>QUSE01000011.1:0-397019 GCA_006508115.1 Apiospora malaysiana | reverse complement strand
TAACCCTAACCCTAACCCTAACCCTAACCCTAACCCTAACCCTAACCCTAATAAACTAACTTTAAATTAAATAAATATATTTTACCTACCTTACTTAATTTAGCCTTTTCTTTCTATACCTAATCTTTATATTATAATATAGACTATCTAAATATTAATGCTTTTCTTAATCCTTCTATTAAAATATCTCTTATTTTAATAAAATAAAATACCTTTCTTTTATTTTAAATATTATTAATTAAACTTAATATAATATCGATTATTAATATTCCCCTCTAGCTATTATCCTTACCTATTTATTCTATTTAATAAGCTTTAAATTCTATTTTATATATTTTATAAATACCTTTTAATTTTAATTCTTCTAATAATATATATATATATATTTAAGCTTATTACTTTAATCTCCGAAGCTCCCTAAGAATTATTATCCACTTTTATTAATATATATTAACTATTCTATTTAAATAATTAAATTCCTAAATTAATATAGCTTTAAAAGGTAATTCCGATTATAAGGAGGTATTTATTTATATAAATAATATTACCTAAAATAAAATAGCTATTATAGATAATACGGTAAACCTATAATATATACTATTCCTTAAATATTAGGCCCGACCGAACCTCCTACCCGATATCTATAATAATATAAAGAAATATATATAAAATTATATAATATATCCGGGAGATAGTAAGGAAATCGATATAATTATTAAAAACCTCTACCTTAAATTAAATATTCTATCGGGTTTAATAATTAGGATTATCCGATTAATTAAATATTTAAATAATCTTTTAAATAATAATTACCTTATATTTCCGATAAACGACCTTAATAATAATCCTAGGGGGCTCGATATATCGGATATTAATTTAATTATATATATAATTATATAGGGGAACGGTATTATTATTATTATATTATAATATTATTTTAAGGTAATAGAATAGAAAGTTATAGAGCTTTATTTATATAAGGCGAAAATTATATTTCTTCCTTTCTTTATATATAATTATTAATAACTCGCTTTAATTATTAACCGTTCGGGATTAAAGGTATTTATATATAACCTAAATATAAAGGATAACGATAGCGATTAAAAGACCCGAAGCTATATTAAGGGTATCCTCTAGGTCTATAATATCCTTAGCCGTTAGAATATATCCTTCTTATATTAAAATAACCCGGAGGTTTAATATAAAATATATAATTAATAATTTAACCTTATATATATTTATATAGTATTCTATTTCTTTTATTAAGAATAATAAAATTAAATTACTTAATAGGAGGGTATTAATAATATAAAGGATTATATTTAGAAATAAAGAGATTAATATATATTATAATTATAAAGTAATATATTTATTAAGCGCCCCTACCCGAACGATATATATAAATAAATATATAAATATTATAGATATAACGATAACTTACTTATATTTAAGAAATTAAATATTATCGCCGGTCTTTATACCTTAATTAATTATAGTAATATATTTAAAACCCTAACCCTAAGCTTAAACTCGCTTTATAATATCCTATTAACGACTAAAATATAAGGAAATACATTATTAGGACGCCTAGCCCCTATAAATACCGGCCTATCTCGATACTAGATTAAAAATATAATAAAAGATTTAATTATAATTATTTTTAAATAAAGTAAGGATATTAATAAGATATAAAATAATAATTTATTTATAAAGGATAAAGGTTACCTAATAATTATAAATTATAATAATATTTATAATTATTCCTTAATTAATAACGTTAGACCCTTAAATATACCCTCGAATATACCCTTAAATATACTTTTAAATATACCTTCCCGTAATATAACCCCCACTCCCTAATAAATAAAACTTCCTAACGGTATTTAATATAATAAGGTAAACCCTAATTATATTTATTATAATATAAATAATCCGGCCCTCTTTAATTACCCTATATTTTATATCCCTATTTATAAATATTATTATATTATTAACGGCCGTTTATAATATATTAATAATTCCCCCTTTTTATAAAAAGGGTTTTACCCTATATATAAGCGTTAACCTAATATTATTAAGGAGTAGGTTATAAAGGCCTTCTATAGCTTTATTACCCCGACCCCGGTTATAAATAAAAATATAGTTTATATTACCGTACTCGCCCTATTCTAAATTAATAGAAATAAGGTTAATAATTATTTTTAAAACGATATCCTTAAAGAGATTACGAACCGATTAAAGAATAAACTCTAAATATAGCGTGTTTATTATACCGTTAAATATATATTAAAAAAACTCTAAAATACTAGTACTTTATAAAAGCTATTAATATACGACTTTCTCTTAACTTTATTTAAGATTAAGGATAATCCTATTTAAATAAGTTATTATATAGCCTATTATTATTTAAATATAAATTAAGAGGAAGGCTTTTACCGATTTTATTATATATAAGTATATAAAGCGCGGGGGATTAGAGGAAATTATATAATAAAGGGTATAGATATATATCTATACTTAAATATATATTAACTTTTATACTTATATATATATATACTTTCGCGCCTAAATATATATTTATTTTCGCGCCTAAATATATATTTACTTTCGTATATAGATATATATATATTTTTATATTTATATCCACGGGTATATTTAATAGAGAGGATAAAAAATATATATAATAAATTAAAATCTTATATTAAGTTTTAAATTAAGGTATTAAGTTTATTCGGATTTATAGCTAACCTCCTTTATAGGTACTTTATAAAAGGTATATTAATATTTATATTTTTTTTCTAATATTCTAATTATAAATATAATTTATATCTCTTTTCCTTAAATATCTTTTATTTAATTCTTTTTTATATTTATAGGGTTAAAGGGTTAATAGAGGGTTAGTAGGGTTAAAAGGTTAGTAGAGGGTTAGTAAGGTTAATGGGGTTAATAGGGTTAGTAGGGTTAATTATATAATATTTAAAGCTATTATAATATTTAAAGCTATTATATAATAGGATTATAATATTTAAAGCTATTATATAGTAGGACTATAATATTTAAAGCTATTATGTAATAGGATTATAATATTTAAAGCTATTATATAGTAGGACTATAATATTTGAAGTTATTATATAATAAGATTATAATATTTAAAGCTACTAAAGGTTATAAAAATAGGTATAGAAAGTATATAAATTTAATTAGTCCGTATATTTCTAATATCTACTTAATTCCCCTATTAAAAAATGAATATAAAGACTTAAATCCTTTAAAGATAGATTTTTAACGTTATTATAGGTTTTAAAAAAAGAAAAGTATATTATTTAAAAGAGGAAAGGTTCTTTATTAATATATCCTATTTTAAAAGTTATTATTATTATATAGGTTATATTATAAGGTATTAAAATAGAAAGATAAGATAAAAAAAAGTGTCCTAATTTTGACTAAGTCTACTATTTATCCACCATTAAAATTAGAAAAGTAACGATAAATCCACTATAGATTTATATATTTTATATATTTATTTCTTTAATTCTTTAATTCATTATAATAATAACTTAATCTTGATTTATTATAATGAGGCATTATTTAAACTTTAAATAATTATTTTATTATTATTTCCGGTATTTTAAAAGGGATTTTTAGGAATTAAAAAATTAGTAAATTTTATAAAGATTTTTACCTCCTTTATAAAATCTTCCTTAATTTCTTTTATTTAAATAAATATAATCGCTTTTATTAATTACTTTCCTTTTCTCTTTAATAGAATTATTATTAATAAATAAATTATAAATAAAAATATTAAAATTATAAAGGATTTCTTAATATTTAAATATTAATATAAAATCGTTATATATAAAGGGGGATAAAGATAAAAATAACGCTTATTCTTTTATATTCTTTCTAGGTTAATAAGCCTTATATATATTATAGGAAGGAAACCCTAAGAGAATAGCCCCAAAGGGGCCTTATATCCTATATATATAATATTTATTAAGGTTTATTATATAATTTTAAATTAATTTTATAAGAATTAATTATAATATAATAATTAAATTTAAATAAATTTTAATATAAAAAGGTTTTATCCTATAAAATAAATTATAAAATGTCGTGAAGTATATAACCGCTCGGCGGGGATTAGAATTAGAAATTACTAATGTGGTATTAAAGAATTGAGCAGACGGGCGATAAGGACTTCATTACCTTAATGCGGGATCCTAGCAACATTACTAATGAGACATTTAAGGGTTCTAACAGCAGCATCTGGACCAGTAGCTAAAGGGGACAGGATGCATTACCATAATATTGAATAGCAAGCGGATAAATGGGGAGTTCCCAACTGATTAGAAGTACTGTTATAAAGGAAAGTAATGATCATATATATGATCAACTATTGTAACTGTAGATGTAGAAAGAGAGGAAGAAATGAATAAGGATACCTTCGAGTTGAACTACTGTCGACCATGCTCCTATAGATAGAAAGAGCCAAGTGACTCTTCAAACACCTCCCTTGAAAGATGCGCCTCCAGCATTGGCATCAACATCCACTACAACCACCAACGCCACGTTAACAATCGCACCTCGAGATACCCACCATCCGGCTTCCATAAGGGATGTAGGGGACACTTACTGCTCTGCTGGAGACCGCAAACCTCGAACAGCTTGACCGGGGTGATGCTCTTGGGCGTGCCGATGACGCCGCGCGTCTTGAGGCGGACCAGCGTCTTGCGGATCGCGGCGTACGCCGGGGCCAGCGTGGCGAAGCTGAAGATGACGATGCGGAAGCCCATCTCGCGCGCCTCGTCCGTGGTGATGACGGGGCTCTTGCCGTTTTCAACCGAGTTCAGCAGCAGCGGCCAGGGGGCGAGGTCCATGACCGCCTGCGCGGCCTGCGCCTTCGAGGTGAAGCCTTCGAGCAGACCCACGTCGGCGCCCTCGGCGCGGGCCGCGCGGAGCCGCGCGATGCATTCGTCGTAGCCGAGGGATCTGGAAGCAGGAAGAGAGGGAGGTGGCATGTCAGTCGATGGAAGAGGTGGGTGCGGGGGAGCGAGTCTTGTGGTGGCCGGGAGAGGCTTCTTACTGCAATGCATCGGTGCGTGCGATGAGCACAAAGTCCGACTGGAGACGGACACGGGCTGTATGAGCAGCACGGATGCGCATCAGGTACTCTTCGCGAGGTACGACTTTCTTGCCGCTTAGATGACCTAGGAGTCGCAACAGACAGTCAGCGTGCCCTTTGGGAGCCGGAACTTGCTCGGTTCACCACATCGTAGGTATGGAAGCTTACCGCATCGCTTAGTGAGGATTTGGTCCTCCAAGTGGGCGCCGGCAACCCCGGAACGGATGTATTGCTCGACGGTGCGAGCAACCATGATGGGACCTGTATGGTTCAGAACTTAGCACATCGTAATTCAACCTGCTGCCGGCACTGTGAACAAACCTCCATAGCCCGTATCCATGTCGGCAATGAGCGGGGGACCCCAGGGGTCCAGATTAGCGATCATATCGGCATTCTCCCGCATCTCGTGAAGTTGGGCGATGGCAAGGTCGGGCTGGCCAAGGCGGGAGGCTGTGGTGCCGGCTCCAGTCTGCGCAAGTCGGAAATGTTAGATAGGCCGGTTTGGTGACCATTGCTGTGTAACAGTGGCAAGTGGAACAAATGGGACAGGGGCAGATAGGTGGATTACCATGTACAGTGCATCGAAGCCCACCTCGAGGGCTGTTCGAGCGGACAGGCCATCATAAACACCAGGGCAAATGATGAGCTCGTTGGTGTCGAGCAGCATCTTTCGCAACATAGTGGCACCTGTACCAGGTCTGGGAAGTTCGGATGCAAACGCTTGGTTCAGAGGAAGCCCATCAGGCCCCTTTTCACCCGCAGCCCGCTGATAAGTCTCGGCGGTAGGAGTTCTGATCGCCTCACTACCTTCATCGTCCGACTCGGCTATTGGGTCCGGAGGCGGTGAAGGCGGCGCGGACCCACGTGCGGCAGTCGCTCTTGCGGCATCTACCGGGGCCTGGGCCATGGGGCTCGGTTCTTCAGGGGGAGATGGTGGTGCGTTGGAGAGGTAGAATCCGGCGTGAATCATAATGGTAGCGTCTGGCATATAATATGTGTTCTGGGTCGTGGACATGATGGTCTGAAGGAGGACTGATGAGAGGGGGATGGGTGGTCGATACTTAAATAATACTTCAGAGATTCCAGCTTAACTAACTTCTCCGACATAAACAACACAGTCTTTATATTACTTTCCAAGGCCATTGGGATACCGCTGTTACCTTCTTACCCCTCAGGTCTCCGTTCTTACGTGGCGCTCTCCTTGATACCAAATTGTGCCGTATGTGGGTTTCGGCAATACGATACGTTGGGTATACGTTTTGATGACATGTGCATCCGATGCAGTATATTGGCCCATACTAGACATACAGGGCTTCTAAACCACCGTCAAGGTTCAACTTATGCACCACTCAGTACTATATCGAAACCATCCATGACTTCAAGCCGGTCATATGTCGGACATATGCCCGAACATCTCTAAGCAGCCAACAAAGGTTGCATGCCTTTAATGATGAGGTACTTTTAGAGCTAGTTGAACAGGAAAGGTGGTAATCAAGCGTCACCCTGCCCACTGGGGAAAGGGGGTATCCTCGGGAATCTTATCATACATCTAAAATAAAAAATGGAAACCAGTTCAACATGGATAGTCTGTCAAAGAATTCATAATGCCGATGCCTATTTCTCCATATCTATATAGAAGCCACGTAACGTAACGAAAGAACCGCAGGATGATCTAGTCGGCCCCTGAACTCTGAAATCTGCCCGAGGAATTCGCCCGTAGAATGCTGATACTTTACGTATGTGCTATTTCTTGTACGTAACTTCTTAATCGAAGGGCATCTTCGAAGATGGGAAGTTGGCTTTCAACCCCAACATTAATCCATTAGCCAGTCTATTTTCGATAGTAAAGAACCAATACCCTGTATCTTATCTTTAATCGTCTCTTACTTTCAGGGGTCATAATAAAGCCCTCTGTATTTGCCACATCTGAGTTCCCATTCACCGCAGAAAGGAAGAATTATCCGCGTCCAACATCCACTAGAACAGAGGTGATACATCAGTCGTCAGCACCTACGACGATGCGAAAAGGGCTATTCTTGCATTACACGGACTCAAAGAACCAATGTCCCTGTATCTCAACCTTAACCAAGGCTCACCAACACTGAACAAATGAATCTGACTTTCAGAAGCTAATCAGTATCCCCTATTAGACTCTCCCGTAGAATTTCAATATGTGTCTGCCAAGACGGGCGGCCCGTACCTCGCAAGGACGTGATCCCGAGATGTGCTTTGCGTTTACTCCGTTTGGCTCCCCTCACCATGACTAATATATTCTCGTGTAACGTTGGAACCTTCAAACCCTGACGATGAGTTCTTTCTCCCGTACCAAAAAGGACTTGGAGCTCCGAGCTCTAAGACATTGCTCGGTAATGTAGCCTGGGCCTAGCGAGTCATGGTAGCGCATCAGAGACCTCCACGCGCAAACCAGAGACAATGCGTAGGAGGCTTCGTGGATGAAGCGATTAGATAGGGGCGGGAAATATGGACTACAACTGTCACCCAGCCGGTCCCGCCCACCAGAGCTGAACGTGGAACACAGACTGCACGCTTTGTCTCGACCAAGTCCATCGATCCTCTTATCTCTGGGAGAACTTCATCATCCTTTGGTCCCCCTTTCCTAAATTACCCAAGACACGGTTGTTTGAAATGATGTCCAGCACTCCAACCCCAGAAGCTGGAGTGAACCATGACGATTCCGAGAGCCAGTTAGGCGACACGGGGTCTGAACGCGATAGACTTGCGGCAAAGGTCCGCGGGTTCTTGGACGAAGAACTTTCGACGACATCGGGGTATATCCCTCTTCTCGTGTGCTGCTTTGTGACGGGTGTTGTCGATGGCACTCTATACAATGGTATGTCACGCTGCCCCCATACCCACATCATACCGCTGTAGCATCCATTGAGCGCTGACTTTGTCCCGAATAGAATATGGAACATTCGTATCGATGCAGACAGGTATATAGCATCTTCCATTTCGTTCACCAAGCCATACGCGATTTGCCGCTGCTGACATTGAGTCATGTTGTGTAGGCAACACAATCTTCGTTGCGCTGGGGGCATGGGGGCAGGACAAAAAGCCATACGGGTGGGCGCACTCTCTCTGCTCCATCGGCTGCTACACAGTGGGCTGCTGGGCGTTTGCCAAACTTCACGACCTTGCCGGTCCTCGCCTCCGGGGCACCATGGTGCTCTCATTCTTCCTCCAGTCGCTTTGTGTGGCCGTGTCCGCTGCCATCCCCCAAGCCGGCGTGATCGACAGCAACTACCCATCCGACAGTCGCTCCTATGTGGGACTCACTGACCTTGTCATGGTTGCGCTGATCAGCTTCCAAGCCGCCGGCCAAATTGTGACAAGTCGAAAACTGGGAATCGGCGAGGTGCCCACCCTCGTCATCACGAGTCTGCTCTGCGACTTGGTCATTGATGATAACTTAACTGCGGGGTTACGTGAGGATACCAAACGCAATCTGCGCGCTGCCGCATTTTCGCTGACCCTGGTAGGTGCGATTGCAGGAGGCTGCATTGCAAAGGCTACCGGGGCGGTGCAAGTCTGCTTATGGCTAACTGTCGCCATCAAGGCTTTCGTCACGATGCTCTGGATGGTGGGTGCGAAGCGTTAGGGCTCACCAGTTCATCAACAGCAGTTCCAAGAAAAACTTGGTTTCCATTTCTATAGAGACTATCATCGAGTATAGGTATATAGCTTGCCCGGAATGAGTCCGGTATCACCCTCCAAGGTAGAGAGTACAATGAGAAAGCATTAGTGGTTCAAGATAAGATACTGAATTGACCAAACAATGGTTCACATTTGAAAGAATATTCTATTCATGGCTATCATCGAGTTTAGGTACATTCTAGACGTATTGCACGTTAGCTGGGTTGCGAGTATAAATTAAGTTAATAGTCATCGGTTTAGGTTAGTATTCCTTGGTCACCCCTGGGATGTTCCTGCTGTCGGAATCCAGCTGGTTAAGTTGAAAATCTGGCGTGCTGCCCTTTTTGATAGTATGTTTTACCTGGTATAGAATGTTGATCCAAAAATAAATGAACTTTGACGGCCTGGGAATGTCAAGGCCGAGGGCCGAGCCGTCTTACGACCATTTCCAACCCGTCGAGAATCCTTGCAGTGAGCAGCCCAAGTCACGAAACCATATATTGGGAAGCAGTTGCGTTACATGGATGCTCGTGATTCATCAAAAGTACTAGATATAATGTGAGATGTAACAGTACCAGGATCTTTATATAATCTGCCTATTGAACCACTTTACCGTGAGGTGACAAAAAGGGCACAATCTTCCCATTTCGCATTCTCCTCTACGGTTGGAATTAAAGTCAAGTGTCACGATGAGGCTGTTTCGTTACCTCACTTGGTCTTTCGATATCTCATCGCTCCTCATCCCCTTCGTTCTCACCATGCCCGTCGCAAATCAGTCATACGACGACGTCTGGTGGCAGCCCAGAATGCCGTCCAACTTCAACATCAATATCGAGGACCTCAACATTGGCCACGTTGACTTGGACGATGGGAGCGAATTCAGCTTGGTGCTGGCACACCCTGCGCTTACCAGAAGCAATGACCCCTCTCACCACCATGTACCGACAGAAACATTCAAAGGCGAGAAGCAGCACGATGATATCATTAGCCATTCCGAAGATGGCTATGGAAGCTACAGCGGACCTTCCAACAGAAGATATAAAGATGACAGGTACTCCAATATCAACAAGAGTGACACCACATTGGTAAATGGAACTGGGTTGGGCCTACGCAACTTCAAGCGAGATGGTCTGGAAAGTTACAATGGTACTCCTGCCATGCCGCCCCCTATCCGGCCTCAAACGGCACTGCTAACAACATCGTCGCAGTGACCCAAGCCCCTGGCGACGAACCGTATGATGCCGAGGAAGACGACGACACGGTTTACGAGACTGACTCCGACACGGGCGGTGGGTTCGCCCATGGGGAGACGGCAGGTGCCGTCGCCAGTGGACCAACGAGTGGCGGTGCCGTGAGCGGCAGCGTGGTCAACGGTGCCCAGGGGAGCACTTCATCCTTCTGTGGTACGCTTCCAGCACGTTCCCAGATTGCTTGGCTATCATACTAATCATGTCATGGGTTGTCCAGGCCTGTCGGGTTGTACATCAGCTGCCCAATCGAGCAACAAGAACGGCACCTCGGCGTTTGCTATAAGCAGCTCGACTACACTCTCTGACGGTTCGACGCTCTCTATCACATCAAGGTTGAAGAAATGGTTTTATGCCTGAACAACACAGTGTCGGACTGGTCTAGGGTGAGGAGTTGCAGTGAGTTGGTTTCAGCTGGATAGGTGACTATGGGCTCTCTATTTCGAATTTTCAGAGGCTTTTATCAAGGCCGTCCATTCTTTCTAATTTCTTTGCCTGAGCAACAAGACAGTTAGTATTATATTAGTATGCTATTTTCTTATCAATTACCTGACGTATTTGTAAACACCAACCGCTTAGCGCTGCTCGATCCAACTAGCACGAGCCCGCGTAGCCATGAATAGGTGATAAGGCCCTGTTGTAGTTCATGTTCATCAGAAAGTAATCCGGGTACATCACTTCGCGTGGCAGATATCTACAGTCACCAGGGCTCTCGTTTCAATCTTGTTTCAATGGATAAAGATCGTGGCTAGATCCTGACAACTAGGGAGTGAACGTCTGAATCGTATACATGCTGCTAAAGCTAAGGCTTCCGACATTTTGTGAACAGGAATTGAGAAAACCACTGTTTGCATTGATGAACAAAGTATTAATATCACCACGATGCCACCATGATGCCATTTCCATCACTTAACAAACTTTGATAAGCAAACTCTCAATGGGGGCCATAACTGGTACGGTGTAGGAGTTGAGAGCCTGACATGATGATGCACAGGTTACTTGGCGAAGGCTTCGCTTATCAGCCGGGGTTCTCCCTATCATGCAAGGCTTTTGGGGGGGAAAGGGGGGGATCACCGATTGACCTCAGCCAGCACATGATCCATGACAAAACTCAACTTCGTCCTTGGCTTTAGGAAAGCTTTGAAGAGGAACCGCTTCATTTAGGACGTTGACTCATGAACATAGAACTCAAACTTGAGGGTTGGGAGGACGAATATGGTCGGCGCGGTCGTCGCTATCAGGACTGGGGTGTCTCAGGGGGGTTGTCTCAGATTTCACGGACGTGGAAGTTCCAGGAGACCCTACTAGACACGGGTTAATGTGGAGCTCGGGACAAATGCCCAACTCAAGCCTTCCTGGCCGGGGATCGGGTATAACGCCGGGACGTTCTAGAATGGCCTTTTAGCTGGACGCGCGCGGGTGAGATCGGCGTCCTCATGAGCGTCCTGCTGGCCCGGTCCCATGTACTCACCATGGTCGACCAGGTTCAAGTGCCCGGGGCTAAGGTTTTGATGTAGAGGTAAAGCTAGAGATAGATAATGGAAGGTTGAAATGGGTGGCTTAGGGTGACTATCCGCGCTGCTGAGGTGCCAGACACGTAAGCGTCGGTGTAGTGCCCTTTAGGTGTTTACGCGGCCTCGGATACGCAAGAAAGGAGAAGTGCTGGAATACCGAAGCCAAGGAAAATGTTTGTCCCTCGAGTTCATGAAGAGGATTCGGCTTGATAATCGTGATGGACGCTTCCTGGTTGTGTTGTGGCATCGTCTTCTATAAAGATGGTCATCAGTCTTCCAATCTCGTAGGTCAAAAGAGCAAACATCAACACAACACTGTCTACCTCATTCCCATTAGTACTTTTACATTTCCTACCTCTACCACGATGATGATAAGCCGCATCGCTGGGTCTTCCGCCCTGATCCTGATGACTTTGGGCCTGGCAATTTGCGCGACGCCCAATTCCAATTCGTCGACTGCTCTGCACCTGAACGGTACTGCAGTTACCATCCAAGTTGCAGCTCGCCATCAGCTGTTTCCGACATACGCCCACATGAAACGCGAAAATGTGAGCGAAGCTGGCGACGCTGAAGACGATGCCTCCAATGAGGGCGACGATACATCCAGCTCGGAAGAAGGCGGCGACCCCTGAAGGATCGTCGCATTCCACCACAAGTTGGAGAAATGAGAGATGGTGTGTGTTACTCCCAGACATAAATGAAATCGATTGCACTGCTAATGAAGTTATAGCTCCATATAATCATGATGGTAACATAGGTGAAGATTAAGGGGGTTAAACGAGATTTATCTTAAGAGTAATATTTGAATAATGAATAATTAATCCCCTGTCTGCATCGATCTCCTGTCCGCGTTGATCCCATGTCTGCATTACCAAGTGTAAGATGATATATTTACTACAGAAAAGCCACGGTGGCGTTTTGCTCATACATCTGCAATCAAACGTTCAATGTGGACGAACTGGGGTGAGAAACATGTCCTTCTATTTCGCCATCGCTATGCATCTAATTAACTTCCAATCACACTCTAGGCCGACACCGTCTGGCTCTGCAGAAACTCCTGGCTAAAGGGGTAATCCACGTAGCCCTTCTCGCTGCCGGCGTTGTAAAACGTGTCGCGGTCGTAAGGGGTCAGCTTGATGCCCTTCTGCACGCGGAACGGCAAGTCGGGCGTGGAGATGAAGTACCGGCCAAACACGACGACGACGTCACGACCCGCATACTCGTCATCGACGACCTGCCGGGCGCTGTCCGGGGTGAAGCCTCCAGCAATGAAGACGGGGCTGGTGTTGTCCCAGGCCTCGACGGCAAAGGCCACCTTCTCGGCCGCGGGGCTTTCGGGCACGTCCATGTTGCCGCCGACGCGCGACTCGACGACGTGCAGATACGCCAGCTTGAGGTCCTTGAGACCCTTGATGACGTGGGTGAACTGCGGGATGGGGTCGGCCATCTTCATGCCCTGGAAGAGCGACCAGGGCGACAGGCGGATGCCGACGCGGTCGGGGCCGACGCCGGGCGCCTCGACGCAGGCCTTGGCCACCTCGAGGGTGAAGCGGGAGCGGTTCTCGATGGAGCCGCCGTAGTTGTCTGTGCGCTGGTTGCTAACATCCTGCAGGAACTGATCGAGCAGGTAGCCGTTGGCGCTGTGGATCTCGACTCCGTCGAAGCCGGCGAGCTCGACGGCGTTGCGGGCGGCCTGGGCATAGTCGCGCACAAAGTCCTGGATCTCTTGCTCCGTCATCTCCTGGGGCACCGTCTTGCCCTCGGCCTCGGGCAAGGGGGAGGCGCCCTTGACCCTGAATTCGGGGTTCTCCTTCTTCAGGGCGTCGGGGTTGGCGACCCGGCCGAGCGCCCAGAGCTGGAGCCAGATGAAGCTGCCCTTGGCGTGCACGGCGTCGGTGACTTCGCGCCAGGCCCGGATCTGCTCGGGCGTGTAGATGCCGGGCACGTTGGGGTAGCCGCCGGCCTGGGGCGAGATGAAGGTGGCCTCGGTGATAAGCAGGGTGCCAGGAACCGAGGCGCGCTGCTCGTAGTACTCCTTCACCATGGGCAGCGGCACATGTTGGCCGTCGGCGCGGAATCGTGTGAGGGGGGCCATGGCCAGGCGGTGCTGCAGCGAGTTGGTGCCCACCTTCAAGGGCTGGAAAAGCTTGGATTCGGCGGCCATGATGAAAAGAGCTGCGTGGGCGTATGCGTGTGTGGGTGTAGGTATCTCGATGAACGAACTTTGGAACAGCAGAAAACGACAGCAAGAAACCGTACAGCTCAATGGGCAATTTGATTAAGAATCTAGATAGTAGGCAAAGCCAGATCTTGGCTATCTACCGGCGTACCTACTACTTATATCTGGGCGACTAGCGGACATCGCATGACGGCCAAGACTTCTAGAATCTGCTGAAGATCCAGAATTCGGGTCCTCTTGATTACACAGCACGAGTTTGACCGCCCCAGAAGAGGAGGCAAGTTGGCAAGCGTGGAAACCCCAGCCCCAGTTCCTGCGTTATCATATTGCCGAATTTATAATCGGATCCACGGGTGGCCGAACAAGGCACCGCGCGATCTCCACTTGGCTATCGCTCTCCACAGGTGCTGAATAATAGCCGGGGAGACGAACAGGATAAATGACGCAAAGCGAGCTTTTGGAAGAGAGAGGCCCAGCAGAGGCACGGGATGGCATGCATGATCGACCGGCCCCTGGAGGACAATCAATTGCATCTGGAGTCAAGTAGCCAACGTAGCGTATAATCTTCTCGCGTCTCCCAAGTGCTTCTAGCGACTTACAATCATCACATCCTTTGTCAGCCAGCCGCGCCAGCTCATCGCCTACACCTGTCCATACCCACTACGGAGTTGCTTAGCGGCAATGGAGTTTTCAATGGAGAAATGGAAAGATGGGGGCTGCGGCCGCTAGACGGATCGGATCGGATCTTTTGAGTCGCGTTGAGAAATTTAGGTGTCTGGACCCTTGGGTGGACATGACTACAATGGTGAGGCGTCAGACTGGTGCAGGGCCGACCGGCAGGCTGGGTGTTTCATAGATGAGCCGAGGGAACGGAACCGCCGCAGTTCTGTGAGAAGACAAAAATTGAATCATGTAAAACGTCAAAATAAGCTCTGGTGTCGCGTGGAAAGTGAATCAGATACCACGGACTACAGACTACTCCGCCCAAACATGGCAGTACGGCAATAGGGTATGTATGGTAGATGCGGGCGCGAGATGCGGGCCTTAGTGTAACGACCTGCGCAGCTGTGGCTGCAGTAGGCTGCCCTGCCTCACCCACCGAGCAATGCCGGGACTTGATCTCGGAAACAGCTCCAGCCCAAACAACTGGCTCCCTGCCCGAGTGCGACACAGACAAGGAGCTGATTACTTCAGCAGAAATCCCCGATTACGTGCCGTGTATTGCCGCATACCCTGTCCCTCGCATCAACACACAGAATAACGAGCAGTTCGGGCTGGTCAAACGAGGAATTGGTGACATTCTATACCGATACCCAGATAATAGATACACATCTGTAATGTAAACTCGCACACGCCCCAAACGACCGTCCCAAGGAAAATGCGATCAAGAAATCAAATGTCCCACAGTAACATCTGCGAACACGTCGTCTACCTCACCCAGAAATTCGCCACAAGCGACCGCGCCCAACTAACAACCCTCATGTGTATGCCATTCATGTTGAAACAATCAACCACCACTATATTTTTTATATCACTCGACTGGTCCACGTCGCGATTCTACACCATCCTCGTGGAACCCTACGTGACCTTAGAAGCCCATGACACGCATGGCCCCGTAGCCCAGAGTGACCACGATGCAAAGAGTCATAATACTGGCGGGGATGCCGCGGCTGATGAAATGGTTCACCGTCAGGTATCGCTGGCCAGTAGCGTCCTCTTTCATGATGGCAGCTGGGAGGGAGAAAGTGGGTCAGTTGAATGTGAAGACGTAAAGGGTGTTGGCCATCGAGGACCAAGAGGAAGAACTTACTGATGTTGGGGAAACTGGTCGTGGGCAGCGCCATGGCGCCCGAGCACATGAGGGCGCACGTCATGACCAGCAGGTTGGGGTGCGGCTCGTCCATGGCGCGACCGATCTCGGCCACCAGCGGCAGGATGATAAAGGCCGCGACGCTGTGGCTGATGAAGGTGGCAAACACCATGGTCAAGGTCGCAAAGACCAAAACGACAGAGTACAGATCCAGGCCGTCCACCCGCTGAGAAATATCGGCTGCCACGGTGTGGAGCAGACCCGAGGACTTGACCGACTTGCCGAGCGACAAGCCACCTGCGGCCAGGATGATGATGGTCCAGGGGAAGTTGTTAAAGTCGTCCTTGCTCAGGATGCCCGTGCCGAAGAAGACGACCATGGGCAGGATGGCAATCACGCCCATGTCGCCAAACGTCGTCTCGAGTGAGTGGCTGGCACACCACAGCGAAATGGTGGCGATGCACGTGGCCACGGTAAACCACTGCTTGGCGGTGAATTTCTCGCGCACGACGCGCACCGGCATGATGGTAGTGCCCTTGCCCGGGTTGAAGGTGACGAGGAGCAGGACCCAGATACAGAGGAGGGACACGGTGCCGACGGGGATGACGACGAAGAACCACTGGCCCCACGACGGCTGGGGGTCCATGTTGTCCAGGGCGATGATGTTCTGCGGGGATGAGATGGGAGACAGCATGCCGCCAATGTTGGAGGCCAGCGCGATACCGATGATGATGGCCTTGGCCATGTTGGAGCCCTGGGGCAAGTTGCGCAGGATGGGCTCGAGGATGGAAAAGCACAGCACCGGGGCGGCTACGTTGCTCACCCACATGCTGGCGAAGCCGGCCACGAACATGTTGACGACGAGCACCGTGCGGGGACGGGTTCCCGCCTTGGCCAGGACAAAGGTGGCGACGCGCTTGTCGATGCCCATCTTGCTGACGGCCGCGGCAATGGTGAAGCCGCCGAGCAGGAGCATGATGACGGGCGTCCACATGGCCGCAAAAATGTAGGCCGTGGCCGCCTTGGAGTCGAGCCGCTCGTGCGGCTCCTCGTCCGAGCGCGGGATGTTGAGGACGACGGCGAGGAAGGGAATCAGGAGAGCCGTCACGAAGAGGGGGATGGCCTCGGTCGCCCACAGCAGACTGACAAAGACCAGCATAGCGGCACAGTCCTGTTGCTCGGGGCTCGCCATGAACGGGACGTAGAGCAGGACGACGAAGAGGGCGATGACGATCAAGAGGGTGATGACGGGCTTGCCGTAGACCCAGGTAGGCACGCTGAAGCGGCCGATGGGGGTGCGGAACTCCTTGGTGGGGGACATGGGCACGTCGTCGCCCTGCAGCCTCGACAAGCTCTCGTTGACGCCGCCGAGCAGGCCGTGGCCGAGGGTGGCGGCCTCGGCGCGCCGCTCGAGGCCGATCAGCTCGCGCCAGACCGTGTTGCGCTCCCAGACGACGTGCTCGCGGAGGTGGGAGCGCAGGTCCTTCTTGGCGAGGTCGAGGTCGCCCTGGGTGGCGGTGTCGGCAAAGGCCTGCTCCAGGCGGGCGATGTAGTCGTCGAGCTGGGCCATGGTCTCGGCGCGGAAGGGGTAGGCGGGCTCGACGGTGCCGGCCATGTACTTGGAGCGCATCTCGACGTCGACGATCTTGTCGAACTTCTTGAGGATCTTGCGGAAGCCGGTGTGGTTCAGCTGGACGTACGACTTGAGCTCGCAGAGCTGGACGTAGAGGCCGACGATGCGCTTCTTGAGCATGAGGGACGACGTGTACATCTCCTCGATCTCGGCGTAGTCGGTGAATCCGCCGGCGATGCTGGTCCTCCGCGTGGAGCGGCCCATGTCGGTCGAGGCGCCGAGGTCGGTCGAGGCGTGCATGGCGCTGGGGATGGACCGGCGGCGGCCGCCGCCCGAGGTGGGCCTCTTGTTCAAAGCGGCCGTCTCGTCGTCGTCGTCGCTGTCGCTGTCCTCGCGGCCGTCTTCGGTGGAGCGGGCGCCGCGCGAGGACCTCCGGTCGCGAGCCAGCTGGCGGATGTTCTCGGCGCTGGAGCGGGACATGTTCTTGAAGGCGGGGCCGCCAGCGTTCTCGTCGCGCATGTCGCGCAGCAGGGACTCGACATCTTCCAAGATTTCCTTCTCCTTGATCTGATGGAACGAGGTGATCTTCTCTAGCTCTACGTCTAATGCGCGCGAAAATATGGTCTGGGGGTCGTCCTCGCGGAGGAGGGGTCGGGTCTCGACATCGGTGTTGCCTTGCTGGGGTATGCTCTTTTCCAAAGTGTAGATGCTGCGAGGGGTTCGTCATTGGTTAGATGTGGCCATGCATGTATGGTGTGACGGTGCCAGGTTGACTTACAGCTTCTTTAGGTTGCTGTAGGCGATGTAATGGCTGCTCCAATCGGGAACAGCATTGAACTGGATGCTATGGGAGAACTTCATCTCGTCGAGGTCGTCGAGCCAGCGTCGTTTCTGGTCTCGCTTGGCTTGTGTCCTGGCTTCCCTTTCCTTGTCGTGGTGGGTGGTAGAGACAAGACTGTGGAGCTCGTAGGAGCCGGAGTCGGTGGCCGGTGGCGGTGGTGATGACGTTGATGGTGGTGATGATGATGTAGGTGTCGAGTTGATAGCAGCCGTAGGATTAACAGCGTCTTCGTTCCCCCCTCTATGGACGGACTGGGTGCGGATGGGCCGAGTCAGAGGGTTGGCGAGTTGGGCTCGGTGGGCAGGAGAATTGTCACGGGAAGAGGAGGGGTCCGAAGTAGACTTTGATGGCGGAATGGTGGCTTTTATCCAGTGCAACGAAGAGAGCGAATGAAAAAAAGTCGAGCGTCGATTTGCATTTGATGCATGCAAGCACAAGCACAAGCACAAGCACAAGCACAAGCAGAAGCGGACGCAGAAGCACGGGCAAGCTTGGTCGGTCACAAGTTTGGGGTTGGATGTGGGATTGCACACCAGACGGCCACGATGGGGAATGATCGATCTTGTTCGCTTCAAGAGTAGTGGTAGGACGACTCAATACGTCGTAGCAGAAGGAGAGACGGGCAGACTCGGCAGAGGACGCGGACACGGGCTTGACCAGCTTGACACTAGCTCCCAGTCATGGACAGTCATGGCATGGTATGCTCTATGCTGCTTGCATGGATGATGGCATGGCAATAAGATGGAAAAATCAATAGGGCAGAGTAGCAGAGTAGTACTAGCAGAATAGCAAAGCAAAGCAGCAGAGCAGAAGAACTAAGAAGTGGGCTGTGGATGTGGATGTGGCAGTTTGTGAGTATGTGGGAGGGATGAGGCAGCTTAGGTTCCATCTCGCCTCCATCTGGCCTCCCTACCCAGGCACACCCAGGCACTCCCGTTCCCATAGGCTCGCCCCGTCAGAAGGCGAATGGCCAGCTGCAGCTTCCGGCGTTGCAGCAACAGAGCTTGGTCGAGCTTGGTCGAGCTTGGTCGAGCTTGGTCAAGCTTGGACACAGCAGTTCTGACCAGGACACATCAGGATCAGGTGGTTGAAGTGGTTTATTGCTTGATGGCTAGATGGCTAGATGGCTAGATGGTGGCCATGTCCTCAGATATTCTTGGCCCCCGACCCACCCTCCTCTCCTCCCAAGGCCGACCATTACAGCATTACAGTGGTCCTCCCCTCATCCACTTGCTGCATCGACTATTGATTCATCCGGCTTGCTCTTCCTCTTCTCCGTCTTCTTACTGATTTTTCCATTTTCTGTTTTCTATTTCCTACCAATCATGATCGTCGTGACTCTTATCGTCTGTCGTCTCTTGGCGACTGTTACGCGTTTCGCCAAGATGTCTACAGTAGATGTTCCCATGTCCAGACGGTCGAGACTTCAAGTTATGACGACTGACTTGGGGCGGTTGGGGGATTTCCAGACCCTAATAATGACCTGATTAATCAGAAGCTGATCTTTGGCGATTCAGGCTTGCCTGTAGTAGGCACAGTACCTAAGGTACATGCATACATGGCCTGTAGCCTCACGCCTGTAGGGCCTGTAGGGTCTATAAGGCCTGTACCGCGTACCTATGTAGTGCCTAATGCCCACTGTGATGCGCGTTGCACAACCCCCAACCTCCAGCCCCCCACACTTTCAGGGAGAGGGGGGCCACTAATAACGCGTGTAGCCGCTCTGGCCGCTCGGACAGTCAACGAATCTTGTAGGTACTGGAGCCATCCTAGTGCTTAGCCGTCTCTATTTACAGCCCTTTACTTCATCACAGTTCAATGTCCCTATCGCCGTCTCGCAGATAATCTTGATCATGGATGGGAACCACGGGTGGGATATCGGCAGTTACCGCTGTGTATCTTTAGTATATAGTACTGCGTATTTCTTAAAGTGAATGGCTGCTGACAGTCAATCACCAAGTTCCAAAGTTACCGACTTACCTAGAGTACCTCAAATCCGGACAAAGCACCTCCACTTACTGCTCCATCCCCGCCACCATTCTCGTGGTATGAGTGTAAACCTGCAAAGCAAAGCCCGCATGCAACTGCCTCGAAGAGACGCAGAAGAAGAAGAAGGAGAAGAAGAGGGCAGAGGGGTTGGGAGTATACGGGTACAGCCGCGGTGACCGTCAAAACGACAGCAACCGGCTGCATGTACAGATTACTACATCGCCGTTTCGGTACTTGATGAAATCCAAAATCCCCGACAGATAGATTGAATCAGACTGGATTATGGTGAGCCGTGTTGCACGATCCGGAGGCAGCCAGCTGCACATAGGCAAACATGGTGGAGACGGGATTGGAGATGACGCTGGAGCCGGATGCATCATCCCTTTTCCTGTCTCCTTCTCCAGACCGGCAGACCGGGCAGCAGATCATGGTCCAACGACGGGAGCGAGATAAGATCGCATCTTGGCACATGGGCGGCGACGTTGCATGACTACTACCCGCCACTACGAATTGGACCTAGACGTTTGGGCCTCCTGACTTGACAAGCCTCGACACTCCAACTCGGTCAAGCACGTTTGGAGGCAGCCGCATGTCTGCCCCCTCCCCTCTCCCCCTTTCCCTGCCCAATCATCCCGGCACCCGCTTCTACTCCCCCTCATCTACTGTGCCATTTTACGATATATGTAATTGCGGTGCATGTACTAGGTTGTGTGGTGTATTAATACTAGGTAGGTATTTGTCAAGTTCACGTCAGATAGTCAACGTGGCCAGATGCAGTGCCAGCTCCCGCTCACTCTGTCGCACCGCCTCGTCGGCCGCGCGAATGTCCCCCATGTCGCGGTACCACGTCTCGAGCACCTTGAGGTCCTCGAATCGCTCGCCGTGCTCCCGCTGCTCCGTCCCCGTGATGTACTCCATCGCTTTCCGCCGCAACGAAATCGCGAGGCCCAGTCTCGCATTGTTGTTATCATGGTAGTAGTTCGTCGTCGTTCTCTTCATCATAGTGGTGGTGTTGTTGGCCATGCAGGACGGCGGCAGGGGCGGCGCGCGCGGTGCAGTGTTCTCCATCAACAACATCGTGACGTCTTCCTCTCGCAGCCGTGAGACCTCTTCCTGTCTCTGTGTCTGCCTCTCCTTTTCCAACTTCCAGAAGCCCTGGTGCACATTGCTCTGAATGATGAGCAGCAGCCGCCGCTGCAGGTCATCCATGGGCGGCTCGCCCCCGCGCCGCCCCTCTTCGCGCTCGAGCGCCTGCACCCGATCCAAGAAGTGCTCGCCGTCCTTGCACCAGTTCCCATACTCGTCGGCCCGCTTGAAGGCCGAGAAGATGGCCAGGTCCAGGCGGATCTCCTTGGGCAGGGCGGCGCTGATGTCCTCGCAGATATGCCATCGTTCCAGTCGCCCATGGCTGCCGTCATGCTCATGGTACCCTGGTCCGCCGAGCTGCCGTTCGTGCTGCTCCAGTAACTCCCGCACCAGCAGCTCGCTGTTGCTGGCATAGCGCTTCAACGTTTCCGACAGGGAGTGCCGGTGGGACGTCGCCAAGAGCAGCCGGCGCAGCATCTCGCGCAGTCGTCGGAGCGGTGTCCACGGGGCGTCGTCTCCCGCGGCAGATGGTGTTGTAGTCGCTATTTCTCTTTCTGTTGTCCGCGGTGGCGGCAGCAGCTGGTGCGTCGGTGGCGGCGGCACCATGGCCTCGAGGCGAGGCAGCAAATTGGTGACGAGGTCAACAAAGGGCGAGCAGGCGGTGCTGCCCGGGGGCGGATGGAACCCAAACAGCCGGTCCATGTTCTGGCAGAGCTCGTAGAGGCCGGGTACGGAGCAGTGGCGCAACTGCGGCGAGTTGGCAATGTGGTGCCACACGACGGGCAGCTGGGAGTGGCGGCCGGTGTAAATGGTCAACTGAAGCAGGCGCAGGAACCCGACCATCGACGGCTTCCTCAGGAAGTTGCTCACCGACTCGTAGCCCTTGCGCATCATGGCCGAGGGGTGGCAGTGGAGCACGCCGTCGGCCAGGGTGCTGGCGTAGTCGTTCACATCGAAGAGGTGCACCAGTTTGCGGTGCACCTCGGGGGTCACGTACATGATCTTGTGGGTGTCACCGGGCTTGAGTTCCCCCGCGGCCCAGGCCCTGGCCACCATGCCGTCAAAGCATCTCAGCAGCTGGTCCTGGACCAGGTAGGTATCCGGCAGCCGTGGCCGGTTATCGTAGAGAGCGCCCTGGAAATAGGCCAGAGGCAAGCCCCCGGGCGGCGGCTGCCTGTAATCCCGGTTCGTCGTAGTCGTAGTCGCAGTCGGTCCTAATATGCTGGCATAACAGTGCTGTGCGTGGACCATGCCTTCTGTCCGGATGGAGCTACCACTACTTCCACTTCCACTTCCGCTACCGCTGCCGCTGCCGCTGCTGCTGGCCCCACGATGATGCGCGTGTACATGCAGTATGCTGCTGTGATTACTGCTGTGATTGCTAGTCCCCGCCGGGGCTTCGAGCTTTTCTCTCGTCAATGCCCGTCGGTTCTTGCGAAACCCCCATTTGGAAAAGCGGTCCTTGTACATCTTGTCGCTTGCGCCAGCGTTAGTAGACCCCCTTTGAGCGGGCAGGCGGTGACGAGCTGTTGTGCTAACCTTGCGTTGAAGCCCCTCTGGGCCATGATGTGCTGGATCTGCTTCAGCGACTTACCCTGCTGGATGTACAGGTGGTACAGGTGGGCCTTGTGCGTCTCCCAAGTCTCAGCCGGGTACTGCTGAATGGGCCTTCTGGTCACGGTGGCGGTGATGGCGGTGGCAGTGGCGGTGGTGGTAGCGGTGGCGGTAGCAGTGGTGCTTGGCACCGTGACAGGACCCGTGGGCAGCATGGTAGAGCGGTGATTCTGCTGTACCGGCGGCTGAGGCTGGGGCAGTTGCGGCCGGGCATGGCGGGCATCACCAGATCCGCCATGTTCGGGCGAGTGTTCTTGCTTCACGGGCGTAGTAACTAAACTCTTGGCAAAACGTTCTGCTTCATCGTGTCCTTCACGCTGGGGCCTTTGTTCTGATTTGACATGCCCGGCATCTGCGGGGCGTGGGCGCACGCCCGTAGACGATCTAGGCTCGTCGGCATTCAGTACAGATCGCCAAAACAGAGACGAAACGGGCTTGGAGTCTGGTTCAGAGTCGGACACCGACTTGGCCATGTTCCGCGAGAACTCGGCCCTAGTGCTGACATGCGTGGTGAGGGTGTGGCGCGCGTGTCAATACGAAACGTGCTGGGTGAAGGCGCTTGACAGGTTGATTTGTCAAAAGCTCATTTGTTTGGGAGGGGAGCAAATAGGCAAGGCTGGGTATAGAAACGATGAAGACAAGACAGGGCGGTAGTAGGAGTGAATGAAAGAGTGTGAGTAAGAAAGATGATTGCAATTCGTTTCGACGAGCTAGTAGTGAAAATGAATGGATGAATGGATGGATGGATGGATGGATGGATGGATGGATGGATGGGTGCGATGGGCGCGATGAGTGCGATGAGTGGTTACATAAAGCAAGAAGGGGGGCCAACCCCCGCATGCTCCGGGGGTGCAGTCAGTCTGCGGTCTACGGCCTGCAGTCTGCAGTCTGCAGTCTGGACGACTGCGGTCTGCTCATGCACGATGCACCATACATGTACCTACACGCCGTATGATAAAGCAGCGTACTTATTATTTACCAGGTTGTCAGGGTCGTCAGGGTCGTCAGGGTCGTCAGGGTCGTCAGAAGTCGGCTGCATGAGGTTGACTTGGTAACCTATGTACTAATAAGGATACTGGTTACCCAAAAGTGCATCCTTCCAGCCTCCAGCCTGGCAGCCTGGCGACCCTGGCGACCCTGGCGACCCTGGCGACCCTGGTAAATCCTGGATCCTTTTCGAAGCCTCCGCTTTGCACGCGGCGCAGCAGCTTCGGTCTCTCTCGGCCCGCGCATGGTTAGAAAGAAGACTGGGGATTGTCTGTATCAGGCAAGTATGAGTATGCTTATGCATGTCACCTGTTCCCGCTTAACCTCCGCACGAGCTGGGCTGGCCGTCAAGTCGTCCTCGTTTGCGCGTGTACGGACAGTCGGAATCATGAGTCTTTGGTGATGGGATGGCGATGGCGATGGCGGTTGGCATGGGAGTGGAAATGGACACGTTCATGTCAAGCTGCCCACTCCACCACTGCAGCTAGGCTAGCAAGCTGCAAGACTGGCTGCAGTAACATCACTCTGTCACTGTAGCGCTTACCCTGGGAGACCGAAAAGGGCCTGGCAGCCTGGGGTTCACTGAAAGTACCTACATGCCTGCACGCATACCTGCAAGGCCCGTGGTCAGTGGGGTATATGGGCCATCATTTAGGTTATGGGCCAGCTGCAATCTGCCGAGTGGGTGACATTCAACCGTCGGAGTGTCAGACAAAGAAGAAGCAGAAAAAAAGTACCACGCAGAAAAAAGTACAGCACAGATATCCATCCGTGCCGTAGATTGCATTAGTCGTAGATGGATCAACCGCATCGCAGACTAGTTAGTTGCCTGGCTGCCTGGCTGCCTGCCCGTCTTGCGCGACAGAAAACCTAGGTTAGTGCTTACCTGCATACAGTAGGTCAAGTAACATCGGGGAGAATAGTTCACCCGCTTAGTCAAGCCCCTTCCTCATTCATGTTCTACCCTTTCAGGTCAAGTACCATCGGCAACCAGATACAGGTATCTATCTACATGAGGCATGGAACGTGGAATATCAGCTTCAGCTACTCACGACCCGCCAACTGAGTTGGACGTACGATTGCTCTCGGGGTACAGAGTACACAGTGCATATGCCATATATGTCGTGAATGCAATGATGAATAATGGGTAATCAAAACAGGGGGAAATAACCAAGGTTGGACGTTTCAAACTCCGAACCCAAAGAGTCTACTACTATCAGACCATCTCATTCGATCCCACCCCCATCGCGCGTCTGGTACGTCACCGTCATGGTCCGCGTCTGGAAGATGGCCTTTTCCGAGTCGCCGTCGCTCTTGTTCGGCCGCGCCTCCCACATCCGGCTGCACCGGCTGTTGGTCCCGGCCCGCGTCTCGACCGTCTGGATCTCGTCTGGCCGCAGGTCCACGGCTTGGAGCGACCGCATCGGGTACACGGGGAAGTCGTTGAAACGGTTATACTGCCGGTGCCACCGCTTGCCTCCGCCGCCTCGCCGCCTGGGCCTTGGTCCCTCGCGGTTCCCGTCGCAGCCTTCGTCGTAGTCCAAGTCATACCCCCTGTTCCCGAAGAATCTGGGCGCCGCCTGCCCGAAGAATTGCCCGAGTGTCGGCAGTGCGGCGCATATGATCACTAAGTTGGCTTCCACGCATATCCACTTTTCATCACAATTCCCACATGTCAGTATTTTGGAACAAGGCTTGTCGTTGTTGGGACGTGGCTCGCGCGCCACAAAAAAAAAGAAAAAAAAAACTGGTCTGCATATGCAACTTACTGTGTACGAGTAGGCTGTGGACCAGGCTTGGTCTTTGTCTGGCAGAGCCGGCAGCAGCACAACGAGACGCATGACCGACGCCGCTACGGCCAAGCTCCCGATGGCGAAAATGGCGAGCAGGCCCGCCTTCTGTGGTAAGTTGGACATCTTCCAACCCACCACCATTGGAAGGGGCAGCCCAAGTATGACAAGGCTCGTGGTCGTGTTGAGTACAGCCGTAGCGAAGTGCAATGCGTCGCGATCGATGCAGGTGCCGCCCATCACCGTCATGTCCCAGCTCCTGGCGATGGGGTTGCAACCAAATACCAAGCTGAAAGAAGTTCCGAGGCTGTACCCAAGGACGGTGACCATGGTGGCTGCGATAGCCCATCCGAGCCACCTCGGAGGGCTGAGTCGACAATAGTATAACAAAAGAGATAGTTTCGCTAAGCCGGTGCAGGGAGCGTAGGTGGCTGCCACCACAAGTGTCATCTGCAAGTCGTGGGGTTTGGCTAAGTATTTGCGCCACCTGCCATTCGCGCATTCGAGGTGTGGATGGACTTACGACGTTGTAGAAGCTAGCATAGTTGGCAGGCATCTCCCCTATGTAGACTCCCAAGATGCCGACAGCGAACATGTAGACCAGCACAGTCTGTATGCCCACAGACATGATCTAACCACGTCAGTACCATTCGATCGGCCCTGGGTTATCGGGTGGCCAGCATCTTACCCAGGTGAGCAGCAAGCATGCTACAAAGCTTGGCATTAGTCGAATATGACATATGGTGAACTATGCGCTCGGGATCCATGGGTCAACCTACCATCTTCCAACCTGAAGTCCTTCAACAAAACAATCTTGGTGTACAAACGCTGTGCCATAAACATCAGGGCCAGGACGTTGCCAGCCGCGGCGACCCAGTAGGTGACGACATGGGCTTGGCTTTGAGGGTGGTCAAGGTCGACAATGTACCCTCCAGGGGCAGACAGCACGTTCGCTACTCCATTGGCCTCCGGCATTTCTCGACGAGGTGTTTGGTGAGGTGATGCGGGTCCTTCAAGCTGCTTCAGTAACAACCTGAACACTGTATTGTCGAGGTAAACAACATTCCCTTCGCGGCCAACAAGACGAACGGCAGTCCCAAGACTCAAGAGGGCAGACGAGGGCGGATGAGGGCGTTATATGTTATATCCTAAAGTGGCCAGCCCCGGAGAATTCCTTGTCTGGCTGTGGGGGGGCGCGTCGCTCGAAACAGCAAGACTATCCACGTGCCCAAATCCAAAGTCCAATGCGGCTTTTGCTGTTATCTTGTTTCTGTCGCCGTCACCTCACAAGGTCCCCCCGATGCAATGCTACGCTGGTGGCCGGGTCATGCAAAGAACTCCAAGCCTGCATCATATAGAGTGACTATGAAACCTCTTTCGACTCTTGCAGCATACGTAATATTCTCTGGGATCTCCAAACGCGACGTCGAATCGTGCAAATAGCACCATTGTGGGGGTTGGGTTACACCGATCGCAGCACCGCTCCACCGCGGTAGGCTTCTGGCATGCAGCATCAATGAAACCAATTCATTTTATATTGGGTGCCATTGCGAAAAACTCAAAAGGGCTGAAGTGGGAGTGGGAGTCCAGTAGTATGAGAGCACGAGAGCTACTAGAAACATGAATGTTTATTGCCATATGGGAAAGGATTGACAGCTACCGGCGGGATGTCCGTACCCCCCGCACCACCCCCTGCCTTAAGATTGGCGCCATCCGCTCTCACCACGGTCTGAAACAAACATTTCGTTGCCAACACGGAAAGGCGCGTTTAGCATCCTTGGGTTCGGCTAGACATCGACCGGGTAGACAATGGACAGTGGGCCAGGCTGCCGGGTAGGGGCCCCAGAGAGAGAGAGAGAGAGAGAGAGAGACAGAGAGAGAGAGACACACACACACACACAACACGCCCAAAAAAGTACGCTAGAGCTTGCTCTGCGCTGGGGGACTTGTGGAATTACGCACATGGATAACGAGGAAGACCCCTGTTTGTAGTGATGTGCAATAACCTGGCGACCCCAGTCTCTAGGTAGGTTACTGTGTAAAAAGAAATCCCGGGCAGGCCAAGGAATGTGGGCAGAATTTGCAGTGACCTTTTCCGACCGCCTTCGAGCCTTCGATACAGACTTGACAGCAACCGGGTGTCCACCATCTATACGAGTCTCGTGGAGTATAATTCTCGGTCAGATTGTCTACTCGTAAAGACTCCTTGCCCGGCTCACTTCGTCATGGTTATAGTGGATCAATTTGGTTCTACAACTATCATAGCTACAAGTAGATGCCATCGTCGGAGCATGCTCCCCCCACAATAGCGTGAGATATTTAACCCCAGTGCCAGTGAGGAGTTTCGACATACTATATATATATTATTAATTATAATGTAAAAGCATGATGGAGTATCTGGCTAAGGTAGTATCGCCTTCACACACTGTACTCTATTCCATATTATATGGCTGCGACATCGCCGAAACCGCTGCTGAATCCGAATCGTCCAAGAGCCCCCGTGACGTTCCTTCTCGGCTCCGGTCTGAGACTCCTTTCAACCCAATATCTAGAAGCTTACATATCTAAGAGATCTGCTTCGATCCTTCCCAGGGTTCTCCAGGGTCTCTTCGGGTTCACTCTTGACCCACCAGGCAACAGCTGCCTTGGAGATAGCTCAAGGCGCCATGGCATTTTCCAATGACGACGTGACAAACCCACGTCGGAGATCTTGTACTGGAAGCTTATGGCGAACGGGAATTTCCCGGTACAATCGGCCGTCGGTGGTCATGTCCCCCACAACGCTGTCGCCACTTTGGCTGCCGTTCCCGCACTGCGCATGACGACTTCCAAACCGACCTATACCGAGCAACAATTCCCTGGCGGGCCAATCGCAGCCGGGCTTGGTGGAGGGTTGCGCTGGTGTGTCTCCGCTGTCAGCTCCGTCGTCCAGGCTGGAGTCGACGAGCCAGACCACGGTACCGCTCAAGAAAACCTTGTCAAGACAGGTGTTTTGAGCGACGCAGGTCCTATGACACGAAGTCAAGAGTCAATGCTGTTGTCCGTAACAGATTAACACAAACAAGGATGTTGAGCACTCGTAAAGGAATGGATTCAGCTCAGAATTATGGGAATCGCGACTTCAGAATATAAATCCCCCATCATCCAACGACGGAGATTCAGTCATTTTAAGGGAGTGAAGTCTCACTTCGGGTAGACCATGCGACTAGTTAGGAAAATACAGTCCTTATAATAATATCCTGCTATGGGTTTTCGCGTTCAAAGGAATGCCTCGGACAGCTCGGACATCTCGGAGAAATTCCATTGGACGGTTAATCCCTACCTGGGTGCCTATATACCCAAGTGTATCGGCGTAATCATTAATATCGTATCCTGCCGATTGGTCACCACCGCGTTTGGCTGCTTCCTTTCCACGCCTCTTGCTTTGTTCTAGATCGTTCAACGCGCATCTTGGCTCCAGGCACCGATTTAGATTCCAGACATGGTATATACATAAAGTAGTCGTTCCGATCCCCGTGTCTAATTCTTCTTTCATTATGTGGCAGAAGCTACAGGCGTTCGAGAGAAAGGCAAGTCTTCACAACCTGCCACTGTGATTCGAAATCAAATGATGGACTACGTTTCACTAACGGCCGGCGTAGCTTACGTCGCCTGGACTTTGGTGTGCATAGAAATTCAGGCCCGAGGAGCTCTGGCTTTGGGCATCCCGGTCGTGCGACTCCCAATCGACGTCAACAATGTTTTCTGGATTCATCTTCAGCCCCATGTCTGGAAAGTCCTCGACCGCCTTCCTTTCCCGTCTTCCTACCCGCGTGTTGTTCGCTATTTGCGCCGAGGATGGTATGTGCCAGACAAAGCAGAGTCCCACGTGCAGCTGGGCCCAATCTGGGCACTTGCAACGCCCGTCACTTTCGTCGTTCACATTGCAGAGCCCGGCGCTCTTCTCGACATCTTGACCCGTCGTGGCGACTTTCAACGCCCGACCGCAGAACTAAGCAAGTCTTCTCCGAACGTATTGCACGTATAACAGCGGACTGGCTGACTGGCTGACCGGCTCACCGACTGACTGACGGGGCGCTTTAAAACTCCTGGAGCTATACGGACCATGCATCTCGACCGCGTCATGGGAGGATCGGCCGCGCCACCGAAAGCCCATAGCTACGCCCTTCAATGAAGCCCTGACGAAGCCCATCTGGGTCGAGTCTCTTCGCCAAGCTCGGGGCCTGGTGGCTTCATGGATGGCCAAGTCTGAGGCCGGCATCTCCAGCTACCAGCAAGATACACGAACACTCTCGTTAAATGTTCCCGACAACATCATCCTCCTCATGCTTGTCCCCTTCCACATTCTGACAAAGCTCCCTGGAAAATACGCCAGGATCGGCAAGGCGGCCATCGCCTTCAAACGACACATGGTCAAGCTACTGGATGACGAGACCGCGGCGCTTAACCAGGGAAAGCCCAGCTCCGGGACCATCATGCCGTCATTTGTGCGCGCGGTGGATCTGCACCATCGCCAGCAATGGTCGATGCCGGAGACAAGTGGCCCATCCGGTAAGGCGGGTCTGTCAGTCGAGGAGATCTTTGGCGATCTCTTTGTGATCAACTTGCTGGCCACGACACGACAGCCAACATGTCGGCGTTTGCTATGCTGTGCTTGGCAGCCCACCCGGAAGTCCAGGCCTGGGTCGCCGAGGAAGTCGTGCTTGCTACCGCGGAATATGCGAGCATGGAAGATTGGGACTACAAAAGAGTATAACCGCAACTCGTTCGTTGCTGAGCAGTCGTGTACGAGGCCTTGAGGCTCTACCCGCCCTTGCCTGCGTTGCCATCCATCACCAGCCATGGCACGCAGACCCTTCGCGTGGGCACGCAAACCCTCCGTCTACCGGTTGGGACAACCGTCGCCTCCAACCTTCGAGTCATGCAGATGCACCCGCACTACTGGCCCGATGCGGAAGAATGGCGGCCCTCACGATGGGTCGCGAACACAGCACCCGAAGCGTCTCCGTTGACTCGTGAGGCCATGGCCAACGAGCAGTTCCAAAAGCCCAGCAAGATCATCTTTTTCCCGTAGGGTGAAGGACCCCAAGTATACCCAGGGAAGAAATTCGCGGAGGTCGAAGAGGTGGCCGTGCTAGCCTGGCTGTTCAAGGCGCACCGCTTAAAGATCAAGAAGAGGCATGTCGCGGAGAGTGACGAGGCGGTATACGCAAGATTCAAGAAATGCGTGAATGACATTGATATCGAGGCATCTTCATGGTCCATCTATCGTGAAAAGGCAGCTAGCAACCACTGCTTACTTAATACTATGAAGACTATAGACAGATGTCACTGCCGAACCTTGAAGTCAACTGTTCCTACCTCCTGGCCGTTGCGCAAAAGCTTGAATGTCAGAAGGTCGCTCTGGTCTGCGAGCCCGATCCGCAAGGTGGCATCAAAGCCATACAAGAGGCTTCGGTTGTCCGGCGCGGTAGTTCGTGGGACTTGGCCCCAGTTGACCCCCTTCAGATCGACTTTCAGATCTCCAATGTGCTCATCCCCTGTCATCTGGTCAGGCACCGCCATCTCAAAGACATGGGGTTGGCGTGGAAGAACTCACTGGAGGCTGCATCATTGCTCGACGCGTATAGCTGTAGGAGCACCGAATCCCAGCCCTTGGCCGAGTTGTCGAGGGTCCACAACACGGCGTGATCAACATATTTCCCATTTGTGACTGCCGATCCCTGGATACACCATGCAGTCAGTTAGTGTTTGGTGTGCAAGATGCTCCGCTGGAAATGTGCTATGCATGATGATGAATGGCTGGCCGACTGGTTGGAGTACTCGCCTTGTTCATCATCAGCCACCTAGCTTGAGTCGTGGATGATTCGTGTGTCATGATCCTGCCCAAGATGGAATGAGACCTGGCAGTGCGGTGAGTGGTATTGAAGGTGGATCCAGGACGAGATGATATCAGAACGGCAGAGGCAAATAGATGTGTCTGTCGGCGAGCAAAACTGAACGCAGATCCGCAAAGCCCCGAAAAGCTCGACGCAGAATCATGACGTTGGGGGTCTTTCAGGTGGACCGCTTAGCTAGCTTGGAGGACCCGAGGAATAAGCAAACACGAATTGTGCAAAAGGGCAGATTCGCCCGAGTGGTTGGGTTTCACGGCAGGACATGTTGCCGCTTTTAGTCTGGTGTCAGCATGTCCAAGCCTCGCCAAGGCCATGATTCGGGAAGCTGAAAGGTCTGCATCCAGCTGAGGCCAAGTCGGAGATGCAGTCAGCAGCCCATGAGAAACGATGCCGTCTTCGCCAAAGGCTGCCCGGAAATCGGCCGACTGGAGCAGAGGTTAGGACACAGATAGCCAAGCCAAAGGCCTGCAGATAGACGACGTGGCCTCGGAAGGCATGTTGTCCCTAACCAGAGAGTCTTACTCTTACCCTAAGTGCGCTGCGCGCACGATGCCTTTTCAGCACCACGACCAGAGGATGTAGTTGATCATCCAAGGGTTTGCGCATTCGGCGGTACGTTAAAAGCTGCCAACACAGTTTTCTCCATCTATCCAACTATCCAGTTCAATTATTCACCCCATCACTCTGTGTCTTTTGGGGGGCTTCGAGGTTTTTGGAGGTGGTGAAGCTTTAAAAGCAGCAACACTGGAGTGCTTATCAGACTTTAGGTGCCATAAAGCTCTTGAATTCGGTATAGCTGCCTGGCCATGCCTCTTGGCCTCGCTCTTGGCTTCGCTCTTGGCCTCGCCCTTGGCCTCCCGTGGTGACAGTCTTCAAGGTTGTGCTGTGCAACACGCGGGAGACTCTCGATATAAAGGGGATGCGTTAGCTATTGTATGATACGCCATTACGAGGTTTTACACATTCCCCGGATGCTGCCAGTAAAGTGTTTACTATCTATCTGACTTGGACTTTGCAGCTCACTTTCTTCGGGGTAAATGTGGAATATGTTGTATACAATGATTATAGCTTCTTCTTTTAATTTCAAGATTGGCATATTTATGAAAAGGGAATATTGAGCTCGGCTAATAAGCTAAACTAAGCTAATCGAATATGAACCAATTAAAGAAGTAGACAGTGAGAGAAGGATAGATAGACTATATATCTTTATTCATAATAAGGTCTTGATATAACCGGCCCAATATATATCCATACTGGGCTTTTCGACGTCGACCTAGCCCCTGCCCGGCAAAAGAGATTAGCCAATTGAGCGAAAAGTCGGCACGGCAGGCTACGCGGAACACCAAGGGGAAACTCGACAAGGCAAATACACGATTTGATCCAATGCCGAAATCTTAAGAAGGATAAGAAGGAGGGAAAGATATGTCAGCCACTTAAATCCCAAGAGCTCGCGAGGCGGGTTGCGCACATTATCCCCTTGGATGAGCCGATCCCCACGGCTCCGAAGCCGGTTCCGAAGCCAGTTCCGGAGCCGGTTCCAGAACCGCCCCCGGATATGGACCAAATGCGGCGTCACATTCGATACGTGATTGACAAAGTTCCCACACCACCCCCATCCTCAGAGCCGCGGCCGCCACCAACGCAGCCGCCAACCCCAGCGTGGGATATCACGAGGGAATACCATGTAGATATGAATAGACAGGTGTCCTGGAAACAAATCGGCATGGTTGCCGCCGTTGGTGTCCTTGCCGTAGGTGGAGCTATTGGAGGTGCCGTGGCAGCAGTAAAGAAGAAAAACGAGGACACAGACAAAAATGGTGGTGAAGGATTTGGGATTTGGGATAAAAGTGGCCATATCGGATGCACCGTGCTGGGGCCAAACCTCAGGACCACGTTGCTTCCTGCCTGGGCATGTACCAACGGCCTCTTGCAGACTCACAAAACCCTGCTCCTGCCCCTGCTCCTCCTGCCACCAACGCCCTTGGGACACGTCCTGGCGGCCATGATCGACTCTGACAGAATGACAGACGAGGAGCGCAACCTGACACAGTACTTCCAGTATGCCGAGCCCAACCGTTACGAGCTCACCGAAGTTCACGCCGACGCCTAGCCTGATGGCAAGTGGTTCCGAGAGACCCATGACAGCCTCAATCAGGTATCCCAGATCCTCTGGGGACAGCCGGAGCTGCTGGGGCCTGTAACGGGTGAGTTTGCCATGCCTCTAATCAATAACCAGACGACCATCTGGGATTGGGTCGCGCCCACCTACACCGAGTTGCGGTACAACTCGCACAATGCCCTGATCACGTACAGGAACCACACGGCCGACACGGGCGAGATGAGGCATGTCCAGGATTTCGGAGTCTCCCACGCCCTTAGGCTGCAACAGATTGTTGGATCAGGGGTGGCATAGAGTGATCGCCTTTCATCACCTAATTTCCTAGTTTTCTATACAGATCAATAATACAATGATCAACCGGATGGCTAATTCCCAGTCGATAGGCAGTCTAGGATCTTTCCGGTTACCCATCATTCCATAGGACGTGGCCTGCTTTCTTGCTTGCCTGGCTCAAGGCAGCCTTGTCATGCTCTCCTCTCGACCTCCACGGCGCCCACGCGCGCCGCCTCGACCTTGTCGTCGGGCAGCCGGTCCACCAGCCCTACTTGAGCTGCCATGTCAAAGAGCCGTGCCTTCTCCTCGTGGGCGGCCGTATCCCCAAACACAACATCCATGTCTTCGAGGCTCTTGCCGCGCGTCTCGGGGATCACAAAGTACGTGAAAGCGAACGCGAGCAGCGCGAACGCCGCGAAGAAGATGTAGGTGCCCCAGCCGATGCGGTCGAGCATGTCGGGCGTCACAAGCCCAATGATGAAATTGCACATCCACGTCGTGCTCGTCGTGACGGCCATGGCCTTGGACCGGCTGCCCAGGGGGAAGATCTCGGACGGCAGGACCCAGCCGATGGGTGCGAACGAGTACGAGAAGTTGACGTCGTAAATGTAGATAAAGGCCACGCCGACCCAGCCCGCGGCCGGGTGCGACGGCAGCGCGGCGCCGTACCCGCCCAGGATGCCGCCCACGATGACGAGCGAAATGCAGGTCCCCGCGGCGCCACACATGAGCAAAGGGCGCCGCCCGACTTTGTCGATAAGGAAGAGGGCGGGCAGCGTCGAGAGCGTGTTGACGATGCCGTAGACGCCTGTTGCGAGCAAGCCGGTCGTGCCGCCACTGAGGCCAAGCTGTGAGAAGATCTGCGGCGCGTAGTAGATAATGGCGTTGCAGCCAATGAACCTAGCGGGCTCGGTGTCAGCTACTGGAGGGTGGGAATGGGCGGGCGATGGAAGGCCAGTGTACGTAGGTCGGAAGAGGTCAACAACTTACTGCTGGAAGAACATGATACAGCACCCGATTGCCAGTCTCTTGAAGGACGGCCAGGAGGAGACAAGTTGAGCATACTGAGCCACATACAGCGAGACACCGCTCTTGCCAGGGTACCGGTCGCGGTCGATGGACTCATCGAACATGACCTCGGACTTGATGGCGAGGTACTCGTGGCGCAGCCACTCGGTATCCGGATGGCAGCGGCGCAGCTGGGCTAGGGCCGAAAGGGCCTTGTCCTCTTTATGGCGCATCAAGAAGTAGCGGGGCGACTCCGGGAAGAACAGCATGCCGAAGCCCAGCACCAAGGCCGGGACGATCTGCACGGCAAAGGGAATCCGCCACGCCGCCTGCGATTGGCCGGTGCAGCCATGGGGGCCGACGTCCTTGAGGGGGTCGAAAGTGCGCTTCTCGGGCGTGCCGCCCGAGTAAGGGATGTCGGGGGCGCAGCGGTGGCCGCCGATATACTGCGTGCCATATTCGAGCCAGTAGCTGACAAGGATGCCCAGCGTGATGCTCAGTTGCTGCAGAACTACAAGGGTGCCGCGGATTGTCGGCGTGGAGACTTCGGCTACAGACATGGGAGCATGTAAGTAAAATGGCAGAACAGGTAGCGTAGCTCTTTCGAAATTCTTGCCAGGAGAAAGAAAGACTTACACATATACTGAGGCACCACCATAGTAAGCATGCCCACGGCGAAACCCGCCACAGCACGACCAGCAAAGATGGTCTCGATGTTGGCACCGCCAGCCTGCAGGGCGGCGCCCAGGGTGAAGATGACGACGGCCAGGAGCATGCTGCCTTTGCGGCCAAGGTTGTCCGAGATGGGCCCATTGACAAGCGAGCCGAGCCAGGCGAGCAGCAGCAGCGTCGATACGAACCAGCCCTTGTAGCTGGCGTCGAGGTAGACGCGAGGAAATTGGGCGGCGAAGTTCTCCATGGTCAGGACACCGCTGACGACGCCCTGGTCGTAGCCGAACAGGAAGCCTCCCAGGGATGCGAACTGGTTTGCATGGCGTTGTTAGAAAGGCTGGGACCATGCATGCGTGTTATACGTGTGCTTACTGCTGAAAGGCCCAGGATATATGGATTCGCCCGTAATTGACGCCAGACGTCCTTGTCCTGGTCGGACGGCACATTCACGTCGGTGGCCATGATTGGTGTATTGCACTGATTATGACGAGGAAGTGGGAGGCTTCAGCTAACTTGGGAAGTCTGGACCTGCGAATCTTGGATGGTGGCACGCTGGAAAGGGGGTGCGGGGACGTGATTTATGTATTCGCGCTATTGGATAATGGCTTTCCCGATCACCCCACGGGGAAGTATCATGACCCGTTGGAACATCAGGTGTTGGGCCGGGGAAAAGTGGAAGCCCCTCAGACAATTGCGGAGTCTGGAGCAGCCTGGAGGAGTCTTGCGGAGTCGCGATGCGGAGCAGATGGCCGCACCGCTGTCGTCCGAGCCAATGGCGATTCGCCAAGAGAGCTTGCTTTCGGGGGCGCCATCAAAGTCGGCATGCGGGAAAACCGGTAACACCACCCAAAGCAAGCATGGAGCGCCAGCAAAGATCCCTAGGTGCTATGCCATGGAATCCGACCCATGTTACATCCAGTCTCGTCATAGCCGCCAACACCAAGACCGGCTCGGCACGATCTGGCCACCGCCCGTCGTCGGCGGGCTCCTGTTGTCCGTACACGTCTGCGCGACAGCCTTCCGAGGCTTGGTCTTGAACCCAAGCCAACTAACTAAGTATAATGATTGCTGGCACTGACTGCACGGCCGGTACACCTGCCCAGGTCGCACGGAAAACAATACCCAATGGGTACTGATCATAGCCAAATCAACGACAATGGACTTGGACAAGAACGTCGCCGCCTTGCAACGCCGGATAGAGAGCCTCCTGGAACGGCAGAAGTCGGATGCGAGCGGGAGAATACTTGTGGCTCTTGCAGGCGTACCTGGGTCTGGTAAAACAACCATATCATCGGCATTGCTGCAGTCTCTATCTAAAAGGGGTCTGGATCAACAAGATGTCGTGGTTGTGCCTATGGTATGTGTGTGGATTGACTATCTGGTTGGAAAAACGAAAGCTCCCTTATTTCTCTTTTCGTCTTCTCCTTGTTGTCTTTCTCTCTCTCTCTCTCTCTATATATATATATATATATATCCCTCGTTGGTTGTTCGAGGAGCTAATACTGGAACCAGGACGGGTTCCATTACACTAAAGCCACTCTGGCCGGATTCAGCAACCCAGGCATGGCCTTCCGGAGGCGCGGCGCCCCCTTCACCTTCGATGCCGATGGCTTGTTGGGCCTGATGAGGGCGCTCAAGACTGGGCCGCTCACGGGGCCAGGCTCGAAAGAGCAGTTCTTCACTGCGCCAAGTTTTGACCACGCAGTGCAGGATCCCGTCGCAGATGACATCCGCATCTCTTCTCGGAGCAAGATTGTCATTATCGAGGGCAACTACACACTGCTCAATGAGCACCCGTGGGACCAGATGGCCGAGCTTGTCGATGAAAGGTGAGTTTTTCAAGGGTCTAGCCATCATTGGATCAACCGGGGTGAAAGATTGACAAGTAGCACAGATGGTTCGTCGACGTGACGCCAGAAGTAGCCAAGGAACGCCTCGTTCTTCGGCACCTCGCCGCGGGTATCGAGACCTCGCGCGAGGCCGCCGCACATCGGGCCCAGGAAAACGATCTGCCCAATGGTCATCTGATAAGATCCAAGCTCCTGACGCCTGATGTTCGGGTGGTGAACTAAGCCCTGGCACAGGAGCCAGCACGATGAGAGTGGTTTATAAGCTCGGGTCGGCGTCCGGCCAATTGAACGAGTTGAGTAGATCCGCCGACTCGGTAGTCCAGAGCGAAAAGTCCATCGTGGTCGGGTCAAATTGGTTCATGGACTCGAAGGGCAACATCATGTTGTCAGGTTCCAGGGGCAGAAGGTGGTCAAGAATGTCGGCGCAGCGGTTGGCCAACGGGTTATCCGCAAGGAGTCGACGTAAGACGTCTCGAACGAGGTCGATGTCGCTCTGCCACTTGGGAAGTTCGGGCGATTCCTTGTCGCCCAGGATAGCCAGCGCAATGACGAGGGAGGCGTGGAATATGAAGTAGCTAGAGCAGTGTCAGTGTTCCTAATCCCGTACAAGGGTATCAATCAATCCATGGTCCGCATGGTGAGCAGAGAAACGTACACCGAATACCAGCTCACGAGCCTCGTGTGCATGCATTCATTGAGATACTGGTGTATCGATACTACGGTGGAATGGGCCGCATCAACCCCAATATCGCGACACAGGTTGTCTTGATTGTTGGGCGCATAGGTGGAAGCGGGCCCTTGGTGACGTTCGATGGCGCGCTTCAAGACAATCTGGCGGAAGAGGATAATCTTCAGGTTCCAGAACCGCCACCACAGTCGCGGTTTGGCAAACAAGTACCACTCCTCCCGACAAGCCACGTCCCGGTCGAGTTGGAAGTACGGCGGCAGATTCTTGGACCAGGCATCCAGGGTGGTATTGTGTATGAGAGCCTCCTCGACCGAGACGCCGGTAGAAAGGAGTAGGCGGTTCGAGATGTGATTGGAGTGCAAATGGAAGTCGCTTTGAGCCTTGATGCCCGAGTAGATGGTGGGCAACTCGGACTCGTTGGGCACTTCCGAGGTTCTCGGAGTCAGCAGCTTCTTGGATGTTAGCGAACACCCAGACCAAGAGGAGAATTAGCTCAAGGACTTCAACCTACATCATCACTGATATTGAGTACAGGCTTGGCATCCATGGACTCGCGACCCGGGAGAAGGATTGGTCGGCCAAATGTGGTGGCGGCACCCGAATCCATCAGGTACAAACCCCACCAGACACGCCGGCGCATCTCTCGCTGGAGCAGGGTGATTTTCCAGTTGGGCAATTCGCGGTGCAGGCCCAGGCTTAGAGCCATGCGATTAGCCAGGCCCAGGAAATTCGATCCAGTGTTTGGCTTGTTGCGTTTCTGGCTCAGGTTACTCAACAGCACGAGGGATTGGACCAGGGTTAGGTTGGCGCTCTCGAACAAGGACCCGTCTTCGCCAAACGCGAGGGCCTGGTGATACAGATCGTCGTGGAGGCCGTCCTGGTCGTGGTCGAGACACCAGGCGCCGAGGGCCAGGACGGTGCACTGGAGCATCTGCCAGGAGCGTTGGGGCGGGCGGGGGATGATGTCGTGATACTGCGCTCTGAAAGTGGCTTCATGGATAAAGGGATACGACAGGTGATAGACGGAGAAGTAGGACTCGATGAGCCTCGTCATGACTTGAGCCGATGCTAGCGACTGCGAAAGTCGCGACGAAGCGAGCCCGTGGTCGGAAAGTCCTGGCGACTCTGGTAACATCAAGGCAGGATTGCCCATCCAGAAGAGCAGGGAGCGCAAGAAGAAGACTCCAGCCGTCGAGCCTGTTTATAATAAGAATCGATTGAGACGTGGCTGACAGGGAATACAGGGAACGAGGTGATTGGAAAGGGACGGTCCGACTTACCCAAGTACCCAGCTCCTTTAGGCTCGACCGAGAGTGCGGCCATGCCATCGGCGATGTCGTTGGCGTCTTCTTGCCAATCGAAGCCATCTGCCTCGTCGGGCACGGCCTCGGAGATCTTGGCAGCACCATCGTCTGGTGCAGGAGTAGAAGTGGTGGGAGCAAAAGGGGCCTGGGCTGCCGAAGGCGACTGGGCCGAGGTTGAGGGGCTCGCGGATGCAGGGGGGAGCGAGGCCAGAGCTTCGTCAATGTTGAGGTCGGGCAGTCTTTGGGCGACAAGGGCCTCGAGTTTGTTCAAGCGACGCTCTACACTGGTGAGGTATCTTGAAAGACGGTTATGACATGTCAGAAGTGGGCGGGCTTGAAGCTTGAAGCTTGAGGCTTGAGACTTGAGACTTGAGACTTGAGACTTGAGGCTTGAGGGTTGGAGCTGGACAGGACATTTGCATGTGGACGGACAGTGGGCTCAACTTACACGCGCGTCAGTGGAGAGCGGAGGATGCGGCCGCTATAATGGCATGCCCTCCGAGTTTGGAGACAAGCGGCGCAGGTCGGTCGCTCCCGAGAACACTAGTGATTGGCAAAGAATATAAGCCTCGATATCAAGCGATGGGTGGTAGAATGTAGTCTCTGCCTACCTTGAGTTTCTTTGCACGGCATGTATCGCACTGTGGGAATTGGTCGTCAGTACCAACTTTGGGTATACTGAGGGTCTGAGGGCCCAAGGGCCTACAACTAGAAAATAGAGGGACGGGACATGAGATGAAAATCCGAAAATCAGGGACTGACGGCCAAGGGGTTCAAGGGTAGTGGGGTAGTTGCTGCAGCGTCCATCTTTTGGTCTTGAATTAGGAATCAGGAGTCAGCGCTCCTCGCAGCCACGGTCGGAATCAGAATCCTCCAAGAAATGAGAATCCTCGGCATCTAGACTCATAGGGTCAATGTGCCCATGTGAGGCTATCGGGGTTGGTGTAGGTGTAGGCAGTACCGTAGTCGCAGTCCGGGTCGTGGACGCTGGACGACAGCAGGATTTCAAAGTGATCAATTGATCAATTGATCGGAGCTGCTGAGGTTCAAAAAATGGCAGGCACTGATTCACTGCACCTGACACGAAAAGCGGCCTGTAGCCTGCCTGCAGGTGCCCCCCTCACGTACTGCTCACGTGACCTGCCTTTGGGGGAATTAATACCTACTAATACCAGCCATGGCTCATAACAAGCTCATGTCGCATGTCGCAATGTCATCTCATCTCGGCTCCAAGAATTTATAATCAACTGCTGGTGACAGCAACTACGAATGAATGCTCCAACCTCTAAAGGCATACGTTCGTGTCGTACGGCCTTCCTCTGTCAAAGGATACACACAGGTTACAAAGATCTGGCGGCATGGCAACGGCGCAATGAGTCGACAACATTGACCGCCAGCACTTAGAGTGGATAACGGATGAGCATATGGGATGAGAACTTGAAACGTGTTATGGATGCATAGACTCGACGACACAGTTTGTACGAGATGCAACTGATACGCATCTATAGGCGCGCATTATTAGTCAAGGTACAAAGCATGTTACCGAAGTATCGGCGGGCTTGCATTCCGAGCAACTTTCGCGATCCCCAGTAGCTGCTTTCGCCGTAGACTGGACTTGCCCAGTCTTGCCAGTCGGCACTTTCAACGCCAGAAATTACCTATACTTCCACGGTCTTGGTAGCGGGTGCCTCCACGGCCTTATCCTCAGCGGTCCCCACAGTCTTGCGCTCGACAATGGCCTGGATCTCGGCGGTGAGGCGAGACTCGCCCTTGCGCGTCTTCCACGGGGCCGGTCCGTCCTTGGCGAACATGAGCTCGACCTCCTCCAGTGTCTTGCCGCAGGTCTCGGGGTAGAAGACGAAGAACCTGATTGTTGGTGCATACCAAGTCAGCAAGTCATGTCGTGGGGCTATGCTACTCAAAGTCGGGGAGGAGAGGATGATGTGAATGGAAGAGTTTGGTCCGACTTACCATCCAGCTGCAGCTATACACAGAACGCCAAAGACGATGAAGATGCGCCATTGGATGTTGGCAAAGGCCGGGGGCAGGAACATGCCTAGAGCAAAGTTGAAAACCCAGTTGGACAGGGCGGCCATGGACATGCCGGTGGCGCGCGTACCCAGGGACCACACCTCGGCGGCGTAAATCCAGCAGCCGGGGGCCAGTGTGAGGGCGTAGACGACGATGAGCAGGTATGAAAAGGTGATGACGGTGTTGGCGGCGTGGCCCGACGTCACCTTGAAGACGACATTGGGATTGCCGCCGATGCCCTCGGGCTTGGGTACATAGTTGGCGGCCATGGTGCCGCCCACGGCGAAGTGGCAGATGCCCATGCCGATGGCCCCGTAGATGAGCAGCGGGCGCCGCCCCGTCTTGTCGATGAAGAGCCACATGACGCCCGTGAAGATGATGAATACGGCGTACTGCACGCCCGACGTGATCATGGCGACGTCGCCCGTCAGGCCCGCCATGCTGGCAATGTAGGTGAGGTAGTACACAATCGTGTTGGCGCCAGCGAGTTGCTACGACAGGGAGAGAGAGAGAGAGAGAGAGAAGAGTCAGTTGGCATTCTTATCTAGGCGCAAGCGAGAACACATGGGAGAACGGCCAGTCGGAAAGGGGGTCGCCTACCTGCCAGGCCTGGACCGATAGGCCGGCCATAGTCCGCTTCCACATGCCGTTGCGGTAGAACTTGGTCAGGCCGGGGCCGGCCTCGCGCTCGGCCTGCAGCGTGGTCTCGATCTCTTCCAGCTCGGCGACAACAAGGGGGTCGCTGACGTTGCCCTGGGCCTGGATGCGGGCCAGGACCTCGATGGCCTCGTCGCGGCGGCCGACCTTGGCCAGCCAGCGCGGGGAGCGGGGCAGGAAGGGCAGACCAATCATGAGCAGCACGCAGGGGACGAACTGGGTGCCCCAGGCGGTACGGAAGGAGGCTGGGCCAGCGATCTTGGAGCAGGCGTAGCCGATGAAGTACATGATCAAGATGCCAAACTCGATGGCGAGCTGCTGGATGATGACGATGGAGCCGCGCTTCTCGGCCTTGGCAATCTCGGCCAAGTAGACGGGCACCTGGGCTGAGGTGATGCCGACGGTGAAGCCGTTGATGACGCGGCCCACGATCAGAGTGCCCGCGTTCTGGCAGGCCACCTGCACGGCGGTGCCGACGAGCCAGAAAAAGCAGGCGAACATGATGGAGTCGCGCCGCCCGATCTTGTCCGAGATAGGCCCGGCGACGGCGGAGCCCAGGACGGAGCCGGCGGCCAGGGCCGACCCGATGGCGCCTTGAAGGACCTTGGCCGGTCTGTCGAAATAATCGAGATACTGGTTTGTGATTACAATAGCGGACATGGACGAGATGTCGAAGCCAAAGCTGGAGGCACTCTGGTGTCAACCGCTCCTGGTCTATGGCTGGTATAGTGGCGACATGCACTTGCGAAGGGAGAGAAAGAAAGGTTTTGCGTCACTTACAGCATGCCTCCCAGTGTAGCAATGATGGCCACAAAGTGGATGTTGTAGATCTTGGGGAAGCTGGGGAGCTTCATCTTGGCGGTATCTTTGCCTGACAGACACTCACTCGGATGCAGCAAGAAGCAGGTAGGTATGGGTAATACGGCTTTGTCGCCCTACGTTTGATAGGGAAACACTCTCGACGGAGAGGGGGGGAAGCAAAGAAAGGAGGGACGAGAGTAACAATAACACTTATAACAGAAAGTGGGAATTACCTCTTAATTTATTATTGTCAGCTCGGCGTGCATTTCAATTCTCATTCGCGTTCCATCTCACCTCCGCAGCCAAGGGGTAGCACTCATGGAACCTCGCATTTTGATTGATGGAGCTGCTGTCTTGATGTACCAACTCCCAGGGATGCCTCACTTGGCAGGAGCCGAGACTGGCAGTCGAGGCCGTTCGGTCAACATGGCCCTGGACTTCTGACGCTGATGCTGATGGAAGCAAAGGCCAATGTCAATGTTCCTTCGCGCCCAGCCCTCCGGGTGAAGTCGAAGTCGTCGCTGGTCTTAGCCATGCGCCAACTACGACCCACTGCTGACCCTACCGCAACCCCGGGAGAAGCCCACCCCAGCATCAGGATCAGGATCTGGGGATGGAATGAGGGTGGAGGGCTGCCATCAGCAATGGAAACCATCGGCGGCCAATCTGAAGCTGGCATGTCATGTCGTCTAATGGCTTGGAAGGGCTCGGCTCTGCGGGGCATACGGGGGATTTGATAGGTGCGTTTATACAAGGGAATTGGCAAAATCTTGATTTGGTCTAGCCGTCCATAGTCCCCATGGTCCCCAGAGCGCCATTCCATTGTATTCCTGGAGTATAAGCGGATCGTATCCCGGCCCGCGACGTGTGAAGACGAGTAGACCAAAGACACGCCGAATGGCGAGGTGACGGAGAGCTGGAAATCGACATGAGAGATGGTACGATATGGCGGATCGATGACTGGCCTCTCCCTCTTTGAGAAGAAGTTTTACTTTGTTGATCCAGAAACGATGTTGGATCTTGGAGGGAGTACTGTTGTATCAAGCTGGACCAAGCTGGTGGAATAAAGGCTAAATGATTACGACAATTCATCCATGGACAGCGATGCCACCTCAGCTCATGTTAAGCGTGGTGAATGGCATCAAGTTGCAAGGGTTGTTCCCTCCGACCTAAGCTGGCAGGCTGGCAGGCTGGCAGGCTGGCAGGCTGGATTGCGCATGGCCGGCTGCCGACATCTGTGTAGGTGTTGACTATACGTATTATGGGTTGCCGGGTTGCTCTGCTCTGGTACTATGCCTCGCTGTGCTTACATAGCTCCAACCTTATTCAGATGACAAGAGGCGACCAACCGCAGCATTGGGTCGTTGGGGCATGAACAGGCAGGCAGTGACCTGGTATTTTTCTTTTATAAATATACGGGATATATTGCCCGTCTACTTTTTAAAAGATATCCGTCGGTAGACATCTCCACTGATCAACATGTCCATGACAGCTGGAGGTCTTGGGAAAACATGGACGACATGATTTCTGAGGTTGAACCTCACATGATCGATCATCTACCGAAGGCGTTTAACCAGTGAAGCAGTGTGGCAGCCTGTCTGAGTGAGAGGACTCATGTTTTTCTTTATTTCTTTTTTCTTTTGGTTTGTTTTTCTTTTCGGCTGCCTGTATTTATTGTTCCTCCAAGGTGAGCCGCCACAAGACAAGACGGCAAGACTGTAATGCAAGACATTGGTTGGTTGGTTGGTTGCTTGGATTGGAGGCTGACAAAAGTACTTTGTGACAAGGACAGGCAGGGACAGGCGCGCGCGGGGCACCCAAAGCCAAAAGCCAAAAGCCAGGCTGCTAGGGGCGATCAGTTGCGCTGCATCAATTGCGATTTCGGTTTTGGTTTCGACTTGGATTTCCATCCACCAACGCAATCAATACCTACCTATCCAATCCATACCTACCTCCCGCCTGTCAATGGTACATCATTGACATTACAGTTCTCCCCATCGTCTCTTTCTAATTTAGTCGTATCAGATATTAGTTACCAGGTAGGTATTGATACCTACCTGCCTACATTCGGTTCCTTTTACATTGCCTGAGCTATCGTTACCTTGATTCCCTCGGCGTCATCGCTGCCAGCGCCGGCCAAGCAAGCCTTCGCATGTCCAAATGTTGGGTTGACGTCTTCTACTACTTGACTTGATGTCACAGTGGCAGTGGCCAGCGCTGGTGGACCCTGGGCTACTGGTTACTGTTTGTTACCTTCTCCATTAATGCTCTCAACCTGGAAATGTTGAACAGGTAGTATTCCGTTGCGAAAGCATTTGCGCCACCAAAGGCCTACCACCAAAAACCCGCCTTTTTCCTACCTCCGCTTGACCTGCCTTGACCTGCCTCGACCTCCAGTTGGTGGGAGCCTCACAGTAAGAGAACCAGGTAGCTCAACATGCAGTCGGGTCGCTCACAGCAGCGAGCGCCTGGCAGCTTTTCGCCTCTACCCAACAGCTTTTCCTCCTCAGCCGCCGCCGCCGCCGCCGCCGCATCGGGCAGAGATCGGGACCGAGAACGAGAACGCGAACGAGAACAAGACAGACGACCGCCCTCCTCCGCCTCCCAACGCAACCCACTCCAGCCCGCTTCGTCTTCCAGTCGACCCCAGATCCGACGCATCGACACCTCCTCGAGCGACGACACTACCGCTACCTCGTCTACTACCTATTTCAATCTACCCAAAGTACGCAGTCCACAGACCCCCGTCGGCGTCACGAGCCCGTCCTTCCCCGGCTTCACAGCCCACCCCAACGGCAGCGCCTCTAGTCTACAAAGCCCCCAGAACTTCTCCCGCCCCAACCGAGACGGTCCCCCCAGTGTACGCAATGCCTCACCTCTGACCCTGCCGACGGGCCGCATGGGGCACCATTCCCGGAAGCATTCCCAGACCCAGGGCCTCTTCGATTCCACCTTGCCCTCCACCAGTTCCTCTAACCTCGCCCAGATCACCACCATGTCCCACGGAAACGTACCCCCCGCTCCCGTCTCGGCCGGCTTATCCGCCAGTCAAATCGCCGCACAGGCTGCCATGCAGCACCCGGGCCTGAATACACACCAGCAGCACAGTCGCAACCGATCGCAAACCGTCCCCTTCCAAGGCAGCGCCGACAGCCACGAACCCACCAAGCGTCAAGTCTCCAGGTCCAACGGCCCAACCGCCATCGCAGGCGGGCCACTCAGCCCGCCCGTCCTCAGCCTCACCGAAGCCAGCGTGCCCCGAGATGCTGCCTTCAGCTCTTCCCATGCCGCCGCCGACGCTAGATATCACAACGGCTTGCTGGGAAACCAGGCCGCCACCACCGCCGCCAACGTCGTCTTCCCCAGAAGCTCACCACAGACCTCGCCCGCCCTGGCCTCGGACGAGTACCGCCCGACCGCCTTCCCCCCGCCGCTTGCCATACCCGAGAAGCCCCTCAAGTCGGAAAAGTCCAAAGTCAAGCTTTTTTCACGACCCAAGAAGATCGACACCAAGGGCGAATCGGGCGTCAAGCCGCTGCCCAGTCCCAGCAAGATCGGATCGGCTCTTGCCTCTCTACAACGCACCAACTACAGCACGACCAGCCTCGCCGAGACCCAGTCCCTCTACAGTCTAAATAATTCGTCGGCGGCCACGATCCGCCCCCTCGACGCACCCCCCGACAAGGAGGGCCCCGGCAAAGAGAAGGAAAAGGAGAAGAAACACCACTTCCTGTCGCGCTCCAAACACAAATTGTCGGCCAAGGATGACTATCATCTGCCCCTGTCGTCGGCGGCCAGCAATTCGCGCCCCGTCGACCCCAACGCACCGTCCAGTCTCTACAACTTCAACGTGCCGCCAAGCCCCGGCCCAAACACGTCGAGTTTCGGAAAGTCGGTGTCAGGGCTCGACCTCCGCCACGGCGGCCGGGCCCTGCGCGAGAAGCGAAAGGAAGAAAAGCAGCAGCTCGGCATGGCCCACGACAACGAGTCCGTCTTCACCTTGACCAACAACAACCCTACATCCACCACGTCCGAATGGGCGGGTCCCTCGAGCCTTGGCACCAACATATCCCTGACCCAATCCAACCTCAACTTCTTCGATCCCGTCGACAGCTCCAAGTACGGCCTCAACAGCATGACTCTCGACGACGCCTGGCCCTACCTCAAGGCCAAACTCCTCGCCATTTTCGAGGGCGAGGACCTGCGCCTACCCATCGAAGACTTCAATCGCGTCGTCACCATGCACATCCAGTACGCCGTGCAGCGTCGGTCGGCCCACATCATCATCGAAGACGTCCGCGAACTGCTCTCGACCGGCTTCCTGTCGCTCGACTACACGCTGCGCAAGACGCCCGAGGATCGGCTGATTCCCGCCCTCGCCGAACTGTGGGTCTTCACCTTCACCTCCATTCTGCCCTACATGCAGGCCGTCTTCCTGCCTCTCGACCTCGAGTTCTCGGGCAGCGGCCCATTGATGACGGCCGAGCAAGCACGCGACTTCTGGGGCACCGTTCTGCCCAACACCACCAACGAATCAACCTACCCCACGCCGGCGACCCAGACCCTCGATATCCGCCGTCTGGTCCTGTTGGCGTACCGCGACACCCTCATCCTCCCGCGCTACGATAAATTGAAGATGATCTTTTCTCGACTGTCTCTCGAACACCTACCCTCCAGCCTGGCCAGCCTGGCTTTGGCCTCGCCACCGCCGCCGAGCGATGCCATCCTCAGCACCAGTCTACCCCGCGACATTGAGTTTCAGCCATTGCAGCAGCAGCAGCAGCAGCAGCAGCAGCAGCAGCAGCAGCAGCAACAACAAGCCCAACGGCCCGGTACCGCCATGAGTCTCGACCCGTCGGTGGCTTCGTACAACTCGTCATCCTCGACGCTCCTCAACAACAACAGCAATAACGATAGCAGCAGCAACCCCTCACGCTCGCGCGCCATATCCAACGTGTCATTTGGCAGCGGCTCCGAGGGCACGTCGAGCCTCCTGCGCCCCTTCACACCGGCCACAATCAGCGGGCGCGACCGCAACAACTCGGGCAGCAACGCCAGCCTGCGCGAACGCGACCAGAACGTCGAGATCGGCGGCAAGCAGGTGACGGACATGGTAGGCCGGATGCTGCAGTGCCTGAGCGTGCTGGCCAGCGTGCAGACGGCGGGCCTGGCGCCGTTCGAGGCCAACAGCCAGTCGTCGTCGGCGGCGGGCGCTGCGGCGGCCAATGCGGCGGCGATCGCGGCGGCGGCCTCGACGAGCAACGGCGGCGACGAGGGGCGCAACATGGTGACGGAGCTCGGCCGCCTGCTGAAGTTGAACTGGCTCGGGCGCGGCCGCACGGGGCGCAACCGCCGCGGCATCGTCGGCGGCCGCATCAAGAGGGAGGACAGCGGGGTGACGGGGGCGTCGTCCATCCTCTCGGCTCGGAGCAGCCACAGCGGGCTCAGCGGGTTGGCCATCCAGCACCAGCAGTCGTCGCAGCAGCAGCCGCCGCAGGTTCTGCGGGAGGGTGTAGGTGCTGCCGGTTAGAGACCATGACAGCGGTTATGCGCCAACATGCTGTTGTCGTTATTGTTTTCTCTCCTTTTCGTCGTAATTCAAAAACGTGGGATGAGATGGGCCGTTGTCGTTTTCTTTTTCTTTCACCATTGCTAGAAGGAGTACAAATATCACGGTTTGGGGCGTTTTGGGAGTGGACGCAATGGATGGTATGACATTCACTGGTTTGGGACTTGATGACAAAAGTGCGTATAGCTACATGGCAGCATAGCGACAATCACTCTGAGACATGATTAACCAGATCCAAAAGATGCTGGTTTCTGGGGGGGTAGTCTTCCACGGGCGTTCGGACAAGGCAAGGAAAGTGAAGCTGCACGTTGATCTTCTGCGAGAATAGGACAACAGGGACCAAGGGACGGACGAACAGACAGAAAGGCAAGCAAGTCGAAGCAAAAGCAATTGGATGACTGAAATTAAAAATGTTTGGAGGTTTTCTAATTTTGATTCGAGGGATTTGGGAGTTTCTATAGACCGGGAAAATTGATACCCTTATGAGCGCCGTTCATCTTTCGCAACGTGACTGAGTGTTTACAAGGGCTACCTGACATCCAAAGCTAGTCAAGTATGGTGACAACATTTGAGCGACATGGGTTGTACGAAATAAGGTATCTACTCATATATTAAGTGGTGAGAATCCGGGGCATGACAAGGGAGTTTCAATACACGCGCAGGCACGAAGACGCGACTCATCCAACTCATTAGTTGCAAAGGCATATATGTAGGGTGGTAGATTTTGTATTGATTCCAGGTTTTTCTATGGAGCGTAGAGGTAGAGACCCGGTGGCCGTCTGATACACGGAGGGCGACATGGAACCTATTGAAATCTTTTGCATGTTAGTCGGGTGGTCTGCAGAATAGCTGTGCCATCAATGAATAATCACGGAATGATTATGTCCATCATACATCCAAGGTAAGGACTTGCAACCGTCATCTGCTCTCTATAGGCTCGAAACTGGCGAGAGCTCGAGTGGAAACTGCGAATTAGGTGGAATATTGAATCATATGGACTCGGGGGGGGAGCTGTGCAAAGTGCTGGTGAAGAAGAGGAAATTGTTGGCTTACCATTTGTGTCAAAAGCTGGAAGCAGCGCAGTAGCTACGATGTTAGCAGTCCTGGTGGTGGCGGCGTAGAAGAAGGACAAAATGTTGGCTAGTCTTTTGGAGTGGTCAGTTGGGACTGTCAAAATCAAGGTAGGATGAATGTGTTGGGGACAGGCAATCCTCCTCTGCGGCCTTTGGCTGCCGGCCAAGAGGCAAGCAAGCACAAAGGCCGAGATTGAATCAGACAAAATATACTGGCAAGTAACAGGCGGCCGCTTGCGCGACGTACCCGGGTAAATGTAGCTTCGATCATGGTCGATTCAGCAGGAGAAAGAAGTTAAGTTTCTTTGGTTGTCATCAGATGGAGGATGCTGGGGGAGAGTGTTGGTCGCGTGGTGGTTATGCGAAGGGAGAGGGAGAGAAAGGTCTTACCAAGTCAAGACGCGCCGCAGAGGATTTCGTTGTGCCGTGTCGTGTCGTGTCGTGTCGAAAGAGAGAAGGAGAGAAAGAGATCTACCCGCTCAATCATCTCAGGCAACTGATCAATCAATCAATCAATCCATCTCTCAGTCAATCTGAGCAACGAACAGACAAACGATCCGTCTGCGGCAGGCAGTCCGGAGACCACGGCCCAAGCAGCTCCTGCTAGGATGCTGTGTGTGGTTGGCGAAGAAGAGAACTGCAGAAGAGATCTTGGATGGGATCTGGTCGGCATTTTGTACTTGCCTTTAGAGGTCTGGCTCAGCAGAAAGCAGAAAAAAAATTAAAGGTGGGGAGTTGGCGCGAAAAGTCTAGCAAAGTGGGATCCAGCGGGGCTCTGGTTTTTCCGACGAACGCCCAAGCCTGAAGAACGTGACCGCCTACCAAGAGGGGCTTAGACTCGGATCTTCCCGAGCCTCTTCTGTAGTCTCTTACTGTCCTCCATTGATGGCTGACATCAATGTCAATGGGGGCCGGAGCAGCTCATGCGTAGGGAGAAACCTCTGGAATAACCAAGAACTTTCAGTCGTCCTGAGAAGCCATGCATCAAGTCACATTCCCCAGCAGCAACTCTCAGTCACCAGTTGAGAAAGTCTAAGCATTCTGTACGAGGTTGGATATTGCCAACAAGCTTTTCGTGATATTGAAATAGATCAAAATCAAACTTGCGACTCGATTCATTTATTTCTATTCCATCGGTTTCAACTTTGCACGGCACTGGGTGTGTTGACATCCTCTTCAAGCTCAAAACTAGTGTAGCTCTGATAAAGAATGACTTGATTCAGTTGAGCCAGCGTGGTATGGGCCGATCAGCGAGTCACCATTGAGAGGGTTTACGCATGATCCGGCGGCCGTCAACGAGGTTCTCGTCATCTATTGGAGTCATACTTATGGCTTGTTCTTTGGGTTTGGAAGGCATTGGGGTCAATGACTTCTGTTGCGAGTTCAAGTTGGTGTAGTAAAGATAATGAGTGATTCGGTTGTGATGGGCTAGCCTAGTATATTCCGGCCGGAAAAGAAATGCCCAAGTAGCCATAGTGTATAGTAAAGTGTGGCACTTCGCAAGAGACCATCACAGCCTTCGATATGTTCTCATCGTAAGAACTGGACATAACCTATGTACACCACTCGCACGCAACACCGGATATTAGTCTAGGGAGAAAGAATCAGATGGAAAAGGAAGGAGAGCGTTGATGCGTGACTGTTTTGTTGAACCAAAATAAGAATCCATGTAGGAAAGATGCATATCACTCGGTCAACCGCTTGTGTTTTGTGAGACCTACATCCCTAAATGCCGCCTGAGACGGCAACGTTAGGTTTGATGTCATTAAGGTCCGGATCCGCCATGTGTTTGCACAGTACTACGTGACTTTTGCGCGTTGTTGATATGAATTACCTCCTGAACAAAATATTGTAGGAATCAGCAAAGTGAGCTGACTGTCAACATGAATGTAGCTCTCATTGCTGATTGTTGTGTAGAACGAACTCATCCGACAGGGCTATTCCTGATACATCACAAACCATATTCCAGTCGTATAGATATATACTGTTTGAAACTGGGAATGGGTGATCCGGGACCGTTTCTATGGATTTATCATGGCACTGGCCTTTTTCATGTCTTCCCATGTTTTCACATCACGGTCCGTCGCCTGCTACTTGATCAAGGGGAAATACGCAACTGAGCACAGTACAAGAGCGTGGAAATCCAGATTGAGCATGCAGTCGGGCAACATGGCCTAAATATGTCACGAGACGTTATTCGATGTAGCTCAAATGACATATAATTATCTACAGTAAAGTCTCCAGAGTTTTATCCAAGAAAAAGTGGTTGTACAACCACCTATTCAAACGAAGTACCAAAATTGGCTACCACGGTCCGTTCTTGGTATCTGATAACGTGTAGACACTCTCTTCTTACATGGCATAGGACGTATCATCACGTCTCAAGCATGATGGTTTAGACCGGACGGGTAGCCCGTTCTCCGACTTATTCTTGACTTCATCAGATAGAAGGCATCACATATCTCGAGCGTTAAATAAGATGATTCAAGGTTGAGATGTTCAACCAAAGTCTCTGGACATATACGCCGGGGACAATATAGAGGAACCAATAACCCAACTGGGCTTGATTCCTCTTGCCACCGGAGGTAAGTGTGAGTGACCCATGATATATTCTCCAGAGAGAAGTCCCCAGCAAAGAGTATTCTCTTAAGCGAAGGATGTCGGAGCCCAGTACAATTGCTGTGTCAGAGCTGATGAGATCCTCTTGAATCACTGAAATTGATTTGTTGATTACTGAGAACTTTGATGAATAATTTGCTTCTATTTAGTTGAGAGTATACCAGGTTGAGACGTTCCGTTTAGCGGACCAATACTACGGATTTGTACGCCTTAAGTTTGGGGGTAAAGATGGGAAGATCCATGTTATCGACTATGTAGGCATAATTGTTCAACCCGAATGTAGATACGATGTTATGTTAATAGCTTATCTTTCTTCTATGCAGTCAGGGAGATATGCAACTGGATTAGATAGGTACGCAGGTATGTAGTTGCTGTCCTGCGCCTCATGTCGAACCGTGACAGGCTAAAAATAGACGGGTTGGCCCCCATTGGGCTGGCCCTTGACTATCAAGTTGGCACTGCAGCATTTCTCTTCACCGAAATCTTGCAGCTCATGCCACCTGGGACCTCTCCAGGCTTCCAGATAGGAAAAAAAAAGAAGACCCTGATACTGTAGAGTTTTAATGCATTATATAAATAGCAGTCCCCGAGTTTCGAATTTAGGAGAGAAGACACATACGGGCAGCATCCACCCTTCCCAGTCCGCCACTTCACGCGCCTTCTGAAACAGACTCTTGCCCGCCTCAGGCCAAGCACGAACCCCTCTCTCGTGGAATCTCCCATTCTCGCGCATCCTGCCATAACAAGTAATGCACACTGCTTGATTCCTCTCAATACTCTCCACATGCCGAAGTGCTCAACTACATATCCAAATCACTGCCACTCTGGTATATAGCCTCTTGATCAAGGAAAAGAAGCCCGTCCAGACCAAGCACAGGGGGTCTTGGTGGTCAGGTGGTTCTACATACTACTACTCAACCGGCCGCTTCTTCCCGTCGGGCTGGTTTATTACGTACCGTACCGCCTGCAAAGCTAGACAGCTTAGGTACAGTTTCTGTACAGTTAGACACGGGCAAACAGCCACAGCCAAAGCACCCAAATCCCGGGGTGGCACTCCGCATCCGCAATCTGGCGCCTCGCTTGGGGGATTTATGCGTGTACCGGACCTGCACTCAAGCTTGCTGTATTCCTTGCATTCTTGCATAGCGCCCGGTCACTGCCGCGCGCTCTGCCGATCCCATCATATCGCATCGCATTGCATCGCACGGAGTGAAGCAGCCAGTCGCTACATGGTACGATTGCGACCAAGTCACGGGTGGTCGCGAGCATCAAGTAGCAGCCTCAATCGGGTAGATGGTGAGAAATCTCGGGAAATCCAGGTTTCTGGGCTTGCAACATCGCGTTGTTTCCATGCCATGAGACTGGCAGGCTCAGGTTCAGGCCTAGGTACCCGCCTCCGTAACTACATATACTCTTGTATCCAGTCTGCATTGGCATTGACCTGGACTGGTGACTGGGTTGCTCGACTACCTTATGTACTTAGGTATCTAACCTTATGCATCTAAAGGCTGGAATCCCGCATCGGAAAACGGAAGAACCATCAACGCAGCCTATCGAAGCGCATGGGCCAGCAAATAGACGTTTGGGTGGTGGGATACTCGAGACTCTCATAGCCTTTCCATATTGCATGTTGTTGCATCAAGATGCTCCAGCCGCACCACGGCGAACAACCTCACCCCAGTTTCTGATTACTGTCGGGGTTGGAGAACCCTCAATACCTAACCAACCGTGGAGGCGGGGCGTTGCTGATACTTCGATACATGCATATATTGGCCTAACCTAGATAGCGTGTGAGGTTGGAGAGGTTGGAGAGACTGGGCCCGACTAAGGAAGTGAGAGGGTGAAAAAGAGAGAGATAGAGAGAGAGAGAGAGAGGGTGAGGAAAACCAAGCAGGCCAATCTGCCAATATCTGACACGGCCACGTCCTTTTTTTTTTTTTTTTTTTTCCTCCTGCGATCACCGCCCGCTTTTTTTTGCGCCGGTACTGGGCGCATCCAACATTGAACCCACCAGCATCAGCACCAGCACCAGCACCAGCACGATCGCCAGCACCAGACAGACTCCCAGACTGCCAGACTTCCTAAGGTTAGCAGCTGCCAGCTGCCGGTAGACTCCAGACTCTCCGTCGCTCGCCCACCCCCCCAATTGTGCTCCTTCGCCTTGATCTTCCAATTCTCTCTCAATCAATCAATCAGTCCCAGTCAGTCCGGTCGGGACCCAACATCCCTCAACCCACCACCAGCACCAGCACCAGCACCACTTCCCACTTCTCACTTCCCACCTCCCACCCCCCCAGTCCAGTCTGCTTGCGCAACATCCCCAGGGGACGTCTACGGGCTTATCACCACGAAATATCCCAACCATTGGCGATATTATCTGTTTGGAAGTTATATCCCGTAGTCTCGTCTTTTTGATTAGTTTGAATTTCCAATCTCTGCTCTCTTTTCCCGCCGTCTTAACCTGTCGTCGTCGTCGGCGGTCGGTCGATCGGTCAGGTTTACTACCTACTTCGCACCATCCACCGTCCATCCACCCAAATCAATCCATTTGCGGTCTAGGCTGGCTGTCGAAACAAGCAGCCCTGCCTGGCGTGTTCTGTAATCGCGCGCCTCCCCATACCACACAAACCCGCCCCAGCCAGCTTCCCAGCTTCCAGCATCACGCATCTCGCATCACGCATCACGCATCACCTCTCCATCCTGGCATCTTCGGCTTTTCTGGACTTTGTTGTCTTCGCCTGACCTGCCGTTTGCTTCGCGTCCCACCTACGGCATCCCAAGTCTGTCCCCGACTCCCAACGTCCACCGCGACTCTTCTTTGCTCCCGATCCTGCCGTCTTATGCATCAACCCCCCGATCCTACTCTCGATTGCTACTTCCTGTCGACATCCGCCATAACTACGCAAAGGATCGACGTCGCGAAGCCGTTCGTGGTTTGACCCGCGCTTCTCGTCTTGTGCCTGTCTTGGAGCCCAACCACGAAAAAGGGGACAAGATCGCGACAGCGCCTTTCCGACAACCCTCGGACTCGGACGACGATTGGTCCTGTCTCTTTTGGCGCGTGACGATATCCTCCCACCACACGTTATCGCCGACCTCGACTCCCGAGGGCCTTGTATCCCATTCCCTTGGATTGTTTTATGAAATAGCGCGGAGGTCTAGGCGTCGGTATCCACGTCGGTGGATAGTCGACGACAAGACACTGTAGATACGGACCATGATGGCCAGTATGGGACCTGGTGGCGGCTTCCATCCCGGAATGCAGCAACATCCAGGCGTGCACCCAGGGCACCCCATGGCCCCCGGCATGGCTCATAACCCGAGCCAGCCTGGAGCCCAACCGGGTATGCCTCCGCAGATGGCCGGCCACGGTATGGTGTCGGCCCCTGGCGGTCAGCCCAACCCGGCCGCCTTCATGGGCGGTATGCAACCCCAGAACGCGCAAGCGCATGCTTTGCAACACCTCAACCCCAACCAACAGTTCCAGCTCCAGCACCAGATGGCCAGTAAGTGCTTCCTCCTCCCCGCCTCCCCTCCTTATGATTATCGCGACCTGCTATTGCTATTGCTGTTGCTATTGCTATTGCTATTGCTATTGCTATTGCTATTGGAATTCGTCGAGCGTAAGTCTTTCGTCGCGGGACATGGGAATGCTAATGGAGGTTCGAACTCCCAGTAAATCAAGGAAACCCCGCGCTCGCCGCCCAGATGCAGCAACAACAACAGCTGCGACTGCAGCAACAGCGCCAGGCCATGCTGTCGGCAGGTATGTATGGAGGCATGAACCCGCAGAACGGAATGCCCATGGGCATGCCCATGAACCAGATGAACGCGGCGCAATTCGCCGCCATGAGGAGTCAGAACATGCGACCGGTCGGTGTTCCCCCTCACCTGCAGCAGCAGCATCTCGCTCAACAGTTACAACAGGGTGCTGGAAATCCCCAGCAGGCACAAGTAAGTATAATGGCAATTTTCCTCCTCTCTAACCACTTTCTACTCTTTTTTCCTTCTTGGGTCTCATACGTGGTGTCGTCTCTAGATGATTGCCCAACAAATCGCCATGCAACAAGCAGCTGCAAACAACCAGATGCAACATGGAAATCAACCTGGTCATCCTGGGCAAATGAACCCTCAATTGATCGCACAACAGCAGGCTCAGATGCTCCAAGTAGCGCAGCAGCAAGCCCATAACCAGCAGCAACAACAGCATCAGCAGCAACACCAACAGCAGCAACAGCAGCAGCAACAGCATCAGCAGCAGCATCAACAACAACAACAGCAACAGCAGCAGCAGCAAGCCCAGCAGCAGCAGCAGCAGCAACAGGCCCAGCAGCAACAACAGCAGCAGGCCCAGCAGCAGCAGCAACAGCAGGCTCAGCAAGCCCAGCAGCAACAGGCTCAGCAAGCCCAGCAGCAGCAAGCTCAGCAGCAGCAGCAAGCCCAGCAGCAGCAGCAGCAACAAGCCCAACAGCAACAGGCTCAACAGGCCCAGCAAGCCCAGCAACAGGCTGCCCAGCAGCAGGCCCAGGGCCAAGCTCAGAACCAACCACAGAACCAAGGACAACCTCAGCCTCAGCAAGGAGGTCCACAGTCGCAACCTACTACGCAACCTCCAAACTCCACACCCACCCCGTCAGGCGGACAGCCAAGTCAGCCTCCCAGCCAGCCTCCGAATGCAGGCCCGCAGTCCAACCAGCAGCAGGGCCAGGCACAAGCCCAGGCTCAAGGCCAACCCGGCCCCCAGCAAAACGCCCAGCCGAACCAGCCTACGCCCCAGATGCTTCAGGCCGCTCACGCGCAGCAACAGGTCCAGCAACAGCAGCAGCTGGCCAACAACCTGCAGCAAATGCAGCAGCAGCAGCAGATGAAGAACGAAGGCGCCATGAAGGGGCATTACTTGTTAAAGCTCCAGCAATTCTGCGAGCACCTCAGTGGCTTCCAGGTACGAACTTGTGGGGGTTGGTTTCTGGGGTAGACTGACTGGCATGACTAACGGTTGACATAGGGTGGCGATAACGAAGAGGCCTTGATGTACTGGTCCAACTTTGTCCGGCAGTTCTTCAGCCCCACGGGCGTTTTCCAGCTCAGCCTGTTCATCATCGACAACTCCAACAGCGAGGAGTCGACCGAGAAACCGTACGAGATCCACGTTCCGGCCCTGCCCAGGTTTTTCCACGCCCACTTCCAAAGTGGCGTGAAGAAGCTGCAGCTGAACCTGGGTAACGGCACCCGCGACAGAGGCATCGGGGCTACGCACGTGGTCGAGAACGAAAACGCCAGCTTCACCTACTGGTATGAGAGCTCCCATGTGGTCTGGACCGGCAAGCTTCGGGCGCAGTTTGACGCCGAGCAGAAGCTGGCGCTGCTGGAGTTCACGACAACGTCGCATGACGAATTCATCTCGAGGAAAATGGCCATCGACGCCGCCAAGCCTAACCATAACTGGATCAAGGACTGGCACCGGCTGAACGCGTCCGACTCGAAGCAGTCGCCCGAGATGAGCAAGAAGGGCAAGCAGAAACAGATGAAGTCGCCCATGTCGGCACCTCCGGACATCAGCCTGCCCGACTCGGCCGTCAAGTCCAACATGGGCATCACGGAACACGTCTTCCAGTATCTCGAGCTGGCCGAGGTCATTGGCATCATGCAGCCGCTGATGAGCTTTTCGGTGGCAAATCCCAATCTCGGCCCTTACCAGGCCCTGGAAATGTACAACGCTAGCAATGCCACGGGTCCCCAGGTGGTCATGAACGGGCAGCAGGCAGGCAACGCGCCAGGCGGCGCCCCGCGGACACCCAGTTTTGGCCAATTCCAGATGGGCGCTTCCCCGGCCGCCGTCCACCATGCCCTGCCCGGGTCGCCGCATATCGGCAGCCCCGCGACCGGGCATATGCAAGCACCCGGCATGGCGTTGCAGCACAGCCAGCAGGGGACCAGCTCGAGTGGCCCGAGCGCCAACACCAGCCCTGCGAGCAACAAGCGCAGGAGGCCATCCGCCGTCAAGACGGAAGACGAAAGCGGCGCCCCGACGCCGACCATGGGTCCCGCTGGACAAGTCAATGGCGTTATGGGCGCCAAGGGCAAGCCCCCGACCCCACGCATGCAGAACCAGAAGCGCGTCAAGACGAGCAACTGAACAAGACAAATGGCCGTGGAAGCACATCGCCCGTGTCCTGTGTCCTAGCGGCGGTGCCACGATCACTGATTTGATCCCTTTTTGGCGTACAGACTCCCTCTCCTCCTTCCTGGAGGGGAGGACTGATGGATGGAAAAAGATGACCTTGGGCCCTTTGGTTTTTTGCGCTTCTTCTCATTGCATCATGGAGTTTTCTCATCACCGCTTTGGAATTGCTTGCATTGTTCGACGATGGCGCTTGGATTGAGCGTTGGACTGGCGCTGTTCATAATTTGAAACTTGCGTCATCATCTTGGGCCTCCTTTTCCGCACGAACACATTCCGGGCAACACTTCTTGTTGCTGTACATGAGGGGACGCGCCACGAAGGTTCCGTTAATACCTGGCGACATGCAGGGCCAGTTGCTCCTGAAGAGAATATTTATGGCTCTCGATTTCAGTCGCCCTGTGTACGATATATCAAGACGGGGGTTGGTTCGGCGCATCGGTGTTCCTCGTTGTGAATATTTTCTCGCCGTCGTTGTCATCATCATCATCGTCATCATACTATTATTACTTGCTACTACTTGCCATTTACTTACTACTACTACCCTGTGTGTCGTGTCAATTTCTGCATCGTTTTGGGAGAAAGAGTGGCGAAAGAAAGAGCGAGAACGCGCGAGAGCCGACCCCCCTTTTAAAAAGTTGGTGTTAAGCAAGAGAGATCTGGCGCGTGGGGATGGGAGAGGAGAAGGCAAGGCTGAATTTCACATAGGCCAGGTATTGACCTGGATTTGGGGTTACTTGGATATATCGTTTTGTGCATACCCTTTATGTATTCAAAAAAGGTTTTTCTATGCTGCTTATCTTGTTTGATGACTGCAAAGACTGCCTAGTGATGTGGTGGGAAATAGGGGGCGTTCTCATTTTCGGAGCCCGTAGAATCTGGCGAAACAGGTACGGTGCATTCCAGTGACTTGTTGTCGCCTTCCATTTCATCGCGGAAAGTCGACTGCCGCAATAGTTATCCACGTGGCTATGTTTAAAATGTGTATTCGCGTTAGCTTGGTTGCAACACCAAGGTGCCCTCGTCATACACGGCAAGAAGTCCTGAACGGTGGGTATCTAAAGTGACTTGGGCATGTGTCAAACTTGGCCATTCGAAATACACGCGGGTGAATCCTGCCTCTTCTGCCTTTTACATGCAATGACCGGCTCTGTTTGCGACGGTGAAGCCAGCCGAGTAATTGGAACAGCCTCGATGATCACCACCACCCACCCCCGAATGTCCTGCACCCCCCTAACTCTCCCAGTAAAGCCCTGCTTCTGCAAGAAATAAACGCAAGATGGTGAAAAGTATCTCGTCCCGTGTCCCGACGGCTAACGAGAGAGGAAAATGCAACAGCGGATATTCACATCCGCGGGAGAGATGATGATTGCGGCGGTGTCACCCGGATCTGCGGCAGCGGCGATCGAGCCCGACGGGGCGAGGTCTGTTGCGCCGGGGGTGCCAGGGGGTGGCTGCCCAGGGGGTTGGGTGGCTTGAGAGGTGTCATGGGCTGCGGCTGTGACAGCAGACGGTACGGGAGAGTGCGCGGCATGTTGGATGAGTCCTCTTGGCCCTGGTTCTGTCTAGCCTTTCCCTCCTATTCAAGGTGGTGATGGATGGCGATTCCGGTTGCTACTCGATGGTGGAATCACACAGGCTTGCTTGCTGTGATGATACGATCAAAGGCAAAGTGCAACAAGTATTGCAACCCGCGAAGTCTCGAGTCTCGTCGAGGACCGAAATTGTCTCTGGCGGTAGTAGTCTGCAAGCAGCAAGTGCATTCGAGCCCGGTAAAGGTTGAAGTGAATGAAGGAAAATGAGTAGGCGATACTAGCTCGCGTGGCCGAGGCCGGGAAAGAACGAATCAAGGTAAAAGGAGCGTGGGATCCCAGGCTTGGGAAGTAAAGAACGAATGTTCCGAAGGAGAGAATCAGAAAGACAGACACTGGTGGACTTGCAGACACGAAAGACAGGAAAAGGCACCCGGCCGGCAAGTGGGAAGGACGTCCAACATTATATGCCCGTCCAAGTGCGAGGATCCCCGTCCTTGTCGTGTTTGCGGATTGTAGTCATGCTAGCCGCTGGCGCCGTTCCTGGCTTGGAACACGTGGATCAGCACAGGGGCCATCCAAGCTGCGGGAAACAAATATACGATTTACTGGGCTGCGATCAAGCTAAGGTTAGGGGACAAAAAGACGTTGTGCTACTCTATTTTACTGTACCACTACGGCCTGACAGGATCGATGCTGGCTAGCTCGGAGCCTTGAGAAAAACTAGGGGCTTCCCCTTGCGCTGGGCCCGGCGCCAGTCCTCAACTAGTGGCAGACTATCTGACGACTTGACTCCAGGGCGGCCGTCCTCTTCCACCTCTTCACCATGGCATCCTGCGACTATATCCGTCGACATGAGTCGAGCGCCTTACTACGGTGGAGTTATAGAGTCGATGCCGACGCGATTGCGAGCCTTCGACGCCGCCTACCCATGATACTTCACTCTGATAGGACTCTCCCATTGAAGGCAATGGTTTTGTGGCTACAACCGTCTACATTGCGTACGGAAATGACTACAAGGAATAATCCTCATGACAAGCATGTGATGATTACATCTGGACGCGAATTATTGAATCGTCCAAGCCCAGCCCGCACAAGATTTGATTACTATGGTGGCCAAGCCACCACCGACACGCAACCACAGTAAAATTCTTATCGGGGAAAGATTACGAGAGAAACTAATATGCAGTAAGTCGCCAGCGGCCACCGATCACATCAGAGCTACTTAGCTTGGGCCCTGTGGGTTGCCGTGATACATAGGGCTTGCTGTCACTGTTTCGTCATGCTTAGCGATGACGCCTGTCGAGGGGTCGCAGCAGACCGTTCGTCTCTTATCTTGCCTAGCATAGAGTTTTCTTTGAATGAATCGCAGTTGGCAGCATCTGGGTAAAAGTAAGTGGTACAGCCATCATATTCTACTGCAATGACTCGAGATGGATAACAGGGATGCATGTCACCGAATATCTATTCGTACATCCAAGGAAGATGGTCTGGTTTCATTTTTGTTCTCTACCAACTCACTGGCACAACGTATTTTTTCCAATGCCACCTGGTGTCCGCGTCTCGCCATTTCTCCATACCACCCAAAACACCGTCGGGTCCGATCTTCCAGTGGCCGCTTTCGACCAGCTTCACCCAAGCCCGGAGCACTTGGACCAGGCGTACCTCATGGGTTACCACAAACGGGTTGTACCCTAGCTGAAAGAGCGAATCGTATCTGTCTTTTCCGCCAATCTCAACATCGGTGTGGAACGTGTCCTCGCTAAATTCTCCGAACTTGGCCCCGTCAGCGGTGCGCGCCCAGCCACGGCCGCCGATGCCGAACGGCAGCACGAGCTTGACGCCGTCCTCGAACCCGGGCGCGCCCTGGTCCGTCATGGTGAAGTAGAGGCCAGCGGAGTAGGAACGGACCTGAGCCCAGGGCCGCTCGAAGGGCTCCAGGCGGTCGGAACTGTATAAGTAGTAACCCGTGAAAGGGGGCGCGTTGTAGGCGAACCCCTCGGACGAGGTGAAGAGCAGGACTGGGAACTGGATCTTGGGACTCCCCGGCGGACGTTTGTATGGGAACTCGAGCTCGACGTAACGGAACGGCTGATGGCGAGTGATGGAATCCACGTCGGGAAGCTGGATCCCGGGGGCGATGTGGCTGAAAGTAGGGCGACGGGCTTTGGTCAGGAATTCGGGCACGAATCCAGGAAGCAGGCCGGCATCCTCCAGGTAGACCATACTATCATCAATGAGCGTGTCGGATGTTTGGGGCGGCGCGTGTCCAGGGATCCGGGTTTCAATGGCTTGGAGGAGTTGCTCCCATACTTTCAGTGTCTCTTCCAGCTGGCGTTTGCTGTATCCCACTTGGATCCATGGGTCGTATTTGTCCGATTGGGCGCTCATGCCTTCAGCGACAGTCTGCACTTTCCCCATCTCTATCATGTCAAGCCATTGACTGAGCACGACCTCGAGGGGGTACCACTTCTGCCGCCCGTTGCGGGTATTGGACGAGTCAAAGAGGTCCATCTGCATGATGGCCAGGTTCTTCTTCTGGTCGAATCTGAAGCTCGGTGTTAGCACAAGGACCGCTTCACTTTCCCATTGCAAAATCAGTACTTACACCAACCCGTCAGGATGAGGGGAATGTCGGTTAGCGGAGTAGAGCGTCAAATAACGGTCAATATCTTCATGGTTGCGCACCACGTTCTCTTCATGTGCCCAAATGGAGTAGGGAGGCGTGAGGTCGTTGACGTAGAAGAAGAAAGAGTGGTCGTCGCCCGAGACCCAGGCCCGTTCCAGGAAGGCCGTCAGATCCGGCGACAGACGGGGACGCATGGCCTCGGCCCTCTTCCCCCAGTGTTGAAACCAGTTGGGGTGTTTCTGGGGCACATGAGCGCCTGGGTCGTGGTTGTCGTCGCTACCGTCACCTATGGTTAGTTGCTTACCCGGCCGGGTCCATCCAATCTCGAGAATCCTATTATGCAACTCGGCGCAACGGACATAGTCCATCGGGGTGACATAGTCGGCCCAGTGCTCCTGCCACTGCTTGGCCCACAAGGCCACGGCGAAAGCAAAGAAGGCGAGGGCCCAAAGATTGGGAAGGGCGGCCATTGGTGAGTGGCAGGCCGGGCATCTGAGGGCAGCAGCAAAGCAAAGCAAAAGCAACCAATCGAAAAGAGACCAGCAGCAATCGACCAAGATATACTTAAGTAACAGGAGGTGGAGATTTGATTGGTGGATGCCCTCTTGTTGTTGCCTAGTTCTGTCCCACCGGCGGCTCAATGGTTGTTCCGGGCTAGTCGGCCCGGCCCTGGATATTTCTTGTAAGACGAGACCATCAGCGAATCCTACCTTGTAACTCGTATGGTTATACCTGGGATGGGAACCCTTAAGATGATAGATGTCCCATCATTAGAGTCAAGGCGATAGACTGTGTGGGAACCACCTTATTCTGGCGTGTGAAGCCTTACAGGCTTACCAGGTTTCTACTGTCGACGTAGTTCAATGATTTGGAAGAGGAGACCAGAGATGTACCGATAGGAAAGGCGGCGGATGCCATACTCCAAGTCACTACCCTCACATAGCCCCAATTAACCGTCATGCAGTACATCACGGACGTCTGTCCTCACTTCTGCGACCTAACGTGATCGACAGTCGTCCACGGCAAGGCGATGGGGGGAACGGATAGAGCACTAAATAGGGTATCAATACACAATGGACAGGATGCTACGATGAAAGATAAACCATAATACAAGAAGAACACTATACATAAACCCCAGTATAATCAAATGCATCACAACCACTGACTACGAACCAACCCCGGCTTGACTGGAGTACCCCTTTTCTCTCGCTCACTTGGTCATCTTCCACGCCGCTACAATGCCATCCATGGCCGAGCTCTGCGGGCTCGCGTTGGCTGGGCCGTGAAAGGGGCCCAGCCAGTCCGGTCCCAGCTCGGCGGCACCCTGCCGGTTCTTGTTCCAGATGTTGTCGGCGCACTGTTGCGCAAACTGCCGGTACTCGGGCTTGGGCTCGGCGGCGTGCAGGTGCGCGAGCCCGCGCATGAAGACGCCCTTCCACTGCGGCGCCGACTGGCCCGGCTTGGCCTGGTTGATGTTGGGCTCGCGCAGCACGCCGTTCTTGGCCATGATCTTCATGATGGTGTGCGCCACCTTGTGCGCCTCCTGCAGGTACTCCGGCTTGCCCGTGGCCGCCGACAGCGCCACCAGCCCGCTCACCAGCGCGCCGTTCGAGTACGTGTACCCGTGAGCCTTCTTGGGAAGCTGGCACGTCTTGATGCTAACGCCGGCTGTCACGTAGTGCTTGTCGGACACGTACATAGGCCCGCGGCGGAAGCCATCCCAGGCCCGGACCGCCCAGTTGGTGTAAAAGCTCTTCTTCTTGGCGGCGGTGGGCCGGTTGGCGAGCCAGGCGGCCACCTCGATGAAGAGGGTGTCGGAGATGGGGTCGATATGGCTGTGCTTCTTGTCCCACCACATGCCCTCGGCGGAGCAGTTGGTGCCGAAGCCCGTCGTCATGTCGGCGAAGAGGGCCTCGGCGGTGGCGAGGTAGGCCTTGTTGCGCGTGGCGTCGTAGGCTTTGATCCAGGCCATGGCCCACCAGCCCATATCGTCGTAGAAGTTGTTGCTATAGGGGTTCACCGCATCTGCTCTTCGGCGCAATCGGTGATCCTCGCGGACGTTGAAGGCGCCGGCGGCGCGGAAGGTGTTGGGGACCACGGTGTCAGCAAGCTTCTTGGCCTTAGGGCTGCCGGCCTCGGCCATGTCGATCAGCGTCGTCAGCGCGTTGGCCGACTGCCACCACGAGGGGTCGTAGCTCTTCCACAGACCGGTGTCGCGGTTATACCACTTCTGCAGTCTATCCAAAGCGGCCTCGGCATGTTTCTGATAAGTGCTCGCTTTGGCTTTATCCTGAGTCGGTTGGGGCGGTGCCGGTGACACCGACAATGTTGATTTCACCGATTTCACCGATGACGTGGATGACAGCGAGGTGACGGTAGTGATCGTAGTGACTAAAGTGACGGTAGTGGCTGGTGGTGCCGTAATTACAGAGGATGATGTTGATAATGATTCCGCTGGCTTGCCGGGATTTATCTTCTTGCACTTGGCAGCGACGCCATCGAGGCAAAGGGCTGCCAGTAGAAGCAAAGTTGACCGCATCGTCAATGTTAAGAAGCAACAAGTCTTGGGTCCGTTCGTGGGCTGATGCTTCCAAGTGTTCCCATTTCCTTTGCAACTACAGGCTAGCGAGAGCATATATACACCAACCACGATAGTCCCCAGACGCAGACGGCACGGCTTTCGGGTCTACGCCAAGGAATGGTCGCCGATGCAGTAAGACGGTATCATTTAAGCAGGCAAGATGCCCATTGGCCCGTCCATCAGGTACGGCGCGATCCCTAGTCCAGTTGGATTTGAACCAGGGCTGTGCCATGCCAATATTAGCATCACGCTCCACCCCAGCATCGTAACGAAATTGCCAACAAGCCTAAGGATCAGCCTATAAGTCTGGCGGCGCAGACGTCCTACTCTGTACGGCGTATCGTCTGAGTAAGGCGCTTTTAACAACTGACCACTTCATTCTCCACCACAGCTCCAGCATCAGTTTCAACTTTAGCGAGCCGTATTCCATGGCATTCGAGGCATCAAGCAGTGCAATTTTGGCATGTCCGGAGGAACTCGATAGGATCACAACTGAAAATCACCGGAACATCGGAGCCCCAAAGACACGATATCACTGACCCTTGACAACCATCATCGATTTATCTACTTCCTGAGTTGGTTCTCCTTAGATACATTGCGATAACTAGCTGAGATAGTGAGAGTTCCACACATAACAATTCCTGGCGATATGATCGAGCTGAGATAACTAGATTTGTATCATTGGACAAGACACGACAAATGATTGTCGTAACATTGTCGTGAAGCGAAGCGAAGAAATCTGAGGGCTACAGAGGCTTGCCGTATTCAATGAATCATTGCAAAGATATTTGGATCGCGAGCATTAAGGAGCCATCAGGTCACATGTGGGATGCCGCAAGTGAACCTGATCCTGGAATAGTGTCATGCAAACTCAGTGTGACTGCACCTATGAAATTTGTCTATTTCAAATTGTTGTATTCACTCTGGTAACAATCTCCGTTTAAGCCTTGGGGATTTGCCACTCTTCCCTTCTGTTGCTTTTGCTCACAACTTAACCACTTTCGATTTCGACCAATTCCGAACTCACACTGCAATATCCACCAAGCATCAACCCCTTTACCTTAAGTCACCATGATGATCTTCACGTACATACTTGCTCTCATTGTTGGCTTTGCCCTCGCCGACGGTCCCATCGAGGACACATGCTCGGAGTGGGAGCTCTGGAACCCTCAGGACCAGGTCTGGTATCTCCAAGGACACTGTCTGGACAACCAGGGCCACAGTGTGTGTAGCCACGCCTCTCTGGATGCGTAAGTTGCCCAACTAGTCAATCTGGTTCCATTGTTGTCTACCAAACTTCAAGACGACATTAACTGATGAGGATGGCAGCTGCTTTGCTGTCGACGACAACGGCGCTCTCCAGCCCCAGCAATGGGGCCATGGCCTGGTCAAGTGCAAGGACTGTACCACCGACCAGCTCCGTCTGACTTGTGAATGCAAGGACAAGGACGGCAACTACATGACGACCGAGCGCGGCCTGGGTAAGTTGGCTTAGAACTCCTTGCAAAGCACAGGTTCCTTGTGCTAATGAAGATGACTGCAGATGATGCCATGACAAACCATAATGGCTACTTGAGCTGTTTCGGCTTGGACGGCGTCCAGTGTCCCGAGTAGAAGGGAAAGAACTATTGATCCCGGGAGGCGATGGGCAGGTCCATATCAAAGAGTAGCAGGAACATGACGTCGTCGAGTAGCTGCTGTTTAGACCTTTACATGGTCCAACAACTTAAGTAAGCAAGTAGGGACACTAATAGCGTATCTCGCTTAGAGATCAATGCGGTGCTACAGTCAGTTTGAGATGATTTGTGTCTCTATGTGAATTGAGGCGGAAGCTTCAACTGTATTGAATATTATACAAAGATCAGTGCCCTCAAGGGAAGTCGCTATTTATACTGCCTAGGCGAGTAGTCACTCACATATTCGTAATAACCAAGTAAATGTGCCCAACTTGATTACATTCACTGCAATTACTACCTTGTTTATTTGAGCGGGACCTACCTCTCTTTTTTTCCCCATCACCTCCCCTATCGCACAATTCAACCATAGTTGGTTCCTACTAGCATTCCTAGACTCGTCGTCAATTCCTACCACGCACTTTTCTCGCCAACCCACGCACATCCATCAACCATGATGATCTTCACCTACATTCTTGCTTTCGTCGTTGGCTTTGCCTTCGCCGGCACCATGCAGGACCTGTGCATGCAATGGTACCTTGATTCTAATGATGCTGGCCCGGTCGTCTTCGCGGAATGCCTCGACCCTGAAAATGTCGATACCGGCACTGCTTACCTCCGATGCAGCCAACTCTCTCTGGAAACGTAAGTTTCCCAACTCACCCATCACGTCCAGTCCATTGTTTCCACGACGTTATGGAGTCCACACCACTGATAAAAATGATAGCTGCTATGGCGTCGACAGCAACAACACCCTCCAGCCTCGGGACAACAACATCACGGACTCTTCTCAGCTCCGGGGCCTGGGCACGTGCCAGAACTTCACCATTGGCGTCCCCGTCGGCTATGATGATAACCTCGGTTCGTTGCGCATGAATTGCACCTGCGATAACAATGACAACAACTGGGTAACCTCGAGCGTCTGGTTGAGTAAGCCGCCTTCCTGCTACTCGTAAATGAATGGTGATCCTATACTAATCAAATGGCTACAGATGCTACCATTACGACCGACCACGCGCTCTTGAACTGCTTTGGTACCGACGCCGAGGATCTAATGTGCTTCTCCGACCCAAGCCTTGGCAGGGGCTGACGTGATCGAGCAAGGGAGCTAGCAGCGTATCTCGGTAGCGTACAGAGTAGAAATCTCAGTTCTCTTGTCCATTAACAATCCCATCCAAAAGAGCAGACCATATTTCTTTTGGCTTCCACCCTCACAATGACATTCACATGTCTGCTGATTCTGGTGGGGGTCATTGGGCGTGTGAGGACCGTCATTCGGACGGCAACAGGTCAACAGGGCGATCAAGAGATACGAAACTTGTCCTTGTGATGCTAGTTTGGTCAATGGAGAATCCACGATGTCATCGACATTTTCCACCAACTCATGGCTGCATTATTGATTTCCCTGTTAGAAACACATCTTGTCGTTCAACACGCTTGAAGTACATGTCAACGTCAGTTTCATGGTTCCATAGTGATGACTACTCTTGTATAATGACCCGACTAACAGGTGAATTGTGTATAGGATGACTATTGCTTCAACAGTCTTCCTCGAGTCAACCCCAACTAGAGCTACTATAAAAATCGCCTGGGGACTGGAAAGATTCAGTCGCCTTCGTTATTAAACCTGCCAAATTCCTCTTCCCTCAACTCCGAAATCCCGTCGTTCTGGATTCCGGATTCAATCCTATCAAGGATCAACAGTGCTTTTTACACGTTAGTGTTTTGCTGTACGATTACTTGCCATGCTGGTACATACGTACATTCTCCTGATCGCCATCGTCTCCGTCGCTTCCGCGGCCGATGGTCCCCTCGGGCAGGCCTGCACGAACGTGAAGCTCTGGAACCCAGGGCCCCATGTCATTTATCTCCGTGGGAACTGCCCCGACCCAGATGGGAACCTCCTATGCAGCCAGATGGAACTTGATTCGTATGTTTCGCGTCTCTCTTCTTTGATTCGTCCACCCCATCTTAGCACCTAATGCACCCCGAAGAAGGTGAACTGACACAACGCTGACAGTTGCTACATCAACAATAATGGCCAGTTGCAGCCCAAAGAGGATGGGGATGGCCTCCTGGATTGCAGGGAATGTTATCTCCAACAGATCTATGTCATGAATTGTAGCTGTCCTGACACAAACCACAACATGGTGTACACTGAAGTTGATCTGAGTAAGTGCGTCATCAGGCACGACACCCAGAACCCTAGGCTAATACCCAAGTACGTGCTACAGCCAAGACCATATCAGTCAAGGGTGGCGTCTTGAGTTGTTTCGGTATTACTGCCGACCTTTCCGACCTATGTACAACTAGCCCTGAAAGAGCCGACTGATCCAGACTCGACATTAAGTCCTGTAATGGTGGTAACATTGATAGGCCTCTTGTCACAACTAAGAGAAGAGCTTGACGCTGTGGTAGAAGAACATAAGCAAATGATTTGTCCCAGGGTTAGTACTAGACGAAGCTGATACAAATTTACATCGCTTCGCTACATCCAAGTCTCCTTCTAGTTATGATACCCTTTAAACCACCGATGACCACCCACCGTACTTCACGTCCGTATATACAAATACCACCCTAATTATGTGCAATGAAAACACCCCCTCGTTCTCGTTCTAGTACCCTGTTCATTTGAAGCCATTGTTCGCAATCAGGTTGGTCGTGCTTTGCGCATTCTGCCGAACCGAAGCCCCCGTATCGGAAGCCAGACGGTTGATCCTGGCCGCGATGGCGTCCGGATCCGAGAGGCCTTCTGAGCTCATGAGCAGGGCGGCAATGCCCGCAACGTGAGGGGCAGCTATATGACATAGGAGAATCCTTGGTTAACATTTGAACTTCTATAGTTTTCAAACCCAACAATCGCATCTTGCTTTGGGATGATGAAACTCACCTTGACTAGTTCCGCTGAAAGTGCTCGTGCCGCCGTTGTGCGAGGTGCTGACGACATGGACGCCCGGCGCGAAGACGTCGACGACGGAGCCGTAGTCGGAGAAGTCGGCCTTGTTGTCGTTGAGGGCGTCGATGGCACCGACGGTGATGGCCGACGCGGCTGATGCCGGCGAGACGGTTGAAGCGTCTTTCTATATCGATCCAACAGATTCCTCCAAAGTCAGCCGGCAATCATCTTTCATTGTTCTCAGAATCCAAGCCGAGGATCAGGATTACTCACGTTGTAGTTGCCAGCGCAGACGACGACGGGGATGCCTGAGCCGTGGATGGCGTCGACCATGTCGTTCATGGCGTCGACGCGGTCGCTCTGGATGGACATGTTGATGACGGCGCGGCCGACGATGCGGCGGCGGTACCGGATGTCGTCCGAGGCCCACTGCATGCCGTCGATGATGCCCGCCCAGGTGCCCCAGCTCGTCGAGTCCAGCACCTTGACCGCCACCAGCTCGGTACGCTTAGCCACGCCGTACGTGGCGCTTCCCACGATACCGGCTACGTTGGTGCCGTGGCCGTTGTCGTCGTTCGAGTTGGACTAAGTGAAAAGGTGGCAAAGGTTAGCTATGGTTTCTATAATTCTATTTTCTTTATTTCCTTTTCTCTTCGTGTTGTCCAAACGCAACGAGGTGATCGGATTCTAAACGGATATTCTTGTTGACGGAAGCACAAACACCGAGAGCTTGGTTTGTACTTACATTCCTATCAATAGCGTTGTATCCGTGGCGGGCACGTCCCTGGAATTCTGGGTGGTCGATGTAGATGCCCGAATCGATGATGTAGACAGTGGTGCCTTCTCCAGCGGAGCTGTCGTACATGTAGTCGCTGTCGGCCTTCTCCGACATAGGCTGGGCCTGCGAAACGCGGGCCAAGCTGGCGCGGGCCCCGAGCTGGCGGGTGGGCTGGCCGGCGTGGGTGACGTACGTGTCGTAGAGGACGTACTCGACGGCCGGGTCGGCGGCGATTCGCCTCACCATGGCGGGATCGTCGGACAGGACATGGAGGCCGAAGAAGGTGTTGCTGATGTTGAAGAAGTTGAGGACGAAGGGCGAGGGAGAGTTGGACCCGGGGATCTCGGGGTACAGCTTCATGAGCTCCTCGACTGTCTGTTGGCTCTCGCGGAGGACATGGTCGCTGGCATCCTTCTTGTACTTGATGATGTAGCTGTTGGGAACAATGTTGGTGGCGTCCGGGTTGGCGACGGTGAGCCCGGAGGTAGGCGCGGCATGGATGCCCAGGGGCAGAAGGAGCAACAGCAGCAGAGCTGAGAGGGTGGACCGGAAGACGGAAGCCATGATACAGATCTATCTCACTCACAATAACTTCAGATATCACAGACTCAAACACCTCGAAAAAGCACTAGCCCAGGGACAGGTGGTGATTATCCGGTGGCAGTTATATCCTACGAGCTGCCTCTGTGCGGCCAGGCGACGGAAAAACTCCAACGGTCCTACATGGCGGAATCGCCCAGATACGATACAGTGGGTGGTGGATAGAAAAGAAGCCTCGCCCCTCTTCACGTTGTTGATACGGCAGAGCAGAGCACCTCCCCACATTACCTTTGAGCAAATGCCGATAGGATCCCCGTGCGACTATCTTTCAGGTGAAGGTTCCTGGACTAGAGGTCGCGGGTTACCAGGATACTGAGTTAGATGCTCCAAGAGGAAGGTGGGCCACGAAATGAGGATGGTCAGATAGGACTAGTTGCATAACGTTCCTTGTGCGCATCACCCCGTTAGAGTATGGGTTGGTGAAGGGTCTGCTATCTAGTGTTATGTATGGCTTGGGGAAGACTGGCAAGCGGATATTTGGCTACATACTCCGCACATTCTGCCAGACTTCCAAACGACGCGAGTGGCTGCTTTGTCGGGGGTGCATGCACCTAGGCACCTAGCTGGTTGGAGGTAAATATGTGCGGTGAAGTCAGGTCCAAGACTCTAGAGTAATTCTTTTCTTCCTTTTACACCACCAATTTGGTCGATACGAGGGTCGTTTTCTGTACAGCCTCCCCTTTCTGACCAGCTGCTGTACGACACGACATGATATGTTTTCTTCTTCAACGTGACGGTGGCGAGCGAGTGAAGGAAGGACGGAGAAGTGGGTGGACTCCCCCATCTTTATAGCATCCTTGGCCGTTGAGCACGCGGTTGTTCCTGGTTGCTACTCATGATTCCTTCCCTGTCCACCCAAGCGCTTGGTTCAGACAACGTCATTTGGAGCCCCACATGGATTTGGCTGATTTGGGTAGCAGCAGACGTTCATTATCCAGATGGGAAAGTGACGAGGTTCCCAATCCGGGTCAGGTCAAGGTAGATCGTTGAGAATGGGATATCACGATGACCCACATCTCGTCCAAGCTTCTTGGGGAGGGGGGCAAGGGGTTGGCTGCCCGATCGGAGGTGTTTGCTCACTTTCCTCGCCTCGATGATTGAAGAGCGATGCCATGTCCGGTAAGTGGTGGAATCAACAAGTAGTCAGATGATGGTATGTATTATCGGTCGTCGAAATGGCCGGATTCGACAAGAAACAACAACAGGTGTGGTGATGTAACACGATGTCAGGGAGTGAACACCTTGACACCTAACCTAGCCGGCACGTGGTATGGACATGGTTGATAAGGATTGGCGGTCCTACCCACCTCGATGCACAATCTTGGGTTGTTGTCGGTGTGGGTTGCCCAAGACTTGCCAAGGCCCACGGCAGATGAGCTCGTGAGAGAAGAAACAAAGAAGCAAAAGTCAAACTCTGCCAGTCTCACGAGCCAGGCGCCAGGCCAGGGGCCCCTAGAGTTGGAGAGAGTTGGAGAGCGTTGGAGGCCACTTATTACCAGACTTTTAAATAAGCTTAATAAGACGAGAAGATAAGGTGGACAAGGTGGACAAGTTCGCGGTTCGTGTTCAGAATGATACGCGGGATTGTTGGCCATGATCTGGCGTCAATGGCTTCCAATCATTGATGGAACTCGATCATCATGTCGAGACTCGATAGAGAGGGATTATGCTGGCCTACCTAGGTACTCTAAGTAAAAGTAGGTGGTTATTACTAAGCATTTCGAACTGTTGACTAGTTGATCTTAAGATTACAACGACGGGGTTGCAAGACGATGAGCAGATCCGTCAAGGTTGATGATGGCGCTGCCATTATTGGCAAAGCTAGGCCCCTACAAGTCTAGCTCACAGCGGCCGTCAGGGGTTTTACTGGAGTTTTGCAGAGTAATACCGGGGTGTTACAGGGGCGTTGGCGCTGGCAGGTCTTGGCTTTTACCGCGCCATGCGGGCAAGTAGTGGCTAATTCCAGTGGCTCTCAACTTCTGTGGCTAAAGTACTGTAGGCCTTCTTTCGGGGTGGCATGTTTATTATGTCACACCCAAAACCGGAATCTGGCGCAACCTGCCTTGATTTGGGGCGCCAGCAATGGCTGGTGCATCGCCAACCACCCTGCGTGCACTCACTTGTTATATTGTCGCCATGAGGCCATGAGGATCGCTTCCAGGCCACCTCTCCTCAACTCTTCCGAGAAAAGGCCGACCTACGGCGACATCAATTGCGATCTGTAGCGCCTACTCAAACCAGTCAAGCCAACATCATGACCGAGCCCCAACCGCCGCAGCCCGTCTACCAGACACCCGACTGGGAGACCCCATCGCATCCCCCTCGAGCCTCGTTGATGGACCGGCTGAGAAACCTACCGCGGCGCAAGGACGCACCTTTATTCATTTCCGCCAGCAATGAAGCAAACCAACATGCGCTCCCCAAAGGAGAAGGACAGCAAGAAGTAGATGCGCGAGGGCCACCAGCCGCCGGATCCCCACTACAGAGACGTCTCGACGCCTTCCTTCCTCCGCACCGCACCTACCTGGGAGGCCGCTCGCGCCGGTTCCTCCTGCTCGTCCTCGCCGCCCTGCTTCTGCTCCTGGTGCTCGCCCTGGCCATCGGTCTCGGCGTCGGCCTGTCCCACAACAAGAACTCGACCAAGAACCTGCCGCTGCCCTCCAACCACGGCGTTTTCACCGGCGACCTGACCTATTACCAGCCGGGCCTGGGCGCCTGCGGCGTCACGTCGAGCGACCGCGACGACATTGTCTCCGTCAGCCACCTGACCTTTGACGCCGCGGGCGCCAACGCCGGCGCCGGCGGCAACCCCAACGCGAACCCGCTCTGCGGCAAGAAGATCCGTATCCAGCGCGACTACACCGAGGGAGGAGGGAATCGCTCCGTCGATGTCACCGTCGTCGACCGCTGTACGGGCTGCCAGCCGACGGACCTGGACGTGACCATCAGCGTGTTCACGCAGTTGGCGCCCGAGGACAGCGGGCGGGTCTTGATGAGCTGGGCTTGGTTGGAGTGAATGATTGGATCTCGATGACGATGACGATGACGACGACGACGACGGCGATGACGATGATGTTGATGTTGTGTTTTGTAATGATTTACGTTTTGCTCGCGTGGCTCAAGTGGCGGGAGCATAGTATGCATGTTACTTGCTGGATGCTACGTTTTTGCTCCCTGCTTTGGCTACCCTTTTGGCTTTTGTTTCATGATACCCATTGTGTACACAGCGTTTGGTCTATTAATATCACTGTTTTTCTTTAAGTGCCGATTTGACGTTTGCTGAGAACCTAGGTCACCGCACTCGAGAAAGCAAGGATTCCAACGTGGCATGGATTCAAGGCATGGCAGTTAATATTTGCGTATGATCTATGTAACCCGCCTCATTGTTACATGCTTTCGTTCCGGTGTACATGCTTATACTGTTCCAGCCTGCTGACTGTCCATCTCCTCTTACATCCTTTTCGCTGCCAGCTAGGGTAGAGTCGGGGTATACGCAGCCTGGCCAGGAACGGCTGGCTTGTTGGGCTGGCCTCGGAAGCCGCAGTAAGGACCACCCCACCACTCGCCACAGCAGATACGGTCATTGGAGATATCGACTCGGAGATCATCGTCTAGGTTGGCAGAGGCAAGTCAGTATTAGGTGCCAGGGTCCAATTGTTCGCTTCTTGCCTACGCCAATGGGGGTACATACCAAGGTCCTTAACGGCCCAGTGCTTGTTGCCATCCGACTGGGTACAGACACATCGCATGCAGACGTCCTTGTCGAGGTCGGTGCAGCGGACGCAGCGATCGCACCGCTTGTCCATGCCGCCAACGCGCTTGTTGTCGACCGACAGCTCACCGTCGTCGGTGACGGTGTAGCAGCCCGTCAGTTGGATGGAAAGCCAGTCGCGCGTACCGGCGGGATGGCTGACGTTGCACTTCCCTGTGAAGTGGTAGTCCGGCATGATGGCCCAGTCGTCATCGCAGTAGTCGTACAGCCAGCCGATGCCTCGCTTGTCAACGGGGGTCTGGGCAGCCACGGGCGTGGCGACGAGGACGAAAATGGCCATGATGACCACCATGGCCGTGGCAATGGAGGCGGCGAATGTAGAGGTCGAAGGAGTCATGATTAGATGGCCGTCGAGTTCTTCTTTTGGTGGTCAGATTGGAGCGACTGGGATTTGAGAGTGGCAAGAAGATGAAGGTTTCCATTCAGCCCAGAGTGCAGTCTGGTGGGAACGATATCGGGGCCAGGTATGGAAATTGTAGGTCGAGTCAATGGAACAATCAATGCAATCAATGGGCATAGATCAGATACACGGGGAAGTTACCGACAGATTTAATCTATCTTCTTTCCTTTGAATGGGTCAGGCCAGGCTCGTTCATTTACTTCAAAACGAATGTGTAGGTACCTACTTGGAATTACTCACGTTGACGCGTCAATGATACTTAAGGGTCGTCAGCCAAGGCCTATCAGCATTCATTCAATTGAGATACTATTCAGGAGAGACCTCTGCACTTCAATATTCCAAGTCTCTTCTGTGCCATTTTTGGATGCACATTGATTAGTATAGCTGCCGTTGGCGCAGACTGGCTGAGCCTGGAGGGAAAGGACGTCGCCGAGGTCCCCGGTGTTGACACACCTGCCACTTAATGGTTATCACGGCCTGCAGGGTCTATCAAGATCCCCAAAAGCCAAGGCAAGATTGTTTGAACTCATGACTTCTTGCCAGTCGCGCCCGATCAACCATATTTGGGGAAAGAACTAAAGATCGGATGGAAACTGCCATTGTCTATGTTCAGAGGAAGGCCCACTTGCCGGACAACCACGCTGCGGCAGTCGAGTATTTGAGTCAAAAGAAACGACGTTAGAAAGTCTTCTGTGTGAGCTGGTGACACTCAATACCAGTACAAAGTATTTTAGATCAAGAGGCGCATGGAACAAACAACAAATCATGGCCCACTATCAAGGAAAATAGTAAACGAAAATCCATGGATCTGGGATTTGGTGCTTCCCAGGTTGTGGCCTTTAGGGGACTGGCTCCCACTCCCTACTAGCCGTCAAAATTTGATAAGGGGAAGTATGATTGTGATGTATAAAATGAAATACACGATGCAAATTGGTGTAGGGAAGAGTTCATCTTCGAGCTTTGTTGAAGAAGGCCAAGCTGACGACGAGGCACGAAAGATTCCCGAAGCGTTCGTCAGTGAAGTCCAAGTTAGCTATCGTCGACCTTTGCAAAAGTTTGGGTTTCCGGTGAAGTAGTCATGGAGGAGTACAGGTAGCTCTCTTGTGGATGGCCCCAAAGGACATAGCAAGAGCGTCCTCCCAGCCCAAAAGCTCTATAAGGGCGATATTGAGGGACTACTTATAGTTGAGGCACCCATGGCCATATACCAAGGGCTATGTCAAGTCAGACAAGCATTTCTAGACGCTGCATGGTGCCATAAAGGGGCACAGAACAAGCCAAAAGACGGCCCCCCCTGGATACAACACCATGTCCCGAGCTCTAGATATGTACACGGACATGAACGAGAAAAGAAAAAGAAGAGGAGTGTCATCAAAAGACCAAGCTGCAGAAGCTGGCTCTTGATCAACATTGGTATCGTAATGGTAGCATATTTCATCAGGTACTTTGCTAAAACGGCACCAAGTCTTGACTTATGACTTGGATCGCCATTGTTTTCCATGACCGAGCGAATCATACAGCGAGGGCTGACTTCACCCAGCCTCTTTCGGGTGAGAAGTTTGTTTCATAATATGAACTTGGTATATTAGTATCTCGAGGTGTGTTGCACCTAGTATAAATAGCAGACGCCACAAGGAAGAAGGGTACGGGCCTGGGCTACGGGAATCGGTCCTCTCACTCGTTCTTCGGATGGAAATATCGCATTCGGAGAGGTGCAGGGGGATAAATGAAATCGCCATGATGCTTCGCATGGTGCTTCTTCATGTAGCCGTCATCCTGGTTTGAGAGAGCTGCCGAGCGCCAAAGAGCTTTCCCTGGACAGGTGGGTTAGTACGAGGAACAAAGTTGATGGTATATATCCCGCCGCAACTCAGACACATCAGGCCATCGGGGTTTGCAAACGGGCCCAGAATGACCAGAATGCTCAAGCTGATCAGGCCACGGCGCCGAAGTCGGTGCTGCCTTCTGAAACTGGCGGACCGTTTGCTGCTGGGCGGTGACAGTCTCCTCTCGCGAGTCCCTCGGCATGGCCCGAGGACCCGACAGACGAAAAAGAAGTGCGTGGCCCCGATGACTGTCCATATATTATTATGCTTACTCGCAATAGGCGCCGTGTGTATGAAACATCTGGAGATGGCCATTTATTAGACTTGTCACCCCATCTGCATTGGAGAGGGAGAAGGAGCATCAAGGAAGTGAGCGGGCCTATTGCTGTGCCTGAACGAAGAGAGTGTCGACATGGGATAATTACAGTGGACAGTCGATGGTCGGTGGTCGATGGCAGGACCGGAGACCGCAACCTACGGGCGCGTGTAACGGTCGTATGGGAGGTGGTGCAGCTACGCCAAACCTGATGGATGTGGATGTGGATATGGATATGGATATGGATATGGATATCGATAGAAATAAGCAGCGCGATGCACCTTGGCCGCAAGCTGCAATTGCTTCGCAAGCAGATGCAAGATCAGTGAAGAAGAAATGAACCTGGAGGAAAATCATACGCTTCATCTTGTGTGCGACCCGTTCCTGGCATCCTGGGTGCCAAGGCCAACCAATGATGCGCCGCGATCTCCGGCCTGGGCCAATGGGAGATGGGCGGCGATCCTCCAGTGCGACCAACATCGCGTGAGCAAGCCCTTGTCACGATCATGCGCTGCCACACTGTCAGACTGCGGTGCTCGCTTCGAGTTGCGTATTGGCTCCTTGACGGGCAAGCATGTCCTGTCTTTTTCTGGCTTTTTGGGGCGAGCCTGGCACTCCAAGGGGTCGGTGCTGTGGTGTTTCAGCGCGAAACAAGGCCACGTCCAGGCCCAGCACGGCCCCTAATTGGCCTGCCATTTTCGTCGTCGTCGCATCATGACGAGGAAAACAACCAAAGATCCCAATCGCGGTCGCATTGTTTCGGTAGTTGTGCCAAGACGGGCAGGGAACCAGGGAATCAAGGATGGCCCTGGCCAGATATGACTATTTTCTGCTCTTTTTTTTCCCTTTTTTCCCCCTTGGGGGCACTGGGGGCACCGAAGCATCGGGGCGGGCGCCAAGACGAAACACCGACCGACCCTCGTGGGTTGCTGAAACCTGTCAACCACTCCCCCATCGTCGACCGCCAAAGGAAACGGTTCCGAGACGAACGCATTTCCGTGCGGTGCAGTGACAGCACTGACTGGACCGCCTACTGCCTACTGCCTACTGCCTGTTGTGATTAGGTTAGCGGGGGAAGAAACATGAGGTGAGTGAGCCTCAGCAGGTGGACGGGCCGCTTTGCATATAAGACGACTTCGTCCCTCCTCGTTCCTTGGCTCTTCTTCCCTCTGATAGTTCATCGGCTAGCTTACGATACTATCTTCTATACCTTCTTATTCTCATCTTCACTTCTTCGTCGCCGGTCCGACTTCACTTTTCCGCTTGTATATATCATTTTGATACTTTTTTGTTTGTTTGTTTCTACTACTACAACTACTACTACATCTCCACCCCCACAACCCAATCTCAAAATGCAGTTGACCAACCTCTTCGTCTCGGCCCTCTTGGCCATGGCCGTGTCCGCCGCCGACGGCGACAACAAGGGTGGTGACAACAAGGGCGACCACAAGGGCGGAAACAGCATCGGCAAGCAATGCTTCCAGATGTCCAAGCTCGAGATGATCACCAAGTTTGGCGCCAACGAGACGGCCGTGGCTGCCAAGTTCAAGAACAACCAGACGGCCATTGACGACTTCAAGAAGAAGGTGGCCGACTCGGAGACCAAGCTCAAGGCCATGATGGCCAACGCCACCCTCGTCGGCGAGTGCGCCACCATCAACGCCGAGGCCCGCGAGAAGGGCCAGTGCGGCAAGATGAAGTTCACCGAGAAGATGATTGCCCTGGCCGGCAACGACACCGCCCTGCAGACCAAGTTCAAGGTAGGATATTGTCACCACCCAACTAAAATTAGTGTAATAACAGAGTACTGACGGCCGTAACAGAACAACCAAACCAAGATTGACAACTTCAAGGCCAAGGTCACCGCCGCCAAGGCCGACCTGACGGCCATGCAGAACAACGCCACCCTGACGCAGTTCTGCTCGGTCCAGACCACCAAGCACGAGTGCCGCAAGATGAACATGCTGCAGAAGCAGACCGACATGGCCAAGAACCAGACGGCCCTCGAGGCCAAGTTCAAGGGCGACGAGGCCAAGATCAAGGCCTTCCAGGACAAGTCGGCCAAGTGGGAGACGGAGCTCAAGGCCATGATGGCCAACTCGACCCTCATGGACACCTGCAAGACCCTCAACCAGGCCCAGGCCCAGAACAGCAACAACGCCGCCGCCAAGGATGGCAAGAAGTCGGCCGCCCAGACCCTCGACGCCTTCAGCGGCCTCATCACGGCTGCCTTCGCCGTCGCCGTCGCCGGTACCCTGATGCTCTAAGCTTAGGGATACAGAGAGGGAGAGAGGGATGGAGAGAGAGAGAGAGAGTCTAGTCGGTGGATCAGTTTCAAGCCGTACCATATACCTGATGGCTCCCCAGTAATAGAAACAAACAAACACACAAAACCACAATGTCCTTCTTTCATTTCACCACGTCCGATACCCCCACTCAAGGCGACCAAAGCCTCATGATTACTGCGCAACTCAATTTCTGTCCGAGTTTACACAGGAGAGCTACCCGCGAGAGAGTGGCTCATTCCTAGATAGCGATTAGTCTTGAGAAGTAAGACAACAGAATTTCAGATAATACACGATTATGGATCATTTACACATACTTGGGGTTTGTTGAGACTGAACTAACTGTATCGCGATGGACTCACTCGGCTTCACCCAAAGTACTTCACTGTGGACACCCTCCGATGGACCCTGGCGAGAACCAATCAGCCTTAGGCCCAGACCCCCCGCTTCGAGTATTCAGAAGTGGGATCATGTAGCACTCATCCTTGAGCGAGAAACGCAAGCATCCCTTCTCACGCACCGCCAGCTATCTATATATCCACCCAACACCGGTGACCTGCTCGTACTCAGTAGACATGACACGCAAACACACATAGCAACGAACAATGGATACCCAGACAACAAGTCAAAACCCGTCCTTCGAGCGGAAAACGTCAAGATATATTATTCGTAGTTTTGATATAAAAAACGCCCACGCTATGCTGAATGACCCAGTGAACCATCCAGTCCAGCCTGACTAAGTAAGGTATCTCTTGCGAAAGAAAAATCAACAACAGCAGGCAGTAAAGCGCTGATGGTGGTAGTGTGTGTGTGTGTGTGTGTGTGTGTGTGTGTGCATGACAACATGGCAGAACCAAGCTCCGTAACAAGGGGTCCTTTTTGCCCTTGACCCAACCACCAGTACACTGACGTCCACATTATCATCCAAGAAATCGTCTGTTTTCATCTGACGTCGTATATATATACACCCCTCCCTATCTTTTTTCTCTCGTTCCTGCCACCATGGGCAAGTATCCTATGAATTATGATGCCTTGACAGTTTCGACCGCCGGCACGTTTTCCACCACCTTGGCAGGGGCTTGTTCCTCTTCGTGGCTGGGCTCACGAACTTCCTCATGGGCCTGTTTCTCGGTCGAATGCGCCGGGGACGGTTTCGCGTCGATTCCATTGCTACCGTTCATGGTGGCAGGGCGGTTTTCCTTGTCCCCATCCACGCTGACCGTCTTGGTAGTCGGGGCCTCTGTCGACGACGCCGACTTCTTCTTCTTCTTCGAGTCTCCAATGTCGAGCACGTGGGCGCGTTGGACTTCGCTCATGGCCTTCCGGATGCGCTCGCGCCGGGCCTTCCCTCTAAGTCGGCTCTGTGGCGCAGCCCCGTCGACCCAGCGAATGGCCGTGATCATGAAACTGATGCCGTCGTGGCTGCTCTTGCGCCCGTTGTACGTGCCCCCGAACTCGCGGCTCTGGATTCCGAACCGGGTGGTGCTCGTGTATTTCTCGAGAGCCGGCAGGATGAGGATCGTCACGTGCAGGTCGCGATGATGAGGCACTTGCACCGGCCCAGTGACGGGCGGCGAAGTGAGCACTTCTTGGGGGCCCTGGTCGGGGACGACGGCATTACGGCCTTTGGATTTGGATGGCTGCACCCGCAGATCCAGCAGATCCGTGTCGATGTCATTGGACCATTCGCCGCGGATCCAGCCAGCATGGATACAGGCCGCAACCACGTCACTGTCATCCGAGTATACATCAGTTCCCCAGATCGCCCGGCGCGTCGTGATCTCCTCGCGCGCCACCGTCGTGAGATGCGCTCTAGGAATCTTGACCGTGAGTGTCGAGTTCTCGTTGTCTTGGATCATCGACATGGGAAGCGGGCGCGGCGTCGAAGCGAAGCCGAAACGCGAGGGCGAGCTGAGCTTGGCGGGCGTGAGGCTGGCATCGTAGACGACATCCCCCAAATGTTTGCGCGGCTTGTGTGCGACACTCTCGAGGACGGCTTGAGAGTTGACGCTTCGTTTTGTTTTCGGTACAATGACGGGTGTCGTATTGGCTTGCTTCGGGGCCGAAGTCGGGTTGCCGTTCGATCGTGGTATTTGGTGGCTGTGGGTCAGGGCAAGGTCCTTGGCGAAACCGGTCGGGGACGGGATGGGCGTGGTGGACTTCATGTTCTTGAGCGGAGCGTTGCCGGCATGGAGTGGAGAGCTCGTTCTCTCCGCCCCATGGTGGTGGTGGTGATGGTGGCTGGTTCAACAAGAAATGTTAGTAGGGAATGAGCTAAAGGGGGGAGACGCGACATTGATACGTACTGGTGATGGTGATGATGAGCATGGGTCTTGGGGCGCTTAGCCCGGCCGACCGGCGTGTTCCGGCCGGTGCTATCATCATCATCGCCTTTGCCATCGACGTCCTTGGTTTTGCGGTTACGCTTCCGCACCGCCTTGACCGGCGGCTCTGGTGGCCCTTCGTGAGGGGGCTCGACATCGTCACGACGGGCGAGCCCGGAGTTGGTAAAGGGCATGGTGGCACCCGAAAGCACTGGACTCGAGAAACCCAAGCCGCTAGCACCGCTTCCTATACCAGAAAACATGCGGCCGAATTCGCTCTTGATGCCTGGCTCGCCTGCCGGCCCTTGGTGCTGGGGCTGTGCTCCCTGCACCGCCTGGGGCAGAGGGGAGATACGCCCCTTGCGATTGATCTCGCCAATGGCCAAGAGCCCGTTGTTAGACTGCTGGCGCATTAAAGGGGGCGCACCACTATCGTCCATGGATCGGGGCTGCCGCGAAGGCTCGTAGAGTAGGGTACCGGGGCCTCCGTTATACGCTATCGAGGGCGGAGGGGGGCCTTCTTCGTTCGGTCGAGGTCGATGCTGATGGGGCGGGGGTTGCTGCTGTTGCTGCTGCTGCTGTTGTTGTTGATGCTGCTGATGCGGTGGTACCTGTGAGAACCTGTGCCGGTCGGGAGAATCGTACGGCTGAGGGGGCGGCGGTCCTGCTTGGCCCTGCTGAGGCATGGGCATCCCTTGTGGCGGGGGTCCGCCCGGGGGATATCGCTCCATGGGGGGTTGCGCATGGGCTGGATAGCGGTCATATACAGGGCCGTTGGTGACGGGGTACTCGTTCGGTCGCTGGCCGGGGAACTGCTGATCATAATGACCTCGTGGAGGTTGATCGAAACCAGGACGTTGTTGCTGTTGCTGCTGCTGTTGTTGTTGCTGCTGCCAAGCAGCTGCTTCTCGTGGATCCATTCTGCCGTACACAGGTGGCCCCTGAGGCGGCCCTTGTCCATTGGGACCTGGAGGACCATAATCGACAGACCGCTGCCCGTGAGGCCGGTTGGGGTCGGAAGAGGTCCTTTCTCTCATGCCATGTTCCCGCATCATGTCGAGCTCGCGCTCTCTTTCCATCCTGTCTCGTTCCATGCGGTCGCGTTCCAGTCTTTCCCTCTCCATGAACGGTCGCTGTTGTTCTTCGAACCGGGCTCGGTCTATCCGCTCCCTCTCGCGGTATTCGGCCTCTCTGTCCATGTGTTCTCGCATCTCGCGGTCGCGCTCCATGAACCTCCTCTGCTCGTCCAATGACATGGGCCGTGGTTGCCGCTCGGGGTTGTACTCTTGTTGCCCTGGTCGCATTTCCTCGCGGCGTCCGAACATCTGCTCACCGGGCTGGGGTTGTGGCTGCGGAGGTGGGCCACGTCCCATTTCTACTGGCCGCCCCGGCATCCCTGAGTAAGCCCTAGGTTGACTGCTCGGTCTGGGAGGCACGCTGGCAGCCGTCATCCTCCCGCTCGGGTCTCTCCTGTCATCACCAGGGCCCATCGGCGGCCCTCGTTGGGGATACGCTTGCGGCGTACCAAAGCGCGCCACCTCGGGTGTGCCATACATGGCTTGGGGAGGAGAGCCCGCGACGCTACCTCTCTGGTCCCTCGCGTCGTACGGACGGGCGTGTTCAGGCGGCGTTTGCGGCCCCCGGGCATAGCCGTTGTACTCGGTTGAATTCTGCATCCGAGGCGAGGCATGGACCGAATTCGCATATGCAGGCCCCGGGCCAGGTGCGGCGGCGCTCGTGGAGGGCGGAGGAGGGAAGGCGGTATGGTTGGTCGAGTGGCCGGGTGTGGATTCTCGGTGAGCCGCGCCGCCGCCGAGCATGGCGGATATCGACATGCTCCCGCCTGCGTTTCCTGTCCTGGGGATGGAATTGAGAGCGGGCAGTTCTCGACCAGCCGGGAAAGCGCTCGGTGGCCCCAAGTTGACGGGAGGACCGCGCGACGCCGATGGATGACCATAGTGGCTCATAGGGTGGCCGGCGGGGGGCATCTGCGACTGTGGGGGGGGTTGCGATTGTTGCGGGTGTGGTGGTTGCGAGCCCGGAGGCGGTGAAGGAGGCGCCATGCTGCGATGGATAGGGGGCCCGCCTATTGAGGAGGTACTCGGGTGTCGCGAGTGCGTGTGCGTGTGTGGAGGATGCGACGGGTGCTCAGGGGCATAGGTCGGTCGCGCGGGTTGATGCGCAAAGAATGAGGGATCTGAGGGGTGTCGCTGATGCTGGTGTTCATATGCAGCGGGCGCCGAACCTGCAGGACTCGTGGGAGGAGGATGCGCCTGGGGATGCGATGCAGGCGGGTAGGGCGAGGGCGTGGTCGCAGGGTTCGGGCCGTGGGGGAACGGAGAGCGGCCGTAGGGCGGTGAGGCGCCGGGGTTGCGTGTAAAAGGCACACCGATGGGCGGCTGTTGTTGGGGCGGCGGCTGCTGTTGGGGATGCGGTGGTAATGGCTGTTGATGATGATGTTGTTGTTGATGCTGTCGTGAATCCATGGCGTCGGAAAAAAACAAACAAAGAATTGACGCTGTGGATATTCCCAGTCCTCTTCCCCCCCAAGGCCAAACCAAGCCAAAACCAGACCCAGCTTCTGGAACCCGGCTATGTTTTTCTAGGTACCTCTGGCCTACTACGCCTGATAGCTACCAAGCTCTTTTTTTCTTCTCCCCCCCGTGAACGAAACTTGGGGGAACCCAAAACCCGACAAGTTCCAATGCCTTGTTGTTGTCGTTGGATCGTCCCCGTCCTTTCGGTCGTACGTCCGCGCGCTTGTAGTCGGTGTCGAATGCCAAAGTCTCGGTCGACGATAAGAATCAAGTCGGGAAAAGGGAAGCAGGCGACGGGTGGCAGGGTGACGACAGACAGGGCGGCAGTCGTGTTTTTCTTAGGTCGTCTCAACAGAACACAGAGTGGCAGCATGCGATGTGACGATTACTCGGGCCGACAAAGTGAGCAGGCGACAGGCGACAGGCGACGACGTGAAGGATGCGGCTGCTTATTTGGTGACACGGAAATGTGGTAGGTTAGCAGGTTAGGTATGTGAAATGGGTGAGAATAGGATGTGCAGGCATGGGATGGGCATGGTATGGGAAAAATCAATAGTGAGTGAACCGACCCGACCTTGGTTGGCCGCTTGGCTTGGAAAAAAAGACGGGGATTGGGACCAAGCGCGGGAGTCAGTTCCAATGTTAGCTGCAAAAGGCAAAAAGGCGATTCGATGCCAAGCCAGAGCACAAGCAAGGTATCGTGTACGCACACGCACACACATGTACTTCTGCTTCTGCTTCTGCCTCCCCTTGCCTTGCAGAGCAGACCTAACAACCTTGAATGAGGGTTTGAGACGGGTAGTTCGGCGGCGTGCAGATTAGATGCAGGCCCAGCTTGCTGCTTGTTGCTTGTTGCTTGCTGGAACTTGTGGAGGTTGGAGCATGCACCAGCACCAGCACCAGCACCAGCACAGCAGCACAGCATTGATAGGTACATAACCTACCTAAGCATCTAGGTTAGGTCATGCATGTACCTGGTGTTAGTGGCCGTAGGGCGCGTCTCTAGTAATCTGCACCCAGCATAATCACAAAAGGTACATTAGGTCAGATCATAAGCAGGGTATCATAAGCTTCCAAAGGGTGTAGGTTAGGTAAGTAAGTAGGTACATATGTGCCCAAGCTACTGTCCCTCCTAACCTAGCACCTAGCACCTAGCACCTAGAAGGAAAGAGAAATCAAAAAAGGAGGGAGAAGAAGAAGGCTGGTGGGTGTGTGGATGGTGGATGGTGGATGGCGCATGTGGGTTGTCAGTGTGTGGGTGGGTGGGATGGACCCGGTAGTGCGTCCTGGACGTCCTGTACAGTTACTGCTAGACTGTAGCTTCTGTATGTAGGTCCTGTACGACGTACCCTCCAAGCATGTAGCTGTGCTGATCGCCCCCCCTCCCCCCCTCCCAGTTAGTGGGAAAACTGCCCAACGGCGCCAACTCAAACGACACTGACGATGCGGCCTTCTTTCAAACGTTCTGCACCTTAAAAATCCATCCGTGATCGCTACGACGGTAGGAGGTTGCTCCGTAGTCGTAGTAATGGCACATTCGAATCTATCGGTCAATGCAATCCAGGCAAGATACAGCCTCATTACTGTATCTAGACGCATGCGTATGTACGGATTCGGGAACTACATATTGATGTATCATACATGCCCTACCTACATACTGTAAGGTGTCGTTAGGCGGGAATGCCAGTCGGTAAAGCACGTACTTCTGTAAGTACATAGCGTGCATCATGGCCAATGAATGCCCTTGGCGCATCATATCAGTCAGGCACACTTTATTTTCTTTCTTTCTTTCTTCTTCCGCCGGTCAAGTACGAGTAGTCAGGAGTTTGGCTAGGGGACGTGACATTGTGCCTGTCTGTGACAGAACGATATCGCTGCTTGGTCCGTCCTTGTTGGGACGGATGGCGGAACTCTGTCCTTACTGCATGCTTTGCTGTGAGATATCATGCAATACCATGCGCGCGTGGATGCGTAGACGATGTCGAAGTCGATGTCGACGTCAATGTTGATGTGCACGAGATTGCCTGAGACTTCTATCGCTTCTGGAGTCGTCGACAGTTGCGCCCTTGGTTCAGAACATTGGGCTCAAGTCTGACTGGTATGTAGGTAGCCTCACAGATTTCGTGATGGTGATGGTGACAGTGAAGGGGGGGGGGATTGCCGATGCAAGCGTGACCAGAACACAGCAGGATCCGGCTTGGGACAGGGATGACCCCAAATTTTGGCTGCAGGTCTTGAACAACAATCGGGGATGTTTACATGCTAATTGCACTTAAGTGGTGACGGTGGACACCTTGAGACAGGGGTTCCAGAGCTCCCCCCTGTCAGCCCCCCAGCACAACCTAGACAGAACCAGCACAGAACCCAAAGCCAAGGATCCTGAGGAAAGGGAGCGCTTATGTCAGGATGTCCTGTAACCCCGCAAGTCGGCAGCCAAAAAACGACGAATACTATTACTACTAACTAAAAACAAAAAAAAAAAGGGAAGTCGTCACCACCTTATGTATAATACCAAGTATCACCATAGCTCTAGCTCTAGCTACAAACAACTGTCCTGCCTTGAAATCCGTCTTCAAATACCACCTTGGCCTTGACCTTGGCAACCTAGACCACAACCACCGCATGTTTCTGTTTTCTGCATCGTGCAACATCAGCACTCAGCAGTGGGCACCAAGGCGAACCTGGGAAACACGTCGTCTGTGCTCCCCAGTGCCGAAACGAGTCAAGCATTTCCAAGGCACGGACGGCTTGACAAGAAGCAAAATGTTAAATAGTACAGAGTACGGAGCAACGTATGGAGATGTAGCGGCGCGAAGGGGGAAAAAAACAAGACGACGGCTATTGGCGATGAAACGGGCAAAGACAAGATAATTTCAAGTCACGCACAAACAAGCAAGGATGGAGGGTAGCACGAACCGCAATAATACCTGGCGGGTGGTGGTGGTGGTGTTGGACGCAATGCCATGCCATGCTATGATAGGTTTGCTTGCAGCTGGCGGGGAGGATTGCATCCATCATGGCGGCACTGTTGGCTACATGTCCCTTTTTACAGCACATGCACCAACATGCTTTTAGGTTAACCCCCTGATGGATGCCGTGCATCGAGTAGGGGGGAAAAAGCCATCCAAAACGGCAATGGGATTGTGTCCGACAAATAAAGGCGCTTGAGCAGGTAAGTGCCCAACTCCAAATCAAGACACGTTTTGTGCATGGTATCACAGCCCAGCTGCCGCCTTTTGCGGATTACCTACCTATAGTACCTACCGATCAAATGTCTTAATAAGCCACGATGCCCTCTCTCGTACGTGGTAGGTCAAGACCTCGGAAGTTATCTTGACGGTCGATGACAGGCTGACAGGCGGGCTTGAGGGGGGGGGGGTTCCCATTCCGTCTTCCGCGCCTGACACTTATGAAGTCTTTTGATCCAGCCCGCCAGCCCGCCCCCCATTCCCGAACGCCACTCTTTTTTTTTCTTTCTCTCTTTCTCTCGAGGGGCCTGGCTGGCCACCCCCACTTGGTCCCTGAACAAACCAGTGCTGGGGCAGAGAGCTCGAACTCGTGATTCCATTTCTGACCAGTCTTTTTTTTTTCTCCCTTCGCGTCATTGACCGACCTGATCTGCTTGACGATCCTGCCAACATGTTAAAAGTCCAGTCCAACGCATACACACACGCTTAGTCATCCGAAAATGCATCCTGGGCGAACCACACGGCAGAGAGAGCATAGCATGTCGTACCCGCCGATACACAATTTATCATGAACCAATCATGCGTAACCGACCTTCTTCGGTCTCACGTTTACTCGCGGATAGTGAGTACAGTAATTAGGTCATGATGTCTTCTTCGCGTCTTGTCAAGAGTCGAGACATGACCACTCCACAATTTAATCTATCACAAGCGGATCCAGGACAGGTGGACAGGGGTCGGCCAGGAATGCCAGCGCGGCAACCAGGGGCCCAGCTTCGTAGAGAAATGCAGAAGCTCCCAGGGCTGAGGAACAGTGGTTTTCCTACCCACCCTCTCACCGCAAATTCACTCCCGCATCCAGAGTACCCTACATACGCGTTCCCGTCACTTTTTGCTTGCCCCTCCTCGCTGGAAGCGAGACGAGAGAAGAGTCGCTCGCATCGCCCGCACCTGGGCATGTGAGATTTCGAGCTGGTTGGAACTGGACAGGGCAATATAATGCGCCTACTCCTCCTTTTACTGCTGACCGCCACTCGTTTGTCCACCTCTCTCTCTCTCTCGCTCTCTCTCGCTCTCTCTCGCTCTTTCCCTCTTGAGCCCTGCAGCCAATCAGGCAGTGTCACGATGACTTGCATGAACCAATCCTGCGCGCTCTCCCCGCTGCGCACCAGTCGACGACTCGACTCGCGGTTGCGTCACACTAGACATGGTGCACGCTCTTAATGTAGGCAGATGGGATTGATAACGCTACTGACCACCACCACCACTACCACTACCACCGGGGACTTTGTCCGGGTTGACTCGGTCTAGAGGCTGACAATCGCCGGGCTCCTTTCTCATTGATGCATCCATCGAATCTCCATCCTCATTGCTGCCCACACGTACGTATATCTCGTTGGGTCATCACATGTATGCAGCCACCCCCACCATGCATCTTCCTCAGCCCCTGTGATAGGAGTCTACGGCCTCCTCGAAATACTGCGACATCTCAATCCCCGAATTGTGATAGCCGCACTTGACGTAGAACTGCTCGGTGCGCTCCCCGCAGTTCAGGATGGTCTTGTAGCAGCCGACGGCCGCCGCCAGCGCATTCAGGGCCCCGACCATCTTGAGCCCGAGGCCCTTGCCCTGGTGCTCCTTCGCTATCGAGATCTCCTCGATGTGACCGCACTTGCCGCGATTGTGGATGCTATCATTATATGTAATTAGAAGCGGGTGTGAGTAAAAAGCGGAGGTGAGGTATGAATGAAACAACCACGAAGCGTAGACAAGTAGAGAGAAACACAAAGGGAAGAGAAAGAAAACCCAAGGCAAACGTACAACTTCTTCTCGGCGACCAGCGCCCCCGTGCCCACGGCGCGCCCCTCGTGCTCGACGACGAGGTAAAAGTAGGTGCCGTTGGACCGGGTCATGTCGTCGTAGCGCTCCTGGAACTCGGCCTCGGTCACGTCGTCGCCCACCCACGTCAGCACGCGCAGGCAGTCGAGGAAGCCCGCGGCGTAGTCGGCCCGCCGCAGCGGCCGGAGCTGGTAGCCCTCGGGGAACGCGCTGGCGGCGGAGGCGGGGATGGTGGAGGCGGGGAAGAGCTCCTCGGGGGCAGTGGGCGCGGACGACATCGTTCTCGATAGGCAGTCTTCAGTAAATCAATCACTGGGGGTAGGTGAAGATCGTGGAATGTAACAGCAGCGAGTTATTTCGGTCCAGTTACCAATTCGTAGACATATGCGCAGGTGGCAGTCGAGTAGGGAGTGGGAGATACGCGGGCAAGGTTGATGGGATGGAGGCAGAATAAGGTTCCGGGCCGGTTCGTGCGGAGGTGGGCAACGCTTTTTTTTCGGCTGAGCTTGCCGACGCTACGGCATCTCCACTTGCAGCCCTGAAAAGGGGCATTGGAAGCAAGGCAAGTAGCCTCGATGTGTTTGGAATTTCTCATGTTGATCATTCTCGTGATGCACAATGGGCTATTCCCTGTACGATGCCGAGCTCATTACTCGTTTATCAAGACGCCGATTCCCTAACACCCATCCACCCCCATTCCCCGAGATAGCCTGTCGAAATTGCAAAACCCAAAACTCCCATTGCCCGTACTAGTAGTAGCATCATATCGTCATATCCATGAGAGCAAACCCAAACCCGATTGTTCCTCAAATTCCATCATGTCTACCTAGTTACAGCGCTGACCTGCGGGACATCGGCAGTCTGACCACCACTCGCCTCCGTAGAAGCATGTGTAAGGGGGCTTGCATTGCGTCGGTCCGGTGTATCCCCGTCCGCCGCATCTATTAATCACAGAGTCAGTACTTACTTAACGCCGAGCTGGCCGGGTGACAAAAGAAAAGGGAAAGAAAAAAAGGAGAGAAAACTTACTGTCCCCATTCGTTCACCAACGGGCCACCAGGGGTGCCAGTCGTCGTCGTCGTCGGCGCCGGAGCTGTAGTCTGTTCCGTCTTAGTGACATACACAGTGGTGGTAACCGTCTCTTTTCCTCCCCCTCCTGTCGTGACAGTGACGGTAGCCGTGACCGTGGAGGCTGCAGGGCAGCTCGACACTGTGTCACCGGACCTCGTCGTGGTCGAGGATGATGGAATTGTGCTACTGCTTACCGTGCTGGTTGTCAGCGTGGTTTGCGGCGGCGGTGTGGTTGTCGGGGTCGGGGGCGTGGTAGTTGTGGTGGCGGTGGTGGTGATGGTGCCCCCTGAAGTCAGGGCCGTGAAGATGGTGTCCAGGAAGCCGGGATTGGCATACAGTTGGCTCATGTCCCACATCTGTTGGGTATTCGAGATAGGTCAGTCACATCTTAGGGAGGGTTTCTTGAGACGTCCATCACTCTCTAACTAGGTCCTTCGGACAATAGGAGCTCTTGTACAAACTAACCATGATACCGCCAAAGCTGGAGAACTGCTTGGAGTAAGCGATGATCTCGGCCACCCTGCTGGCGGGCACATAACCGCCGCCGGCGCCCGTATTAGCCGGGATGCCAATCAAGACCTTTACATTCTTGTTCTTGCTCGTCTGCTTGGCCCAGTCGTCCCAGGTCTGCATGTTGAAGTTGAACTGGGACGCGGCGCCCGGGACGTAGGACGAGACGCCGCAGTAGTTGTTGTAGAACTGGACCATGACGAAGTCGAGCGGCACGTTGACTAAGATATCGTTCTGCGCCAGGTCCGGATAGGGGCACTGCGGCGCCGCAGACAGGTAGTAGCGCTTGTCGCCGGAGCTCGTAGCGGCATCCATGAGCGACCGCAGCTGCGCCGCGAAGGGCTCCCCGTTGGACATGACGGACTCGAAGTCGAAGTCGAACCCGTCCACCACGGCGCTGCGGAAGGGCCGGTTGGCCGTGTTGGTGTTGGGCCCGAACAGGTTCCACACGTTGGTAGCGGCGGCCTGGGCTTCGGAGGCGGAGCTGAAGCCGCCTTCTGTGTAGGTCGCGCCGCCGAGCGAAAGAATGATGGTCTTTCCATTGCTCTGACAAGTCTTGATGTCTTCCCTGATGGTCGGTATGGGTCAGCTAGTTCTGTTGTCGCCCACGGTCCGCCATCACTTACTCGATCTGTGGGCAGTTGAGCAGCTGCGTACCTGCGTACACGGTACAGTTGTCCCCAGCGTTGGCAAAGTTGGTTAAAGGGTTCTTGATGCCGTTCATGAATGCCAGGGGGATAATGTTAAACATAGAATCTGAGACGCATTCAGTCAGTGACCGTCCTAGGATGGATCAAAGGGGATGCTACATACTAGCACAATATGCGCTCAAACGCTGCTGGGATCCTGCCTGTCCATAGGAGTTCTGCCCCCAGTAGACTGCAATATTGGTCTGTTTATTGGCATTGAAGCCGGCCGACACTGTTGCTGCAAGTGACAGCAACAACACCACGGGTAGGACAATAGTTGCACGAAGCGTCATGTTGGGCTTTTTGATGTTTTGTAAAATGAAACGCGAAGGAGCGTACAGACTACTTGGAAGTGCAAAATAAAGATGAGAGTATGTAGCGGGAGATATATGGTCTGGTGTCGCCCCTTACTGTTCTGACCTGGCAACTAGAAACAATCCAAAACCCTTCTGTCTCAGCCATGGCTCCGATATTTGTAGTATTCCAGACATTTACAGCCTCAACCTCGAGCGGTGCTAAGAACACCATAGTTGGGAATCCGATGATGCGGCTGGTGGGGTTCGGGGTTGGTCAGGAATGTGGGTGTTGGTCGGGCGGAGGCAGCACGAGACAGCCAAGGGAGAGGGTCTGGAGGGCAGGCGAGCAGGTGTTCTGGAATAATACCACCATACCACCCTGAGTCAACCCCTAGTCAACCTCATTGGTCCCACACTGGTTCACGCAGGTACACACCAATAGCCGACTTTCTCCAACGTAACGTTTCCCGCTCGCTTAATTCCTTATCGGCGTCTTGGGCCGAGATCGTAAAAGTGCCACTTATTAACACTACATTGCTTGATGTCAATACCAGTAACAGCGGGAACTTCCTATTTCGTCGGTCAGTGATAGATAAATAACTCGTCTAGTTTGTGTGCACCCTCTCCGCCATTATGCACATCTGACCTGACTTCGCATGCCTGCATATCTGAGCGCCATTATTACTAAGTGCCGCCTTCCTCTCGATCGGGTAAAGCTTATCTTTTGGTGGCTGCGAGGTTGGTATATCCCAAGTGATCCAGTGCATGATAATGAATGCCCGTATGGTGCGCTAACCAATCACGTGGAGCACCGGGTCAACGCCAAAACAGACTTCAGTTTATAACCTAACATGTCAGCGATCAGTTTTAGTGATGTTAGGGCCAAAAGGGAAAACATCCCAACCTACCACGCCGCCGGTTACATATTGTCGTAAGAGGTAGAAATACACAGGGGAAGCAAAATTGGGTTCAGCAGGCAGCTTGGTAGGCCATGGCAGGGTGGTATGGTCGCCTCGCGAAAAGAATACACAGCGTCAAGCATGTCCGCCTACCCGAAAGGGCATGTGTGATGAATGCAACGTATCCAGAACCTGTAGGATGGCACTTACATAACTCCTGAAGTAATGTGTCCCTTCCCGGCACTTCACAAGATGACTACCACGAGAGCTCAGCCGGCGGGAAGGTATGCGAAAAAGGGACTATTGACTATCGAAAGCCTTTGATCTAGACGGGGGCCTATCAAGTCATCCCACTCGGTGGTCGTCAATTTTCTTCAATGCCATCCGTAGCGGAAAATCGGGACAATTTCAGCTACACCGAACTACTTCATCTCCCTCCTTTCTTTGGTTTCCTCTTGGTCAGCCGACAGGGTGGCATCTACTACTTGGTATCTCTCATGTACTATAAAGTGTGCCATTGGCTGCTCAGTGATGGGGGCGGTCCAATTTGCAGAAGAATACTCGGCAGCAAATTCCACAGACAGAAATTCTACTCAAAAAGGCAGGGGTCCCATACTGAAATCACTATAATCTATGAGAGATCAAATCCTTAATACGTCCAATTACGGCCATCTGTTACCATGCTAGGCCATGGCATGGGATCATAATCATGAGCTTCAGCCCTCACAGGTCTACTAGACCTCTGGCTAGTATTGCCAGTATACAGTATCAGTAAAGCGTATCCTAGAAATGCAATGTGGTTTGCTCGGTAGAAGTCGATTCCATCGGAAAAAGACGAAACTCGCCCACTCTAATGTGCGTACCTGGAGATCGCGACTGAAAGACAAGGCCGCCGAACTGCACTATGCCTTCGATCGCCTAAAAACCTAGCAACTCTCAGCGCGTGTCAGCCAAGCAAGCGCAACTTTGCAACTTGCAGTGGTTGGGTTGGGTCTGTCGGCTATTGCAGCCACCCATGATGCAGTCGTGGATATTGAAGGCCGAGTCCCTGGATTGGAATCCAGCATCAGGCTGGTCCAAAATAAGTTGGATAGCCATTATGAAGCTAGCGCACGGCAAATGGCCAACACTACGGTGGAGCTATCAGACCAAATCGCCTACAGCCAAGATCTGTCTCAACAATCGTTTCATTCTCAACAGGGGCATCTCATGGATATCCAAGACCGGATGGCCAACATTGAGGCCTACATGCAAATGTTTGTCCTTGAAGACAGAGCCCTTGCAAACTCTCGCACTAACAGTGTATGTCGTGCATCGATCGTCGTCTGCTTTATTAGGGGCTAACCACCATGAACCCCAGAATCAATTTTCAAGGACAGTCGCTCGCATGGCTAGCAAACCGGCGGCTTTCAAAGAACTGTGTGAGATGCTGCTGCCTAACAACAGGCTCGAGGATACTACTCACGACGTGAATGGGACCCAGTCTATGTGGGCTGCTCCGGGGGCATCAAAATCGCCCCCGAGAAGAACAATGCGGTCGAATATCGGCAACATGGTTTTGTGTATATGCGGCCAAAGGCGCCGGAAAGGCATGAACTGCCAGCAATATCAACTCGGTGCATTGCATCTCTACAGAGAAGTGACTTCGGAGGGTCATTCGTCATCTTGTCCCATGTCGAGGAGGATTCCTCCCAAACAGAAGTGGCGATATGGCTTGCGACACACCGGCTTGGCTCAAATCATGAATGCCGCCATCGAAACTACGTTCAACATGACTTCGGGAGCTGGAGGCTGGAGCATTAACCCCAGATTTCGATACTACCCAACGGTCGACAATCCAACGAACCCAGCCTTTCAAGTGTTTCGTGTCTTTGGCAAGTTTCTATACCACTTGCACCCATCAACAATACGTCGATACACGGGACAAGCTGAAGCCATCAAAGCTTTTCATAGGGCGGTGAAGGCAAAGTTGGTTCACCTGTTGGACAGCGGCACAACATCGCCTTTGGTGGTGGATTGAAGAAACGAATCTCTAATGCACGCAGCTTTCAATGCCCATACGTCAAATCCAACCGAGTGCAACTAGCTGACAAGGAATAATGTTGCTCTATGGCGCACCGCCCGTCACGCACAATATCGAGGGATAGTAAGAAAACCAGAGGCCCTTAGGGCTGGAGTGTAGTTCTCTCGCCATCGCTGTATTGCAGGGTGACGTTCAAGATGCCCAGTCGATATTAAAGAGCTCCCTAAATGCTATCGAAGAGCCTGACATCTTCGGAAACACAGCACTGCACATGACCGCTATCAAGAATCGACTGCCTTTGTTCCCGTTCCGTCTCGAGAGAGGCATAACAGCTAATATGCTGCGACGAGTAAACGAAGTATACATTTCCTTGCTCAAACTGACCCTGACGGCTACAAGTTTAGTCTGTTGCTTAGGGTCACAGTTCCGGGACTGTACTGGGTGCCGATGTTCTGATTCTTTGGAAATGCTCGGCGCCGGCGCGGTATTCAGTACAGAAGAGGGTTTCAATCTCATCGGAAGCGACAAGCTTCCATCCGCCAAGGGCTTGAAGATTTTCTTCACCCATTTGAAAACACAACGAGAGCAACTCCAAGATATTGCTCACCGTAACGAATGGGCTATTCGAGACGGCTTGAGCTTAATGCAAAAAGATCGTGTTTTGGACTTGCATGCATCCACGGTCCACGAAGCACTCCAATCCAATTACGTTGGTGTTCCCACGAGCATTGTGCCCCTGAGCCAAACCTCCGTCTCGCGCCGCTCCCCGAAGTTGGTTTACCATTTCATCCCTGAAGATCCTCAACTCGCAGAATGGGTGCTCCAGTTGGGGTTCCGGGATGTTGATTATAACATACAATACGGAAACCCTCCTCTAACGTATGCTAAAGACCCGGGTTACTTGAACTGGCTCCTACAGAAAGGTGCCAGTCTAAAGCGTCGAATTTAGCCCAGAGAGGAAAATCAGTCAAAAACACGCGGTATCTTCAGCGCCCATTACGTCATGTTTTGGCTTGGTTGGTTCCCAGAGTTGTATGGTCCAATAGATGCCGACACCTTGGTATCCATCTCTGCTAGGTTCTTACCGTTAAGCTTAGCTGACTTATGCCATTGTTTCTGCTCTGTCCAAGGCTGCACCCCATTTGTATATCTGCTGAAGGGGTCCGATTTGCCATTATATGCAAAAGAGGCTAGCCGAGCAGAGGGAAGAGAGGGAATCTCCGAATATGCCTACTGGAGCCGAGCAGAGGGAAGAGAGGGAATCTCCGAATATGCCTACTGGAGCCGATTGAGAGACATCGCCAAATATGACTTCATCACATTATGTCATGGCATTCGGATGGAGATTGTTAGGTCTTTTTACTTGGCTGCCGTCAGGTTTGTATGTTTCTGCGTCCTGGATCTTACCCACACATGCTGCAAAGCGCGAGAAACTGTGTGCGTCGGTTTGCGCTATGTAGTCCGAGATGATCGGTGTAGTGTGGGCGCCGGAAACTGTTGAACATGAGGCGGCTAACAGTTGTGCCGCCGAATCGGAGGAAGAGACGGTGCAAAATACGCTGCAGAAATATTACCGAGAGCTTGCCCTGATCACATGGGTTATTCAAGATCTTCCTAAACAAGAAGTGTTATCGCCAGCGGCACGATGACGTTATCCATTACTGAACAGCCCCTGGCAAACAAGCAAAAGACGCCGTGTAAGCCAGGGAATGATATATGATCAAGGAAAGACGATATCAACCAGTGATGTTCAATAGGGACGAGCGAGGCGACGTAAAAGGAGAAATAGACAGGGGTTTTATATGGATGGTCAGATTATCGGCCGGGCCGAGGCAGCCCGGGCTTGGCAGTGCACAGCCAAACAAAGACTGGCGATTTAAGTAATAAACCAACAACCAACTTACTCGCCGGTAGGGAGCCCCATAGCCATCATGACTTCACCTCTTTCTTTGCTGCGCCTTCCGCGAGAGATCCGCAATCAAATCTATGTCTCCCTTTTCAGCGACCTCGTCTTCGATCGCAACAACCCCCACGACTGCTATTCTGACGACGACAAGAAGCGTGGTCTGGACCCGCGGCTGGCCATCCTGCACGCTTGCCGACAAATCCACGCCGAAGCCTCCCCTCTTGTCCTGCGACATGTCAAGGTCTGCTGCATGAATGCCAGTGATATGCTGCGTTGCCTATTGGCCATGAGTCCAGAGCAGATTGGGCAACTGAGATATTTGAGCGTGTGCTACAGCATAGTCTGCTTCAAGTTGCCATGTGCGGAGGCCAAGACCCCGGCTGGGTTCTCCCCCGAGCCGCTGCGACCCTGGGGGTTCCATGTAGGCTCTCTACTGGGGCTCTTTCCTGGCCTCCAACTGGACTTGCTCGAGCTCGAGGACGGCATGAGTGGGGGCCTGGACCGGTATGAGCCTTGTCACGGCTCGGACCTGATCGAGTCTCTCCTGCAGGCCGATGGGTTTCGGGAAGTGCGGGCCAATATCCGCGCCGCCAACGACGCCTTTGTGGGAGAGTGGCAGATAGAACGAACGTCGGGTTGGCTTAAAGACCCTGGCAACTATATACCAAAATGGGAAGAGTCTATACGGACCCGGTTCCGCGGCCGTCCAGGCTGGAGCGTGGAGCTGTATATCAATGAAGCCGAGTGCCCCGACGAGCACTGGGAAGACTTTAGGAAAGCTGGGGTCGCTCTCCTGGATGGCTTGGACGAGCGCATGGATGCCGGCTACAAGGATCCTGACGATTGCTGTTTTATTGCAGGAGACTACTGGAACTTTAGAGCTTGCCGAGGAAAGGGGCCATTCGCTGTCACCTCGGACAGCGAAAAGATATTGGGCTGCATTTCCGATTGTTTCCAAGATGAGGGACCACTCAATGACGACGAGTTGAAAGAAATTTCGGACGGGTTGAGAGCTCTGTTCGAAGGGGGTAGCGACTGGAAGAAAATTGACATGGCGGAACGGGAGGCAGGTCTTGACGTCGACGGACCTTACGATATCAATTTTTTCTAAGGACTGTACGGGGGTCATTAGGGTGTATGCTTGAGTAGTCATGTCTATAGAGTTCCTGGAGCCGCACGAACCTTAATACCACTTCCTGTAAGCCCCGTAAGTGGTTACTATCTCATCTCCGCTGCCAAACCTGTCTTCGGAGAAAGGTCACGTATGAATAGTTATTTATACACATCTCATGCTAAAAACTGACTGCAAATCATACCGCCGTTCTACGACTACAAGAATTATTGAGTTACCATTCTTACTGGGTAACCCCTCGCTCGAGTGTTTGAACCATCTTCGCATACAAAAGAGAACCATCTGTGAACCGAGCACGGCACGACAGAAACCAGGACAGATATGGATAACGAAGTTCAAAGTCCGGCGGCGATGGATAGTGAAACGAGAGAGCCAGAGACACCAGCGGTTGTGAGATTCACGCTCGAACAATTTAAATTTGACTCTCACAATTTTCGGTTGGATTTTGATTTTGCTCAATGACTTCGACCAAGATTAAAGTCAATGCAAAGCCTAGAGATTCCTGGGGGCAGTGGAGGAGCTGAAGAGGGCATCACTCGTCTCGGCTATGCCAGTGGACAACTCTGTGATTTCCAATCTTGGGTCTAAACCAAAGAAGCAACGTAAGCGTGACGTTGTTGCTGCCAAGTTCAGACATGTTGGCAAACGACTTTGTGATGGTTTTCCCAGCTAGACTACCAGTTTATCATGACTTAGGCGTTGGGGGCAACCCTGGTTGTTTGCACAAGACTGGCCCAGTAGAGTACAAGTTCCAACCCTATTGGGTTAATAAAATATAACTGCAATACGAGCATCAGGCTGTATATTCGGGCTAACTCAAACATACTCTGGCCCTGTTTGCAGATGGACAGGATATTTCCTGAAGTGTAGGAAACACGTGGCCAGTATCTAGTGCTGCTGCCTGCAAAAATGCAACCTCAGGGGGGGGGAGGGTTGGGTCACAAGATGGAACGGGAACTATGCGGGGGGAGCCGACTTATCTGCTGAAATGCTGCTTACAAGAGGGCCTGCTACGATTCTAGCAGAATGGCATTAGGGTCGGGTACGTTAAGACAACGTGATAGGCTTGCCATGAATCAGCCTGGATGCGAGGTAAGCTGACAGCGTCAATGTTGTGGAAAAGCCGGAGGAAAAGCCGGAGGAATATCAATACCGTCCGGACACATACACCAACGTTACACCACCTGAGTAGTTTGGAGAGCGGGGTGTATGTAGGCAACTGTGGGGTAGGGGTGAGGTGATTTTGATAATTCTAGGTAGTCACCGTTGCGTTTCAGTATCTGAGGGTTAAATGCCGGCTATGAGTCTTGAGCCCTGTAGCCCTGGTCCTGGCATTGAACGAGAGAAGAGGCAAAAGCTAGCAAACGAAAAGAACGAGCTCCGTCCAGTGTTACATAGGTTTACGACCGACTAACGTCATGATTCTCTCCTGATGGATAGAGACGCCCTGCTCCGTCTCCCCCACTGCCTTTTGGAAGAGATCCAAGTAGGCCTCCCTGGTAATTGGCGCCTTCGGAGCTTCCGCCTTGGGAGAAAAATGGACCCAGAGCTCTTCCCACACCATCAAGAAGTCCTCGGTCCAGCCTTTGTAGTCCTGCTTCCGCTTCTCAAAGGGCACCATGCGGACGTCCTCGAGCCCGCACTCCTTGGCCTTCTGGTCTAGCTCGTCTATGAACGAGAAGTCGGAGCCTCGCGCGTTCGCCGCCGCCAGAAGCATCTGCGAAATGGTGTTGCAAGCCACGCTCGGGGTGTCGGCCGACGGCGCCTCGACTAGAAACTTGTCGCCCCGGGTGTCTTCCCACTGGAGGTAGCCGCCAGGCTTCAGCAGGGCGAGGACGCTGGAGAGCAGCGGCGCCACGCCCGTGTCGACCAAGATGCTCACGAAGGCGCGGATGTGGACGATGTCGTAGCTGCCGGCTTTGTCAGCTGGGGGCGGCTTGAGAATGTCGAGCTGCTTCAGGCTAATGGCCGACGGGAGGAAGGCTGGGGCCGGGAAGTAGACGGGATTGATGTCGTAGCCGTCCATCTGGGCGGACACGCCGGCCTTGGTGAAGTCGTCGTGTAGGTCGCAGAGCCAGGCGCCGTTGCCGCAGCCGAGATCTGCTACGCGTAGCGGACCATGGCGCCCGTGGGAGCTCGTGGCGAAGTCCAGCACTTGTTTCTCTAAGAGGTACCCCAGCGTGCGTTGGAAAAGACAGTGCTGCAGGTGTAGGCGTGCGGAGGATCGGAAATTTCTGGCTGGCGCGGTCCAGTACGCAAATGGGTCGTACTCAATAGCGGATGGCTGTGCCATTGTTAGCGTTACGGTGAGGGTTCGGGGCTAGTGGTAGTAAGTCGAGTAATTAGATATGAAAGTTGTAAGTGGTGGCGGAAGACGGGATATGGACCAGTCCCCCGTGTTGCCCTTTATAAAGTAGCAACTATGAACTTTCCCTGTACCTAGAAAGGGCTGCTTCTGCTTTCGTCTTCTGATCTTTACCTACAGTACTGCTACTGCTCCCTTGCCTGGGTAAGTTGGTTGGACTCCGTCTGCACGCCCCGTATGCAGCCATTTTTAGGCGGGCAAGGATTGTCACGTTAGTCCTTGGGTGGTTCTGGGGTGTTTCCCCGGCACTAACCTCCTGAATGAATTCCCCCATCTAGGTCGACTAAGGGAGGCATTGCATACTCAATGAGTCTTGGAACAAGGGAAATCAGCCTAAATACCCGACCTATCACATGTGTTAATGCTTCAATTTTTTAAAGACAATTTCCATACTAATAGCTTCTCGTTCCCGTCAGTACCGTTCCTTCGCCTTCGATTCCGACACACCCATTCCAGCCTGGTCCAGATCACAGACTCCCCATTTAGTGTGAAATTAAAGCGATATAGCGGTATTGCCAACTATCGCTTTGCGGCGGGGAGAAATTCTAGCCCTCTGTATCTATGAGGCTTATGAATATTCTGTAGTACTCCCATCCAACAAACAGTCTCGTTGTCGATTTCGCGCTCCAAAATAGCAGGTGTACATAATGCTTTCCACGGGAGCGATGGCGACCACTCTCGTGTTGTCTCAATGGCGAAGTGATTGGCAACGACATCCAAGTGTCTTAGATGCGGGGCCCAGTTCCGGCCATTCGCGCACTGCGAATCCGGACACCATGTGAGATGCCGCAGTTCGAGGTCCGCGGTGAGGCCATAGGACGGGGGATGCAGCATCTGTCGCCATGATCGATGATCCAGGGAAAACTGGTCGCCCAGGAGGTCCGGTACCGGTAACTGGCATTTTTGCGAGAGATAAACTCTGTTTCTTGACAGGATCCACTGGCGCTCCTGTAATGGCGCTGGCCCATAAGATATCATGTAGTGGAAACAGAGGCTCTGACACACTCTGCAACCGTGCCCGGGCTGCTCTGCCCGGATGGTGACCGTATTATTCTCCAAGCCCTGTTCCTGATTCCACCCTACTGTCATGCGTACTGCCCTCTTCCAGCGATAGGCTTGAGGAGGGCTTATCTCATCAAAGCTGACGTGGGGACACAGGAGCGGGTTGTAAGTTTTGGCCGCCACCACTAAAGCATCCCTGATCGTTTTCGATACGGTTGGCGTATCAGTAGAGTGTTGTGATGGCTGCGAATTGTTAGTCGCGACGGTCCCCAAGGGCTCCTGGAACGGCATGATCCAGTCCAGGAAGAGCGTCCCCTTTCGCGTGCTAGAAGAGATGTAATTCCCGAGTGTGACATATTTTGCGGAAGGTTGACTAGGATCAGACTCTTTCGTATCTCGGAAGCAGTCTTTACAGTGCAGGGCCCACGGATGCGGCTCTTGGTTTCCGTCACTGCTTTGGGTGGCGCGGCGGTGTATCTCCAATGCCTTCAGAGAGACACGGTAGTGCGGGCACATTGCCACGCTGCCCTCCTCCATGATGCAGACGGCAGAGGAACCTAATGAGCGCTGCTTATGCGAGAACATAATCAAAGGGTGTGGTGCATTACATGCGTTACAGAACTTGGTCTCGCTGGCCAGTCGTGGCATAGTGGCGTCGTAATCCGACGCACTCCCATCGCGCTTGGGGACCCTCGCGTCTATGCAGGCGGAGCAGCACCGGCGCCGGCGAAGTCGTTCTTGGACGTCATCCCATTCCACACCAATCTTGGGAATATCCAGAGTTGGGTTCTCGAACGTAAAATATCTAGAGTTTCGTTTGACCTGGCAGACGAATTCAGTGCTGGACAAGATACGCCGGAGTAAGGAGCAGGTTTGGCGTGCGATGTAGATGTCGGACCCTTCCAGGCTGTCGCTGCATATGCCGAGTACTAACTCGTCTGGGAGTCGGTAAAGGGGGCTAGTTGTCATGTTGCGCTCCATTTCGCTTGAATTAATACAGCCTGCTAAGTCCGTGAAAAGAATATATACTTGTTGGAGCAAGCCGCCGAGGATTTAAGTGCAAGACTGCTCTTTTTATGATGGAAAAAATTAGATTCTTTTCTCCATCGATACCACGCGCGGTAGAGTCATGGACTTTATATCAGCCATGGATTTACGGAAGTCAATATTGGGTTTTGTGGCTTAAATCTGTACCGTGTCCACTCGAGTAAATGTTGTACTCTGCGGCTGCGTCTCATCTGTAACTCAGAATACAATGGCCACGCTCCGTATTAGCTATGTCTCACAGTACTACCCTGACAAATTCGCATATTTCAATGCTTCCGCCATCTGCTCTTCCGTTGGGCGCTCTACAATCATCAAGTAGAGCACGTCCTGTAGAACGAATTAGTGTCATCCAGAAGCTCGACTGGGGTCGACTTTACTCACATCTTGTAGGAGCTTCTTGGCGCCCTTGATCAAGTGGACAGGCCCAAAGCCATTGCCGATTCCGCCTCTTCCTTCAGCCCCTCCCAATCTTCCTCTTCCATGTCGACCTTCGGCATCGCCGCCGGCTCGTCGGCCACGGCGGCCACCGAGCAAGCCACCCCTCGATCCTCCTCGCCCGCCTACTCTGCCCGCACTTATTCCACGACCGAATCCGCTTTGAAGGAATCTACTAAAATGTCAGTCTCGGTGGCTGAAAAGGACGCGGACCAGGTTATGACTCACCCTCCTGTCAAGAGCGCAATTGGATCACCACTGCTAGCAGGATGGTTGGGGTCCGCGTATCTCGACGCGAACTGTTCCTTCTCCGTCGTGTTGGCCATGGCGCTGTCCGGGTTCTCGCCGGCCCACTGTGCCCTAGCCCGCTTGTCCATGTACTGTCCAACGAAGTCACCGCCGCGTTTGATGGCTGACTGTTTCTTGGCCTCGCCACCTTCGCCCGCGTCGGCCAGTTCGTCCAGGGCGGGGAACACGAGCGGCGCCGTCTCGGGCCACTCGAAAGAGGATTCTCCACTCGAGCTTTCGAAGCGATGGCGCTTCTCGCGCTCCGCGGCCTGGGAAATGGAGGAAGTCATGTTGAACTCGGCCATGGTCAACAGCTCGTCTCGCTTGCTCGGCTTCCACGTCATGACCAGGGCAATCAGGCCGCGGGGCGCAAAGAAAGACGCGTTGACCTTGTCGAGGAACTGGTTGGTCTTGGACCGGCTGTGGAGTTCACTGGTGGTGTCCGTCACCTTCTTTACGGCTACCGAGATGAGGACGGTAATTGGCTCAGGGGCAGCATTTCCTGCCATGGAGGCCAAGTTGATGGTCTGAATCCAAGGGCTCGGCTCGACGGATTTGTTGAGGTCGTCGAGGAAATCGAGGAAGGTGGTCTGGTCAATTCCCACATCGGCCAGAAGGGGCGAGTAAGCGCGCACAAAACCCCGGGTGCGCGACCCGGGGCGTCGCTGGGTTATAACGACAGGCAGAGCGAGTTGGCCGTACTCGTCGTTCTCCTGATCCTGATCGTATGGGGGCGGAGGGTGGTTGCGTATAAACGAGTCGGCCAGGGCAGGGAGTTCCACGTGGGCAGTCCCCGAAGATGTGGGCCCATGGTCCGCCAATTGATCTTGGGCTTCGTCGAGTTCCCAGACGGCCTCGTCCATTTGCTGGGATATGCGTGCTTGGTCTTCCCTTGGCCCTTGTTGTGAGTTAACGGCAGCATTGCCCTCGGTACTGTTGGAAGGGTCTGCTTTGGCAGCTTTCTTGTCCTTATGATGTTGGTAGCTTTCAGTTGCAAGGCCAATGCCACTCGCTAGGCCGCGCACAAGCTTTCCCACCGGTCCGACGCGCTGGTGTCGGCCATCTGCGCTGGACTGGCCACGGCGGTTCATGGCTGCGATAGGAAGAATATTTGAGTTTTATAAGATGTAAAAAAGATGAGTAAGAGTGCGAGGAAGAATGAATGATTGGAATGATGTCGATCAGGTACCTTATATGCCATCTTAGATACGCCGTCCTGCTGGTGAAGCTGGCATCGGTGGCGGAGCAGCAAGACTAGTAATGCGACTAGTCCGCACTATCTCCAAGCTGAGGCAGCCGTCAGCGAAAGAGAGCCTGGGAGCGGGGCACGAACGCGAAAGCGAGACCGGGATTAGACTCCTGCGACCAGGACCGGGACTAGGACCAGGTCACTGCTTACGGCATTGCTTACATGGCATGGATATTACTTGAATGTGTCAGGGGGCACGCAAATAGACAAAAGGCGCAGCCTGGCAGGGGGGTATACTGAGTCCTGTTTACACAATACTCACCAACCAACATCAATAACTGAAAATGCGCAATAGTTCGGGGATTGAATTATACATACAATTGCGACTTGCCAAGCTATCCGATGCTAGACTTGAAACTTTGCAGGGATCTCGCCGTAAACTGGAGTCAAGCCTGCACGGACGACACCTTTAAACCAACCGCATCCCCGCGGCAGAAGACGTGATAGCAACAAGTAAGCCCTTGATGGCATCAATAGACCCCGGTTTAAAGTCTCGTCATTTACAGCAGAAGTGTTTGTTCAATGGTATATGGGCAAGATTCTTACCCTGCTAATCCTCGACGATACAAGCTACACATGGATGGATTGCTTTGGAAAAAACGAGCGCACACAGCTTCGGTCCTCCAAGCCGGAGGAACGAGACCGCCTACTTCTAAAGAGGTCAGATAAATGGGGGGATAGCGTGGTTATGAGAATGCTTGTGCTAGGTCCGCAGCCATTGATCAAATATCACCCGCCAATATTTCAAAGATTGAGAATTTAATCTCTTTTGAGCCACTTAGCTTTGCCTGACCAGCCTTTTTAGGACCCGTAGCACAGAAATATATCTCTTGAAAGATGAAAACATCTTTTCTTCTTCATTAAATTCCTGCGAGTTCCATCATCCTGTGTTGCATCATCCCGCTACCTACTTCTACCGGTGCTCCTGAGCGGCATACGCTCGCCTGTTTTATAACCCAGCTCGTTACGACAGCGACGAAGGTATATACTGGAGTAGCGATCCCGGCAGAGGTATTCTGGCCGAGTTGTATAACTGTACGAACTGCTAGTGCGACCTGGAGCAAGTTTTGGATATCCGGGGACATGAGCTTCGCATCCGCTTCACCGTCTTCAGAGACTTGGGCTCCGGGATCGGCCGGTTCGACCATTACTGGAGCTCGCATTTGACTGGAGAGGAATGTCTAATCCAAAGGCAATATCCAAATTCCACTACGATCAGGCCATGCGCAAAACGGTTCGACAGGACGTGCTTGGCACATATGGCGTGCATCGGCGAGTGTGGGCCGTGGCCTACCGGCTCCAGCGACCAAACCTCCATGCCATAACCTTCAAATTAGCCAAAACATACTACAATGTCTTGGTGGTAATTGAGGAAGGGGATCGCAGAGCCAAAGAGGTGACTTCAGAGGCAAATGTGGCTAGATATGTTGACAACTACTACTTAGCTACACGCTGATGTAGATTCCTTGTAAAGAGCTGGTCAGAATTGACACATTATGAACTTTCACTAATGAAATCACTACTCTAAACCGCCCATGGGCTTGGGAAAACTTGTGCTACGTCTTATAAACCACGTTATCACGTTGGCTTCAAATTATTGTCAACAAAATCTGCAGAACCCTATTTCATCCACGCTTCCATCATTCGTCTCGGCGTCAACATCCCCTGGTATTAAGAGGAAGAAATTTTACGCCATTGACCGTGTGAGGCTTCCCATGTGCGCGGCCCAATTCCTGCTGTTGGCGCATTCCTTGTCAGGACACCATGTTGTATGCTATAGGTCTATGTCGGCATAGAGCCCATACGACGAAGGGTTCACCATCCGCAACCAGTCCCAATGCACTTCCGAGAAGGGCCTTGTCAAGTCCGGCACTGACACAGTCATCCACCTGTGAGGATAATCTCCATAGTCGTCCATGCGCCAATAGTGCAAGTACCCAGTCCCATATCCTCCGGAGCGATCTTTTTTATCCGACCAATATGGGTAGCCATACAAATCAGGGAAACTGGCGTGGGGAGACGACAGGTCGTTGTAAGTCTCGCCCGCCGCCGCAATAGCTTTTCTGAGTTTGGCGTCTTTGCGTTGTTTCAGGCTGTCAAGAAGCCCCTTCATGATCATGACTGTTGCCTTCTCAACCTGGAACGGCACGCACCACCGCACGCAAAGTGAACCGTTGGAGGCAACCCTGGTGCTAAACGTCTCTCGTTCGATTTTGGGAACATAGGTCGCTTGAGGCGGAATAGCAAGCGCACGAAGCGGCTCCTCCATTTCTTGAAAGCACTGGCCACAACGCAGGAGCCATGGGAGATCTTCGTCCTCATATTTCCTGTCTTGGATCATGTCATGCCACTCACGCAATCTTTCCAAAGTGACACTATGATGGGGGCAGATTGTGACGGAACCCTCAGCCATGATGCAGATAGCTCCATCCTCGATGCTCCATTGAAGCTGGGAGAACATGATCAAGGGGTGGGAGTCTCGACACGCGACACAGTGTTTCATCTCGTTCGCCATACGGAGCATAGTAGTCTCGTAAGCGGAGGGGCCGCCTTGTCGGGGAATCCTGTGATCGATACAAGCCGAACAGCACGAGCGTCGGCGGAGACGCTCATAGACTTCGTCCCAGTTGATGCTAAGCTTAGGCCGGAGCATTGTCGGTGCTGTCCTCGACTCGTAATACACAAATTCCTGTCCGGAGGAGATTCGTCGCAATAAAGAGCAGGTTTGCCACACAATGTATACATCAGGCTCGTCCAATCCACGGCATATCATGAGCAATACCTCTTCTGGCAGTTGATAAAGCGGACTGCAAGCAAGGTTGCATTGCATGTTCGTCCACCATAATGGCGGTGTTTGCGTTGGGTGATTGGACGATCGGAGAGCGAGCCATGGCTTGCGTACCCAATCTCGGACAGACCGGTACAGTTTTCGGATACCGGAAAACCTGTCTTCTAGGGCCGATGAGGCGTCTGGGTTTGCCGTGTTTGCCATGATCGAGTTGAAGATAAGGAGTGCAGTAATTATTTGTCTAAAATGTATTAGTTGTGATTATAATTCATCGATGTTTCACTAGAGTTGCCTGTTTCTTCTGTGTTTTAAATCAAGACTGTTCAATCCTCTCCGAAAGAAAGGCTTTGCAGTTACATTTCTTAAGAGGGTATGACTAATGGAGATTGCAAAGGTGAACTAGGATCTGCCAAAGCCTATCGTCAGTTTTCGTGAACCAACTCTACACCTTAATGCTCGTACGTTTCTTGGACTTGACGACATGGCACATGCAATTACACTTTCTCGGCAATAGTTATCACATCTTCAAACTTGGTAAACTTACTTACGTCCTGTATGACGAGTCCTGCGCGCCTTACCAGGTCCCTCCAGTGCGACTCCCGCCTTTCCATGGTGTCAAACATGACCTTCATGGCCAGGCTCAAAACAGCCGTGTACTCGGACCCCAGAGAATCAGCGGGTGGCTTCTCGTCTGACAATACCTTGTTGTCTATCAGTATTACACTGCGTTGATTCTTCAAATTTACCGTTTCTTGATGTTCACTTATTCATGTGACTCTTTCTCAACATCTCTTATGAGCTTTGATGGGGAAATTGGTTGATATTCTAGGTATAATACTTGGCGAAATCGATGTCCTACTATAATTTAGGTGCTACGCCATCTATTCTTGGAGCATGATTGACCAGATTCGATTTCCAAACTGCGCGGAACACGCGCCCCAATCCGTGCAAAGCCTCGGGGGAGACCTGCTTATGTAGCACAAGCCTTGGTGCCCTCACCTTCACCCCATGCCGACGGGCCAAGTTATTGAATGCCGTCTTTTTCACCCCAGCATGTCTCAAATCAAGCCATATCAGATTCGTTTCGACTCGGCGCAAGAGCCTTCCGCCTAGGGAGGTCCAAATGTCCGCCAACTCCCTTGCAATGTCGTGTGTGCCCCGAAGCACACCACGGACATCGGCATCACCGGGCCCAAAGTTCTCCCACACGGCTTGCCACGCGGACGCGACCATGACACCACTCTTACGAACACCGCCGCCGATGCTCTGGCGCACCCGCTTGACCCTCTGTACCAGCAGTGCAGAGCCGACGATAGCAGCTCCCATGGGCGCCGCGAGCCCTTTACCGAAACAGAGCGTCATGGCGTCGCAGCAGGCCGCTAGTTCCCTCAAGCTGCCCCCACCGGCGGCCACAGCGTGCCATATGCGGGCGCCGTCGATGTGCACAGCAATGCCTTGATCGTCGGCCCACGCCTTGATGGCTTGAAGCTCCCTCAGGGGTATGACGTTGCCATGGGCCGTGTTCTCCAAGCTGATGATGGTTGTCGGGCAGCGTTCCAGCGCGGGGGGATCGACAATCGCATGTTTCTGGATGTCCTCTAGCATCAGGTAGTGGCCGTTGGAGGGCCGTAACGGTTGTATAGATGCCCCGCTGAGGTTTGCCACACCGCCCGCCTCGAAGTGAATGATGTGGGCAGTCGCATCGGCCAGGATGCTACAGGGTGCTTGCGCGAGTGCGGCAAGGGACAATTGGTTGGCCATGGTACCGGACACGACGAATGCCGCGGCTTCTTTGCCGCAGACGTCGGCTATGTGTTCCTCAAACTTAAATGTCGTCTTGTCCTCGCCGTAGACATCGTCGTTCAGTGTTGCTTTGGAAATGGCCTCGAGCATGCCCAGGGAAGGGGTGGTGATTGCATCGGCTAGAAGATCATTAGGAACGGTAAGCGAGATCTGTTGCTCGATACTTACTTCTGAAGTCGCAAGATGTCCCGGTCAGATGGGCATTTCCCCAACATGATTCGCCTACCTCAGACATTGTTGTAGAGACTGAGCCCGTTGGCTGAAAGGACATTTACCACGGCCTTATCTACTATTTACAATGCACCGTACCCTGAGACTTATACGTCAGACACCGGTCTACGATGTTTATTTTACGCCGCGTGGTAAACCCGATGCATACTGCTGAACAATCCAACCACACTACCCATGAACTTAGACCGCTATGTGCTACCATTGGCCACAGGAAACGCCTGTCAGCAATATTCTGTATTATTCGTATAGTAGCCCGGGGCGGAGCAGTAAGCACTTGCCTTGGAACGTTCTGTTCGTATATTAGCCAGCAAGCCAGAACGAAGAAGATCGAAGTCGATCACCGCTGCTAAAATATTACACACCCATATTCTCTCAATGGGAGAACACGGCGGTCCAGTAAGATTCTTGTATACCACAATAGGGGGGCATTCGGCACTGCAGCCACACATTCCATAAATATACGTACAGCGCTCTGGGACTGACCTCGAGATGCCCTGGCTGACAAACGGTCAGTTTTGTTTGTTGAAAAGGTGCCTGAGAGAAAATTAACAGTATGATATCAAGTGACCATTGGATATCCCCCGTCACTGGCTGAATCAGAAGCCATTTCTCCCAAACCATTGCACTTCCCCAAAACGCTACCAGGAAACTAGAGCCCTGCCGGTACTTCCGGAAAACCATGGAGTATTCTTCGAAAGAGACCGTCCAGATCGCTGTGAACGAGGATGCCAAAGCAATTGAGCTTCATGCCCATGGCCTTAAGCGAGGTTCTGATGGTCTCATTCGTTGGCGTCGCGATAGTCCGGACCATCCGAGGAACTGGTCTAGTTATCGGAAGGTGTTCGACATCACCGTCATTATCTTTTTCGAGTTCTTTGTGTGAGCAACCCATTTACGAAGCGGTAGACAGTTAGCTTACAGAAGGCCCTTGCAGTACCGTAGTCAGCACAACAGGGGTTAGTTGAGGTCAACACCACCGCTTGCCGGCATGTCAGTCATTAACAATATTCACGTGAAGGCAGCGGTAGCGGATTCTCTCAGGGACGAATACTCCCTCGGACAATGGTCATCTCTGGTCTCTACGACGTTCATGTATGTGTAGATGTACAGGATTCTCAGACTACGTTTCAGCTTGCTGACCCCTGACAATTTTTAGGTACAATATCGGGCAGGCATTCGGAGGTCTTTTTATCCCGCCGCTTTCGGAGATAGGGGGACGGCGTTTGCCGTATCTAATTTCTTGTGCCCTATTCAGTCTATCTTGCATTGCCGTCGCTGCAATCCCCCACCAGGTCGCCATCTGGATTGGCCGCTTCATTGGGGGTTTCGCATCGGCCGTGCCGGCCGTCGTTACGGCTGGCAGCGTCGAAGACCTTTTCAACACGCGCACTCGGATATGGATCGTCGTGCTGTGGAACGGCGGCTCGACCGCTGGTCTGTGTTTCGGCCCCGTCTACGCGGCGTACATCAAGGCGGCATGCGGCTGGAAATGGTATGTGCAACGAGATTCCTGCAACACAATCGATCACTTACCTTTCTCTTCTCCATCCAAGGGTCTACTATAGCTCAGCCATTGTCACGGCAGTTACGTTCCTGTGTTTGATAGGTGTCCGAGAAAGTCGACCGAGCAAGATCCTCAAAACTAAGATCACCAAGCTCATGGGATGCAGCAAGATACACGACCTTGACTGGCACAACCCGGACCATTCGCCTGACATGAAATCGTTCATCAACTTGGTTGTCATCCGTCCCGTACAACTCCTGTGCACCGAGCCCCTGGTCATTATGGTGACGGCCATCTCTGCCATCTCCTGGGGCATTATCTACTTCTTCACTGAGTCACTGACGATAGACTACACATCGATGGGCTTCTCCGAGACGCAGGCATCGCTGCCGTTTCTCGCTATGGCTTCCGGTGTCCTTCTAACCCTCTTTCCGCGACTTTGGGACACGAAAGTAGCGAAACGGCGGCAAACACAACACAAACCCGTCGAACCGTAGGTTTCTTTGCCTTTCAACCACCAAGTTGTCACCGACCCTTTACTGATAAGATGGATACGACGGAGAAACAGAGAGGACAAGATCATGGGATTCGCCTTCGCCGCCCCCGCCCTCGCCGTCGGCCTCGCCTGGTACGCCTGGACGGTCCCGCCCGTGGATGTACCGTGGATCGTGCCGACGCTGGCGCTGGCGCCCGTGGGCTTCGCGGTCAACGAGATGGCATACACGCTGAGTGGGTACCTGGCGGACACGTACCTGCTGTACGCGGCGTCGGCCTTCTGCGGGCTGGCCTTCGTGCGCGCCCTCGTCTCGGGCCTGATGCCCCTCGCCTCCCGCGGGCTGCACGACGCGCTCGGCGCCAACCTCGCGGGGACCGTCGTCGCGAGCCTCGCTCTCGTCTTTTGCGCCGCGCCCTGGGCCCTCTTCCGATACAGTCGCCGCTTGCGCCAGCGGAGCCCCTTTGCACGATTCAGTCTGGAGAGTCATCGGCGAACGCAGATCGATCAGGATAGCTTCTAAGTGCCATAGTCATCGCGACAGTCTGGATATCTTCTTAAGAGGCTGCGGGGATCTCCAACGCTCAGACTGAAGACTGATGGTGCAATGCTTGAACGGTTTACATTGGCTTAAATGGCAATTTCCCAGAAGAAAAAGATGATTGGGTCGAGGAGATTTCTTTCTCACACAAGCGAGTTGCAAAGCGGGAAGCAGTCAGCTTAGGTTTAGTGAATCACGGGCATTTAATCCCTTAACGTCCTACGCGTGGCGGTTAGTGGCGTGACTATAGGGGTTACGCGCACCGGAGCCTCTCCCATGCTCGCTTTCCCGTCTCTATTCTCCGGTCGTACGTAGGTAAATAGGCATGCAACAATATTGCTCATTGTATGGATGTAATCGAATGCTCAGAATAAACGCGATGATTCAGGGATCGTGTTACGAGAAGAAGGTCGTTCTTTGCAAACGTCGCGCCCGCAGCTAGCTGCCAACGCACAGAAATTAAGCACGGCAGTCGATGACTAGAGAGAGGCTAAGCTCATACTATCGTATTCAGAAGCTTTCCTCAGATTCCACGCTGCCGGGACAGTTGCTGCTCCAGCAGCACCACTAATAACGCTAGAGGACCAACGCTACTGGAGCCGCCAGTGCTTCCGCCTCCTGGAAGGTGGTGTCCGATCGACATTTTTCGGAGCTCTAGTCCCGTTGGCGTGCGCTTCTAAGGGACAGTGCAGTTAGCATTAGCACAATCAGCAGCAGCATTCCCGTCAAAAGCTCGAAAGCGTTGACGAGAGCAACAGGAATGGCCTTGGCTAGCCGCGTTTCACTACGTCGAAGCCAGCCAGCTGCACAACAGTATTCTGGTCTCTACAGAACAAGCCTACAGAGCGGATGCAGCTCAGTATCGTCTTCTCTCCTAATATCCTTGCCTCTATTTGCTCGGGCATCAAAACCCAATATCTCGCCGAGCTTGCCAACCGGGATGATTTAACACAGGCTACATTTGAGATTTTCGCATGAGTCACGGCCAAGCTCTTCCTGATGATAGTGTGCAGGCCCTTGCCGACACTCTACCCGCTGCTGTGGAGTTTTCCATCAGTCGCTTCTCGGCTGAGCAGTAAGTGGTCTGGGTCGCAATCTGATCCGGTCTCGGCCTCGGACCTGCGCTCCAAAAGTAACATGGCGCTTGAGCTTCTTATCATCAGTCGGGTCAAGGTTCGGACTCAAGCCGGGAGTAACAACTCCCAATGGAAGCTTTTGCTAAGTTGACTTATCATTGGGCCGAATTTGGAAGACAAAAATGAGGCACGATAGCGAAGAACGCACAAGTTAGCCGAGAACCCTGCCGAGGCACCTGACCGTGGGACAAGAATGCAAACTCGAAGATATAGTTTATGATACCCCTAATACTGGTCGCCCACTTCTCGTGAATACAGTACTATGGCCATGAATCTTAAACATTAGCTTTGGCATATCGCTAAAACGTTTGTCTGGTCTGGTTGTGCGAATTTTATCATCGGCTACAAGAAGATGCGATCACCGGTAGGATATCCGAACCAATCCAGCTCGCCTGCTGACTCGAGATGGTTTCCCAACGAACATAGTCATCTGACTTACCCACCAAGTAGTGATGCAGCACTGTGTTTCAACTATGGTAATTAAATGACGTCAAAGCTTCCAGCTGGACCCGAGCCTGAGGGGCTCGTCTGATAGACCAGGCCAGAGCGTACTCAGACCCTGCATTAGCCTCGTCTTTATGACCATGATCAGACTGCCACGCAGGTCATCGGGTGATTTGGATGGCTTGTACAAGTATGTATGAACTTTGATTATCCGGACGGAGGGGTCCCGATGGTCCAGCGACCCAATGCTGAGGGGCCAGGCGAAGCTGTCCCTCCCTCGTTTTCGTAAACCCTCGACAGAAAATTCCGTATGATATCGGATTACCATAGAAGGCCGTCTCTAATAGGCGCGCATCTGATCATAGCCTTATACTTAGAGGTATATCCTGGAAGAAACCAAATTCCGACTTGTGATCATCTACGTAGTGGGCTACTAAATCCCCCCTAGTTTCAGTTCGTCCTTTTACGAATGCGGGCTCTGCTCCGGCTCCTGTCAGCCCTTGTGAGGGAACGATGCGAAGACAAGATGTATGAATGCGGCATTTTCCGAGAGTTACATAGCCTGGAAATTCTGCTGGGCGACTCAACCGCAGAGTCCATGGCCCCTTGGCGGCTCACAAGCATCGCGCATGACTTCATGACGGACTCCGTGGATCGCGCCGGCCAATGGAGACCCCGTTCGGGAACATGCGAGGCAAAATATATTCTTAGCACTGATATGATTCTAGCATGTATATTGGTGGGTTGTTTCTGCATTCAATGGACCCGTTACCCTCAGGGTATCTGTATTTTTCGGTCCCCCCCTCTTCACACATCACCGCACCACATCACAGACTTTCATCAACTATCTGTCTAGATAAACACTGAGACCGTGATCCCCAGATCTTATTTGATAACTTGCCAACCTCTCACGATGCACAAATTTTTCATTGCGGCTCTTCTCCTAGCCGCCAACGCCAGCGCCTTGGCCGTCCCACGGGTGGACAAGACTGGGGACGATGAGGTCCTGCATCTCCACAACAACCAGCCGACGCAGCAGGGCCGGACCAGTCCAGTTGATAGCACTCCAATTCATGATACCCGAGACGTCGGTGGCAAGCAACCAGCTGCCGCCGCTGTTGCGGCCGATGACACTGCTGCAGTCGCTGCTGCAAGCCTATGTGAATACTCCCTCATAAGTTCCCCTATGGAGTCTACCGTGACGAAGCTTCCTCCCCTCCACTTTCGGATGTGGGGCTGACATGAGATTGCTTGTCCAGGGAATGGCCATGGTGGTAAAGGTCATGGAGGAGGCTACGGTGGAGGCGGAGGAGGTGGTGGGGGCGCCGGTGGAGGGAGTGGGTATGCTGGAGGAGGCGGCAGTGTCTGCATCGGTGGATCTGGATCGATCGGCGGAGGAGGATACGGTGGTGGCGGAGGCGGAGGCGGCGGCGGCGGTGGCGGTGGATGGCCCTGATTTCATCAGGGTCAGGTCGAACTAAACCTGGACTGCGTTGACAGGGGTTATATGGGCTGATGTCACTGGGGTGAACGTCACGGGTTTTTCGAGGATTGAGTAGTCCAATGATATCCCACGTCAAGAGACAGGACGGGTGGATCCGGCTTCTGCGTGAGCGAAGTCGAATCCAAAGACTGGCCCTTGGTATGTTGAACAATATTTTTGCAATCTTTCAAAATAGGTTTAGGCTTGATAAGACTACTACGTATATTGCCCGATGTGCCAATTGCTCCCGACAACGAGGAACAGCATGATAGATGAACATGATGAATATAAACAGTTCCCAGATTGGCCATAGAGAAGGTTCATATGGCAGATCTCGAGTCTTGCGGTTACATTGTGAACAAGTCACCATTGTAGCGTCGCTTAAACACACATTTTTCTAGTTTATAAGAGCATCATTGCTCATTTCTACAATATTATAAGTCAACATGTGGGTTAACTCTAAGTACTCATGCCTTGATAACTTCGTCAAATCATGTATGAAATTTTACATTCGGGGAGACTCATGTCCTAGGAAGGGTGTGTCCCTGCTCGTCATAGTGTTCATAGTATCGTGACTCCGGCGTCTCCATCTCGTGTTGCTGGTGGTTTACAGGGGTATACAGTTCTCCCAGAGGCGACGCACCGTCCACCTCGGCCCGCTCGTGCGTGTCCAGCTCCTGGGGTGGGTTTTGGTAATAGTTTGCATTAGCGGCGGTGGGCGTCACGCTCTGGACGTTGGAGTATGGGGTGACGCTCTTCGCCTCGCCTTGGCCCGCGCCGGCCGGCAACTCGGCGGCCGCCCGTCGCCGTCGCTGCCGGAAATGACTCCAGATAAGGACGATTGCTGCTAGCGCGATGAGCCCGGCGACGCCGCAGCCGACACCGATGCCGATGATGGCACCGCGGGCCAATCCGTGTGAGCCAGTGTCAGCAGTGTCAGCAGCGCCACCAGGTGATGCCGCCGAGCACGAGGTCGCAGGAAGTGGAGCTATGGTGACATTAGCTTTTGAAGCACTAAATGATTCCCCCCCCCCTGGTTTAGTCGGGGAAACCTTCTTTCAACGTACATGGAGCTGCCTGGTGGTCGCAAAGCAGGACTTGGGAGCAGGCAAATTGGCCCTGCTTATACAGGTTTAACTTGTACTGCTGCCAACACCTGAATCCGCCATTGTTGTTGTCGTACCCGTTGGTTCCGTTCCCTATATCATATGTTGTCAGATGTGAACTCCATTTCGAGATGCAAAACGGAGAGGCCGGCCGGGAATAACGAAGGAAAATGGTACATCCAAAGCGTTTGGAAAGAAAGGAGGTATACATGCCTATGTAATCGCCATCGGAACGTTTCTGGCCCAGGGTCGCGTTAAATCTAACCCCTGTCGTAGTAAACTGTCCCGATGTCACGGCGCAGAACCACGTAGCTAGTTGACCGTCGGAAGTTGGCACGACTGCTGTGTCCTGTGGTCTCGTTTTGGGGCTCGAGGCATTGAAATACGCCATCTGTGACTGCAAGACGTTGTTGCCATCTTTACAGTCCGCGAGCACAATGTGCTCGGTAGACGTATCAGACATATCGACTTGTTGTGTTCAGTGAATCTCAAGTATTAAGCCGGGCTGCTCGTCTCCTTTCCCCTCCGATGTGGGCGCATCGAATCTAAGCAATCAGATGAGAAAAGGTCTTCAGATTCATTCAAGTGCTTCCCCTAAGGCTTTGTTGCGAAGAACGTTCGTGGAATGGGGTAATGGGCTAAGAAATTAACGTTACTGCAGTCTCAAGGGAAGGTCAGGGTATTCATGCTGACCAGCTGAACGAACCTCGACTAGGTGTATTATGGTGCCCGACCCCACGGCTTCTTGTCGGTTGTTCCTCGACGCCCATCACCCTAATGCTGCGTGTGGTGCCGAGAGGTTGTCCCAGCCTGTTTGCCTGTTGGAGAGAATCCGTACTAACCCCTGCACTTGCATGCGCAATCAGCACATTGGGGTTGTACGACTAAGCCCATGTGGGTAATCCATGCGACCAGTCGCATCAGGTCGCGCAATACTTCCTGGTCTGGGGAGTTGATAGGCGCAAGGCGCATTGGAGCCAAGGATAAGCGGCAAGTGCCGTTAGGTCAACAGTCAGCGCCACTCAGCAGCTGCAGTATGCCTGTCAGACATAACCAGTAGTCCCGTTTGTGTCTCAGTTACGGGCTTCTCGACTGACGGGAAAGGTGGGATCAGCTCCTGGCTGTGATACTACAAGCCCCTTCCCTTCCAGAAGCTCAGGGTTCAGCCGCATATTCCCCAAGAGCCTTTGTTGTTTAAAATTCTATCCAGGCTATTCACAGTCCAACAAATGTACATTAACCAGCTGGTAGGGAATCCCGGTCACGACATTCGGTCCAAGGTGTAGAAAATCCCCCGTGAACATGTCTCTCACAAATGCGGGCAACTTTACTTCTCCAAATCCAAGACTCTTCTTAATGAATGAACCAATTCTATTGAGATCCTCTGGTGCAGTTTCATCGGGATATGAATTGCCGGCGTCCTTGCTCCTCCTCCTAGTTCATATCCAGAACGATGAATGTCCTGCTGATGAAAAGGGTTGATTCATAGTGGAAATGCGTCTAGTTACCCCTAGATATCACTCCAGCCCGACTCGTCTGAGTCGGACATGATGTCTCGCGCCCCGCCAATACTACGATTAAGCATGCAACCATTTCTCTCTCTCTCCTAGCTCGCCGCCCGGCCCCGCGCGCGCGCGACCGGAACCCCGTCCTCCACGCCATGCTATATTCCACCTTGCGCACCCCCGCGGCGCCCGGCGCCTCTTTGATGCTATTTCCTGGATCAAATAGCCGGAACGCTATCTCCTGGTCCTTGGCCTTGTCATACCCCTAATGGGCCCAGGTCCATCGCGGACCGTCATGTCCTGCAACGACGACATCGTCGTTGTAGGTTTTGTAGTCGGGGCGATTGCGGCTGTCCATCATGGTGTCCACGTCGCAGCCTACATGCGCGAGATGGGGGAATCGATGGTTGTCGGCCTTGGCAGCAGCGAGGCCCTCGAGGGCTCGCGCGAATCGCTCGGGGCGGGTTTCGTCCGCGTAGCCAATGATGGAAAGAGAACGAATGCAGTCAGGCACGGCCCGTACCAGCAGCTGCTGCCATTCGTCGTCATCGCCACGTTCTTCATTGGAGATGGGACCACAGACGGTGCGCCACTGCATGATTAAATCCTGCAGTGCGGTAAAGCTGGCGAAAGAGGCAGCCAGTCGGTTGTTACTGTTGTTTGTCGTGTCATCGGTATTCTTCGGCGTCGCCAGTTGGAGGTCAAGGGATCGAAGGGTGTGCCGGAAAGAAGCCAGGGCTCGCACCACCCCGAGCGGCTCGATGGGGTTCTTCTTTGGCGGCCCCCCTCGGGGACCACAGCTGCTTTCCAAGTATACAAGTCCGCAAAGAATGGGACAAGCAAGCCGCGGGTGCAGGGATTGGCGCACACGTGAATGCTCATAAGCGGCAGGTCCTCGACTTGGGCGAGGCGGGGTAGTATTCGTAGCAACGGACCCGACGAAGCGAAAGAGTTGGGTGTATCGGAAGGCGAAACGGAAATTGAGGCTGAAGCCACCTTTGCACATATGATGCAAAACAGTAGGGCGGGCCCACGCAAGGCACTCGAGACCAAACACAGCGACCGCAGGTCCTGCGTGTCGGCCATGGAGCGTTCCTCGTTCATCCAATGGCCGTCGCGACCGGAAAGGGTGACAGGTGCACATTGGGCATCCTCCCAGCGGCAATGCTCACAGAACTGCGCAAGAACAAGGTGCAAAACCTCAACCGGCAGCCGGTGCAGGAATGGCGTCGCAGAGCTACCTGTCATGGCGGTTGCAGGAGCTTGATTACTAGTCAATATAGTTGGCGATGGTGAAATAGTGTATTTTGGTTCAAGTGAGAGAGGGCGAAGGCGCCTGTTTTGAACAGAAAGGAGAGTGAGTTTCTCCGAAGTGAAGTGCATCCATGTAAGTTAGGTAGGAATAGAGCGGATAGAAATTAGACCAAGTAGACGCATCTCCATCTTGCCGCGGCCGAAACTGGGACTTGCAGAAGAGGCCAACACGGCATCGTTGACACCGCATGGGATTTCGAGCCCATATAACTACTATTGACACTTGGAGACGTGAACACTCCGGCTACGAACAAGTCCTTTCACATTGGAAACATTGCGGCTTGCGGTGGAGTGGGGGACATTATCAAAAAGACAGAAACAGGCAACTACGTCTCGTGACTTAATGATGCATAACTTACATTGCTAGAAAGAATGAGAAACGCTACCAGAACATTACCTGACAAAGCTGTTCCTCGTCGTCACATTACACAGTCGTCATTACCTGATACACAAGATGGCCCTTAAAACAAAACAAACTGCGACATCAGCCTCAACCTCTACCTTGCGCTTGGCCTCCGCCTCGGCCTTGCTCTTGACCAGGGCCTTGGCCGAAGCCTTGACCGAAGCCTGGAGCAGGGCCTTGAGCAGGGCCTGGGGCAGCCTGAGCAGCAGCCTGTTGAGCAATGTAATCTTGCCCAGCGTGAGCTTGTGCAGCAGGAGGGGGAGGTTGAATAGGTTGACCTACCACAACAGCGGCCTGAGGTTCTTGAATAACTGCCGGACGCTGAGGTGGCAGTGCCGGCCCACGACCATGCCAATAATATTCCGGTACCATGCCCGGGTAAGGTCGGGGTCGTCGCAGGTTGAAAGGAAGCCGAAGTCTCGGACGGCGGTCCATGATTCGCCTAAATGAGTCCGTAGGGAACTGGTCCTCCTGGAGCGGAATGTCTATATTTGACATCTCGCTTGGACTCACTAGAGGCTCGGCCTCTTCTAGGTATCTGTTAGGGTCACTCATTGTTGAATGATGCTTCTTGCGTAGGAGTTTCAGGTTAGCGCTTGCCGTATTGGACTTGGCTTTGTTGGTTTCTTTTAGTTGATGTCTAGCAATTGTGGCCTCTTTTATAATTCGGACAGAGAACAGTATAAAGGCTGGGTCAAAGACTTTGTTTATTCACGCAATCGACTTGTTAGAAAATCTCTATGTTTAACAACGCTGCAGTCGGCAAAACCATCTATATGTTCTTTTCGGTCTACACAAGTCTGTTGTGCTGTAACATGTGATATTTACTGCCTACATTGTCTCTTTTGCTGGAACCAGAGTTGATCTCAGACACATAGCTTACATTTTCCAAAGTCACTATATGAAGCCGTCACATCGGGATTTTTTGACCTTTTATGTGTCCCATTTCCTCGGCGCTCAAGCTAAGGGCGTCAGTCTTGGCGCATAGGACTCTTTGCGCTCGGTGATATTGACGCTCTCGATGACACGGAGTTTGTGATAGAAGGGGCTGCAGACGATGATGACCCTAGGGCGATGCTCGCAACGAAAGATCGCAGTCGAAGACAGAAATCTGCCTAAGACGCCGGTCCCCGCCAACACAGATCGGGACAACCTGGCCAAGATGAGGCAGGAGATTGTGGCAGAGATCACCAAGAAGTCGTTGGTGGACGGCAGGTTGGGCCTGAAGAGCTGCGAGGTAATGCTGGTCGGTGTCATTGGAGTCGTGTTGATTGTTCTGGTTTTGCGCTGAGCCATGATCATGATATAGTACCTATGAGCAACGCCTTTGGGCCGTGGCCTTCAAGTAGCGACGAAGTTGTGAATCTCTATAAGTAGTACATATCGTCACAGTGGTAGTATAGGTCATAAAATATGTGTAGTGTTACACAGAGCTTTTGGCTTGCCCAGCTTTCTCGGGTCTAGGCCAAGGTGATGGAACGCTAGGCGATTGCAAATACTCACTGGGCTGCCCGTGGCGGAAGAAGTCGTACAGTGTAGGTTCTTCTTGGAAATGCTGGTCCATGCCAAAGCGCCCCATGACGAGCTCCAGGGCCTCATTGCCTCCATCTAGAAATACAGCTGCAATAATGGCTTCAACCGTGGTAGCCATGTGCTTGGGGAGCTTTTCAGAACTCACTTTCCCATCATTGGGCTCGGACGTCACGCAAAGGGCCAACCCTAGTTTGCGGTAAATGCTGCCAAGGTTTTGGTCGCTTAAAGCCTTAATGCTGTTGACACTCCTGTGAGGTTTGTAGGGGTCAGCGTCGATGCAAGGGCGGGCGGGATGCGGAGGATGAGCGATTACCAAGCTGCCCCAGTACTGTTAGGACCCAGCTCCAACCACTTGCGCGCCAGATAAGTCCGGACAATACTGTCGCCGTAAATGGCGAGGCGTTTGTTTTGTGGGAGGTAGAAGTGCGCTGTGCCAAGCTTGAGTTGACCACTGGGAGAGGGGTTCAGTTCGACGGTAAGGGCCTCGGCTAGGAGGACTTTGGACTTGAACTTGTAGCCGAGGATGTGCTAGGTCATGGTGCATCAGCTGGCGCAACCCAGAGCCAGGAGGAAGCGGGTCGGTGGTCTTCTTCTTCTTCTTCTTACCTCACACCGGGCCACGCCGGGGCCGAAGATGCGATTGCGGCGATCGGGCTGATTCCAGGAACAGATGAGGGGTGAAGATGGAGCGAAGAACGCATAACGATGTAGCGGCTGCGAGCTGATGTGGACGATCTTGTTGGGCGGCGGCATCTGCAGAGGCGGAACCGAAGCTTGCTGTGCTGCTAACGCTCGGGCCGCCGCCCTTTTCGCGGCCCTCTTTGCTCCCATTGCAGCGTGCGGGAAACGGCGCTCGAAAAGTCGATTCTGGGATGGATGGATCGCAAGTTACGTTCCAGTGGGTATTGAAACTCCCGCGACTCGCTGCTAGTTGGAAAACCACCGCCTGTTCAAGGAGGGAGATGATGTGGTCCTTTCCGAATGCCTGTTGGATTTTACCAAGTCATGGTTTGTGGCTGTTGTCGCCTTCAGCCACAGCGCCAAGGTTAGCGTGTGGCCCTGTCTCACTTAGGTAAGCAGTCGACCTCGAGACCGTGGATCACCACGACGATAATGGCGATAATGGCGAGAATATAATCTACAGTCCCTGTTACCTGCAGGTTGGAGACAACGAAGTCGAGCCTAGTCTTGTCGGCGGTACCCTCTATAGGGACGATCCTGTGAAGGCTCAGGTTCCGTCGGCGGTGCTGCGAACGTGGCAGCTGTCAGCAATATAATCACTAGCGGCCCGTTGAACAAGTAACCTTAGCGTACCGCGGGGTGTTCTCGACTACAAAGAGAGCTATTGGTAAGAACAAGAGACTCTTATCGTCCTTCTCTCTTGTCTCCAGGGCCAGGGCTTTGCGTCGACCCTCCCAGGTTATCATGTACCACCTCTACATGCCCCAAAGCAACTGCTCTCCAGTGATTCACTCCAACTAATCCGTCACCAACATGTTTCGTTTTGCCCTCTCTCCGAGATCACTCTATTGGAGCGCAGGCCATGGCCCTAAATTGGATGTTGTCATTTTAGAATTGCTTACTAGTATTAAGCATGGCTTGGTTTCGGTAATTAGCGTCACTTGGCATCGGTTGATTTCTCGTATATAAACGTTGCCTCAGCCAAATACCTAACCTGGCCTGTTTGATCTGACTCACAAATCTGGAGGGCCACCTTGGCATTTCTCAACCCCGCTAGCACTAGCGAGGCTATCACGGACGGTGTCGCATGTCATCCGGGCTAGGCGGCAACCTTTCTTCCAACAAACAACGTCTGCCCATATCTCTTGGAAATTACACCAGCCATGAGATCTGGCTTTTGCCCGCCACGGATATCATAATTAGACGATAAAGCAGCAAGAATCGAGACTAAGAGCTGATTCACCCCTTCCATCATATTACCACTTCATCTTGTCCCTTTGCGGATTATCACCAATTATTCATAAGTATACGACACGTATACTCGCCACGACCTCTCGCCGCTTAAAAGCACCACCTATCAACACATGCGACTTAGGAACATCTGTCCAAGATGGGAGACTCCGAGAGGCTCAAGTGCTGGGGTGTTGTCTCAATCGTTCTAGCAACTATCGCAACCGTGCTAGTCCTGACCATGTCACCCTCTTCTCACGAAGTAGATGGTGCGTGGCATGGCAGTGACGGAGACGGTCCCATCATAGCCATAGTATGTCTGTTTTCTCCCTCTTAAACTTCATATTTTCAACATTCATGGCAATATGTCTGTTACTGGTCCATATCTGCTGACTGACTCGAACTTAGGATATTGGAGACGTAAGTCAAGCAGAGCCCCCTTTGGCGCTCCAGATGGGGAAGAACTCAAGAGCGTTATGCTGACAGTTAGACAGACATACGCACGAGCCGGTTACTATAATCAAAGTTCTAGAGAGGTCGTAATATTCAAAGACAGTTATGGAGACACAGCAATTCCTGCCTGCGTCGCTTTTACGGATAGCGAGATATTAGTAGGTCGAGGTATGTATGAAGTCGTCGATCTTGAAGCTTGAAACTAGTTCAAGAGACTTACAAATTTTTGGCCTCGGAGATGCCTTACAACACGCGCACACCAACCCAAAGCACGCGATATGCAGTGTTGGGAGATTCTTAGGCTCCCATTGGTCCAGCCCCAAAGTCCAGGCCATCCTTTCTGATTTACCTTATCAAACTGTCGAGGGCCCGCAGGATAGGGTGGCCGTGCAGGTTACCATCGCGGGCGGACCACGCACGTATACATCTACAGAACTGCTTGGCCTCTTCATGACGAGGCTCAGGAGCCTCGCAGAAGAGACCCTGGGCCAGAAGGTCAAGGACGCTGTCATCGCAGTGCCTGCCGATTGCGATTCCAACCCTGGGCGAGGTTCAAGCCCGGAGGAATACCTTAACGACGACTGTAAACAACACATGAGGCAAGCAGCCAGTCTAGCGGGGCTGGATGTCCAGCGCAGCGTCCGGGACCCAATTTCTGCAGCTGTCGCCTACAAATTGGACCAGATGAACGATGAGCACAACATTGTGGTCTTCGATTTGGGTGGTGAAAAGCTTCAGATAAGCGTCATGGAAGTCGACGCTGGCGTCTTCGACGTATTTGGCACGGTATCGCTCCCAATTGGGGGGAGACATTTCAACAAGCCGGTCGTGGAAGGGTAAGAAATCTCTGTCCAATCACTTGTTGTGTCCATTCCGGAAATGACTAGCCTTCTCATATGCCCCTTCCAGGCTACTAAAGCAATTCAAAAAGAAGAATGGTATCCAAACAGCCGAGATCACGGCGGACTCTATGAGAAGACTCCACGAAGAAGTTGAAACGGCGAAGCGAAATCTGAGCACGCGAATGGTTACCCGGGTCGAGATCCCTGGCTTCCATGGGCACCTCGCTCTCAATGAGACTGTTACTCGATCCCGATTCGAGGAGCTCAACATGGACCTGTTTCGATCGACGTTGAAGCTCTTAAAAGCACTGTTGGGTACGTAGTCTCGGTGATACAACAAGGTAGGACAATGAAAAACCCTTCGCTCTAACCTAATACTTAACAGATGACAACAAGTTAAAATCAACCGATATCGACGACGTATTGTTCAGCGGGGGTTCCAGTCATATTCCCAAGGTAACGATATGAACGATCATGTTCCTTATCGCTACACAGGTGGCTGACAGTCTTTCTTTTCAAGTTGCGATCCCTACTCGAAGAATTCTTTGGCGGCAAGAAGGTCCCGAGGCTATACACTGACGATGCCGTCATCACTGGCACAGCCTTGCAGGCCGCCGTGTTGGGTTATGAGGAACCCATGGGATGTCCGGTGGAGGTCCACCCCTTGAGTATAGGAATAGTACCGCCCCCTTTCCCTCTGTTCCCCGTCACCCCATTCTTCTTCGTCCTTCCAGGTTGCACCAGAAAATACTAATAGGCTCTAACTAACTATGTGATAGGAAACTGCCGTAAAAGGGTACTCGCTGCATGTGATTCCAAGGAATTCTGTGATACCAACTCGTAAGAGCGTCAGCGTGAAGGCTGAAGGGCGTGGAAAGCTCATCAAGATTACACACGGCGAGAGGTTGTACGCCAAGGACAACCGTCTGCTAGGGGTCCTCGACGTCTCCAACATATCAAAGGAGGCCGACACCCTGCTATTAGCCATGGAAGTAGATGTGAGTGGCATCATTGTGAGAAATACGATGATATCCGCCATACGGGAGCTAACTGAGGATGGACGTTGACAGGCCAACGGGGTATTGGAGGTCAAGGTGGAAAATCAAAGTCAGTGTTCCCCGAAGGCTCAACAGAGTTGATATTTAGCACCCGCTGAACCTGTCAGCTAACAAAAACACAGAAACCAGGGAACAAGTTCGCAAGGTTCTCGTAAGGAATCCCACCCGGCATTCCTCTATTGCCTATGGTATCTTGGCTGACATGATATGGGCGCCTTAGACTACAGCTAGCGACGATGCACGCGACATCGAGTTGATTGAGTCAATGGTCCTAGACGGCGAGTAAGTATGCCAGGCGCTCTTAAGCAAGATGCCTATTTCCCTACCCTATTGGCCATCTTTTGACATCAATGTAGCAAGCACTGGGACGTCGAAAGACCCCAGATGCTAACGTATAAAGCCTTGATCGACCTCAACGGCTTCGCGGGGGCGGTGGCGGACGACGTGCGGGCGAAATTGTTATTGCCGGAAGCCTCCAGAGGCAAGGATGCGTCGATGAGGTATTTGCAGTCTTGTCTTCCGCCATCTACATCTACCTACTGGGGACAATACTCTGGCAAGTTCAGAAACTGACTAATTATATATTCGGGGATAGACAAGTCCTGGACGCAGCAAACTCCGCCTCGTGGTATGCGATCCAGGACGACACTTCACACTATACCCTTGAACAGATAGCGGACAAGAAGCTCAATCTAGAGAACCTGTGAGTCTCACTGCGGCCTCTCCAGAATATTACACGGATTCCAGAAAGTTACTAACTAGCATCCGTCTTATAGGGTACGGAAGCTATTGGTGAACGACTTGGCATTGATTCCATATACACCAGTCTACCTAGTGGGAAGCTTGTCGGCGGAAGCCGAGACGTACAAGGGGGGCCACGATGAGCTCTAGTACAGATGCGAGAGTGGTGAAACGTCGTTTTGAAGGTGACTAGTTTGTTCTAGTCCTAGAGAAAGGGTATAGCCCAGTAAGGGGTCAGGGATGTCGCTGGCCATCAGGGACAAAGGGGCTGTGGGACCCCTTCCAAGGTAATAGAACACAATGCATTTTTTGATCAATATCGTTCTTGTATCCATGGTATAGTCTATAGAGACAAAGATGAGGATTCATGTTATTGCAAATGGGAAAACCCTTTGACATATTGCCATCGTAATTCGCTTACATTGTTCTCTTTTCAATGCTCTACCCCTATCCTTTCGGAAGCCTTTCCACAATTCAGTTATAAGTACTTAGAGAGTATCCAATCATAGATATCGCCATGGATTTACTGGCAAACTCTTTATTAAAGCCTCATTTTGATCTTGATAATCCGGCCAGCTTGGGAATCTCTATCAGTTTGCCCAGGCCCGTCACTTAGTAGCTGACCACCTAGCAAAGTACACAATGGCTCAAACAACTCGAAGTGGGGATCATCAGCCCCAGCATAGCGCCATGTTCGAGACCACGGCACATAAAAATATCTATTACGGTAAATTCTTCGACCCAGTACTGAACAATGAGTTATCCTCGTCCTCCTCCACCCCGGCCCCGATATCGAAAAGCGGCGGCAACGCCACCAGCAACACCAGCAACACAAGCAATGACGTGCCTCATTCGGACGAGCCATCCCAGCATAGTGCCATGTTCGAGGCCTTGGCCTCGACAAGCTTTGAGTACGATGAGATTTGCGGTTTGGCCTCGAGCCAGCAGCAAGTGGCGCTGTCGTCGGCGTCGTCCTCTACCCCAGCAAAAGGGGAAAACGACAATACCGACAGCCCTGGCGGCAACTACAGCGCCACTGCAAACACTACTGATGTGCCGTATCCAGAGCGAGCGATTGAAGAAGATAACGGTGATACTAATTATGAGTTGGCGCCGGCTGAAGAAAGGTCGTGGTGGAGATTGGGGCTTAGATGGACTGGCTGGGGAAGTAAACCCGTGGTGTATGAATACGTGCAACAGTAATGCGGTAGCCCCTTTTCGCGCATAGAATAAGACCTAGGAATAACGTATATGGAAATTCCTCTTCGATGAGGCTTTGTACGATATGCAAAGTGTTCTGATGATGATGGCATACAATCAGTGGACCTAGTAATCCCGCATTTCTCTTAGTCCAGTGGTGATCCCACAGTAGGTATGTAACATGACATGTACACACTTTACTCGGTATTCTTATGTACAGTATAACAGTATCCTACGATGGATGATTCAACCCGCATACATACCAACCTCCGTCTCCCCTGCCGGAGCCACGAAGTCCCATCCCAGGGACCCTCCAAAGACCTTATACCCCAACAGAAACATCCCGAGCCACCCCTCCACTGATCCCCGCCACCAGATCCCGGAACTGTCTCCCCAGAGCATCGACCACGACCGCAGCATCCGGCTCCAGCGGCGCCGTCGGCGATCCCCGAAGCCCTCCAGTGCCACTACTACTCCCCGATTTCTGCGACACCGGGGATACCAGAGACGTCGCATCTTCCCAGCTCTCATCACTCCCGCTCTCCTCGCCACTACTACCCGCCGCCCCCTTCACCCCCGTCTTGCCCGACGCCTTGGCCCCGCGCACATCGCGCCCGCAGCGCAGCGGCACGCCGTGCCCGGGCGTCGCCGGTGTGATGACGGTGGCGTCGAGGAGGGCGTGCCAGCGCGCCAGGTAGACGCCCGGGCCCTGCATGCTGCGGCGCACGGCCGATTCGCGCACGCCCGCGAGGCGGTCCACGATCTGCTGGAGGTTACGGCGGGACCCCTCGTTCAGAGCCGCCAGATATTCCGCGTGCTTATCCAGAACCGACGCGACTTGGTACTGCGTATCGTGCGGGAGCGCCGCGTACAGGTTCTGCAGATCGGCACTGAGGGCGCCCGCGCCGCCTCCGACGCCGTTGCCTGCTTCGCCTCCCATCAGGTTCACGGCGCCGCTGCTGTTGCCGTTACCGTTGGTGTGGTAGGCGGCGCTTGCGCTTCGATGATGGCGCGGACGCGGAGGCTGGCTACTGTCGTGACTGGGCGGTTGCTGGCGGAAGCTCTCGGCGGCTTCTTTGACCCAGTCGAGGAACAACTTCTGGACCTCGGGGCAATTGAGCGATACGTCGTGCAGGAACTTGAAGAGGGAGGCCTTATGCTTGCGGAGGAGCACCACGTAGTCCTCCACCGACGGCAGGGCTTTGGTCTTCTTCTCGGGTTTACTCGTCTGGATGAGGTCGTTGACGAACTTCTGAATCAGGGGGACGTATTTGTGGAGGGCGACGCGTGAGTGCACAGCGCGGACGATGGGCTCCCTATGGGTGAAGATATGGTATGAGCAACATGAGGCTTTTCGACAGGGATACATTAACTACTCACGTTGAGGCTGATCCGTCTTTCATGAGCGAAGTGAAATAATCGGGATTGGACCGGCAGAAAACTTGGATAATCTGTTCCCGGTCCCTAGCAGACAGTCTCGCCGAGTAGTACTCTTGAAGGAGCGAGTGGTGGGCGTTACTCAGACTCGCGGTCAGGGCAGGGTCCTCTGTTTCGAGAATGGTCGTGATGATGGATTCGTGGTCCAGCATACTGTTCATCCGGATGTTCTCATGCTGGTTGCGCGGGCGATTCACGTGCCGGTCAATGACGGCGAAGTGTCTGTCGCTGGGTCGGTTCCTAATCTTTTTGATGGCCTCGGCGGCCTTGCGGAAATCGCCGGCATCAAACTCGACGATTATGGAAAGCATCCTGCGAAGCATGTTAGTCGTACGACTCTCAATGAATACCGATGTACCATGTAACCAACCTTTGCATCAAGTTCATACCATCGTTAGCATTCTGAGTGATGCCCATCCAGTTGGTGATGCCGCCCACCGTCATCTTGGAAAGGAAAAGCTTGTTCATGGCGTTGATCATAGTCGCAGCGTTGCCAAGCCGGAGCGTCTGCGCGACCACGGTATACGGGTAACTGGCGGCAATGGGGTCAGCGATGTGCTCTTGTAAAGCTTATCTGATGGTAGAAGGAAGCCGTTTGCCATTCATGAAGACTTCCTCAAAAAGAGACATGTGGAACACTCACAGTTTACTGAAACTTTCAATGAGTTTCAACAGGTAGGGCCCTTCGGGCGAACATATGAAGATGTAATGCACGAAGGTGGCCATGTGAATGACGATATAGTCGATAGTGTCACCAATCTGCTGCGAGAAGCGGTCAAAGTCCTGCGATTGGCGAGCAAAGTGGAAGAGGCGGTCCAAGAGGTCGCCGTAGACGACGTCGCGGACGCAAAAGTCAAATGAGGCTTCGAGCTCGGCGGCCGAAGTGTGGTCCGGATCCCAGGAGTGGCGGCTGGGCGGGGCGTCGGCGGGCGGGGGCACGCCGCCGAGCATGCCGCGAGTGACGGCCTCGTGGAAGGCCGAGGCGGCGGTGGCCAGCGTCTTGCGCGTGCCCATCGAGGCCTTGTCGTAGCTCTCGGACAGGTCAGCTTCGCCCAGGCGCTGCATGATGCCGCGGAACTTGACGTGCCAGAAGTCGGTGGGAAAGTCGGAAATGCCAGGCGACGGTAGTACAATCCGGGTAAAAAGGAGCTGTAGTAAGGGGCTGTCCGAGTCCGGCCCGCCGCCCGCGGTGCTGGTAGAGAAGGGGTAACCATACCGAGCAATGGCGATGGGGGTCTTGAAGCCCTCAACCTCGCGGTAGGTCTCATGATGTGTCAGGATGTCGAGCAGAGCCTGGAGCTGGGGGTTTGTGAGACGATGGCATTCCGACATGTTGGGGATGGGGGATAATGCGGTTGACGAGGAAGATTTCGGATCTCAGTAAACATGAATTATCGATGCGATGTCTTTGTAATCAAACAACGTAATGATGATCTCTTCTCCGTATCTCATTTTATATCGATAGATGTGGGCGCATTGGGGTAACGAGGATGCGCAGCCCCTACCGTATTCGCGGAATGAGCATAGTGGAACTGACGCCAAAGTTGGGACGGGCAATAACAGACGACACTGCTCGGATCGTGAAACGTGAAACGTGAGGCTGTGGGGGTGAATAAGTCTATTATCGAAAGAAGTCTGATAGACGAAAAGATTTACCAAAATGAAATGAGCCTAATGTGCAAAATCAGAGGCAATATGGAGCTCACATGAATCCCCATGTATGGAAGGCAGAGGTCGAGGTCGAAAACATACAGTCGGTTGATGGCTCCGACTTCTTTTGTAGAACAACCGCCCGACCTGTGTTGCCTCCGATATCTGCCCCGCAGTGCCACCACCTCCCGAATGCCTATGATCCATGATATGCTGCCGGCTGCAGCTTCCCCCATGACCACCAACCAAGACCATCCATGACGATTTGTTCTGGCGCGGCCACTAAAAACACTGGCTCCGAGTTCCCCAACGACAAGACCTCGGTATCTTTGTCGCTAGTAAATCCTGAGACCGACCCCCTCCTGCAGATTCTTCCATTCATACTCTGGCCCGGCTTTTTCGAGTTCGTACCTGGCATTATCAAAGGTGAATGCAGCTAGCTACCTAAGATAGATGTGCACTCAAATGTATAAATAGTAGCGGCCGCCCGCGGGTGCCCGGCGCCCCTCTTATTAACTTCTTCATCTTCAAATGGTCCTCACCACTCATCAATGAACGGAAGAGAACGAGGTCGTGGAATGCCGTAAGTGCTTATGCACACCCCGGTGGTCATCGCATTGCTACGGTGAGCTTCGCCCATGGAGCTATCTATGAAGAACACATAGATAGACAATCCAAAGTCAGTGCCAGCACATTCAATTCATTCCTTGCTCTACTTTACCCTTGGTGATGCACGTGCTGTGACCGCCTTTGGTGATGGACTGTGATGCGCACCAGTCAAAATGAATTAGGTCGGCTTCGGGGATAACGGCTCGGCCCCCCTAATCTAGAAGCGTGGGTAGAAGCCCAAAAAGTCTATTTCAACGACACCGGCTTGGGAGAAATCACGGCCAACTCCACTTGGGACATTTCCCTGGCTGACTACCCAGGTGCCCCTTTTTATCTTTTGCCTTTGCCTTTGAGTGCAAGTACCTGAAGGTAGACTCGATTGGCCGAATAGACGCGAGCCAGCAAAAGATGGATGCGGCGGACAATGACGATACTGTCAAGTTTGAATGCAGCTCTCTGAATTATAAATCCCGAATCTGCTCAACTCTAGCGAATGGGGAGGAAGAAATGCTCTCACCTAGCGCACGACCCCTCTGACTACTTTAGATGCATTGTACCTGGCAACGGCTGTTGATGAAAGTGTACCGGTACGAGGAGTGCTTTTAAGTTAATAGAGGGGTCCGAGTGATCGAGGCTTGTCCTCCCCAAGCCCAACGATTACGGGTTCGTCAAAGGGCGACTAGAGAGCAAAGTTTGAAACGGAACAAACCAAGACACCGTATCGAAACGTGCTACAACACCAAACATTCGGATGAGCATGGCCACGGAAACGGCAACGGATTTAAAATACCCAAGGAGAACACGACGTTCAAGTTGGGGCTGAGTCGCTGATGCCACTTTGCGATGCGCGAAGTTGGGCCAATAATGTGGCCAATAGAGCTCACAACTTTCTTCATGGCTTCCGTAGATAATCCAGAGCGAGTGCAACGCGGCCGTCTGCGAGGCGCAGCACGCAGTGACGGCAGTTGCGCGAATCGTTTGGTCAGCTTTTCCCTTTGCCAACTTTCTGGATACGTTCACGAACACATAACGACCTGGGCTTTTCCTGGATAGTCAGTCAGTTAACACGGCAGATGCCGTTGGGATACAGTAGTCCTGTGACCTACTCGCACTTAAATAACCAGTAAACCGTTGGCCCATTGACCAGCTAGCAGGCTTGCGTCATGTTTTCGTCCCATAACTTCCCCTTGAGGCTTCCAGATCGCTGGCGAAGCTTTTCTGCGATTGCCGATCACCCGCTGCGTACCGTGAGTACGACGGAGTGCGCCTACATGCGCGCCTCAAATAAGAAGAAAGACAGACGCTCGAGGACTAGGGAGGAAACGTGGAAGTTCGGCGTGAAACTTGTAGCAAGTAGTATCAACTAACTTTACCTTGTCGTTAATTCCTAACCTGGACTTCTCAACATACTTTCTCTTCCACATTGAAATACTTGCTTTCTTCTACTGATGATATATGTGTGACTATCATCCAAACCTCCAAACAGGGAGCCCAACTCTCCTAATCCTTTCTTCATATCAGACCTCGAATGACATCTTGGAATGATGTCCAGGACAAAATGTCGTCATAAAGCACAACGCCACCAGCCATATTAGTCAACAGCAAGCTTCCGGACTCGCTGGCCCAAACACTGCCTCCTTCCTCGAAAACATTCCGCCCAAGGAGAATGCGAAGGAAGCGGGAGGAAGGAAAATAAGGAAAGACGAAAAATAAAGACGAACGACGAAATAAAGGAAGACAAATAGGAAGAAGCAAAAGAAGATGCGCTTCCCTCCACTCTCTGTGATCGCGACTTGGCCGCGGCCCAACTACGTCGACCCGCCGATCCGGGGCCCCGCGCTGATCGTGACGGAGCTGACGACCCTGTTGGTGGCGTTAACATGCCTGGCGCTGCGCCTCTGGATCCGGGTGCGCCAGCTGCACAAGGCCTGGTGGGACGACTGGGTCATGGTAGCTGCCGGGATTTGTTGCGCGGGGACGACACTTGATGTGATCTTGGGTAAGTAGAAGCTTGTTTGCTCCACCCTTTCACCCTTTTCCTTTTCCTCATCCCCGACCCTCAAAAGTGAGCGATGATTCCAAAGCCAAACAAGCAATGGGGCTGGAACATGTGATGCCACCAGGAGAAGTACATGAAGGTCTATTGCCCATTTGAGAAAAAAAGAAAGACTCGAGCTGATCGCCACTGAACCCGGCCTTCGCGGACCAACAGCGACGCAGCTCTACGGCTGGGACCGGCACGTCTGGGACGTGCCCTACTGGATGCTGATGCAGGGTCGCAAGGTCTCGGCCGCGGGTCAGGCCTTTTTCGTGTTTGCCTCGGGACTCGGCAAGCTGTCCATCCTGCTGAGCTACCTACGCATCGCCCTCAAGGGCACCCTGTTCTTGCGCCTGGCCTGGACCGCCATCGCCATTAACATCGTCACCATGATCGCCTTCTTCGTGCTTCTGTGGGCGCAGTGCAGGCAAGTAGAAAAAGTGGCAGTTAGGTGGCTTCATGAATGGATTTGGAAATTGCTGACTCGGGTTTTACTTGACATAGTCCCCCCTCGAGCTACTGGAACCTCGACCGCACCGAACAAGACTGCATCTCCGAGATCCCGGGCATCCTGTCCCAAGCCGTCCTGACCGTCCTCCTCGACCTGACCGTCTACCTCCTGCCCATGCCGACGCTGTACCGCCTGAGCCTCCCCATGCGCCAGCGCGTCGGCCTCATGCTGCTCTTCGGACTGGGCGCCGTCGTCGTCGTCGCGGGCTGCATGCGCACCTATTGGGTCCACCGCGTTGAGGTCGAGACCTACGACGTCACCTGGGAGGGGTGGGAGCTTTGGATATGGGCCGCCGTCGAGGCCAACCTGGGCGTCATCTGCGGCTGCGCGCCCGTCCTTCGCTCGCTCGTCTCCGACGGCGGCTCCAGGTACTTGCGAACGCAAACTGTCCGGGATGACTCGTCGACGTCGGCCAACAACACGGGCTGGTCCGGGCGCGGCGCCAGTAAGGGAGGAAACAGCGGGATACTGGGATGGCCGGGTGGACGGAGGAAGAAGCGAGGGGGGGCCAAAGGTGGCACTGGCGGTGGAAGCACGACCAGAGGGTCCACGACGTCGGGCATGATGGGTGGGAAGTCCTATTTCGAAATGGTGCGGATCGAGGCCGGGACGGAGCGGAACTCGGTGGCACCTAGTGATCACCTTGGCTCCCAAAGGCATCTACACGAGCCGCAGAATGATAATAGTCTAGAGTCACTACATCTGCCAAGACAGGGGCGCGAAGAGCAAGCTGCGATGAGTCTGGACAGTCCGCAGTTCGTAACCTATCCTGCATCATTGCGACAAGGATTCGAATACGAAGCAGTGGGCCGAGGAAGTCCGCAGGTGGCAAGGTATTCGGAATCATGGCCACTAGGCCCGCTTCCGTTCGAGAGAAGAGGATCGTGGCGGATGTAATTTGTCAAGATTGTGTGTATTCTGTTGTTCGTTTGTCGAGCGCGTTTCCTACAGTAATTTCTTTATCCAACCTTGATCCTCTTGCACCAGTCTCTGCCCTGGTTGACTTGGTAATTACACAACCAAGGCTCGATGCTCATGCCTACGAAGCCCGCGAGGCAGATGCCAGCACTGTCACTCACGCTGGTGGCGCCCAAGCTGAACTCGCGCTCAGACGAGGGCACGTTCTCCATGATCTCGGCAAAGGTATTGACGTAGACCGCACCACCGAGCAGGCCCTCCCAGAAAATCACGATGAACACGATATAGACACTGGGGATGAAGAAGAAGAGCGCATGCAGGGTCAAAATCACGAGGTTGGCGACTTGCAGAATGGAGGGCAGGTACAAATGCGGAATGCGAATGAAGGCAATGGAAGACCGCGAGATGAAGACGCCCAGCTGGTAGAGGAAACCGTAGAAGGGGTAGAAAGCCCGGAACTCGCTGAATGGTGATCGCTCCAATGGGAATAGCAAGGTGGGCGCAACACCCTGGTTGATACTGTACTCGGCCACGTAGACAAGTAGCAAGGGCAGCATGTAGGGGAAGAACAGGGACTTGGCCCGACGCAGGTTGGCATTGAACCTCGCCGTCGCGCTGTCCTTGGTTCCTGAGAAGGCTGTCGCCGCCACCGCCGGTCCAGGAGCCAGCAGACCAGATGCTGCATTGTCGGTGGGCAGATCTTCCACGTCTTCCTGTTCCAAGTCCTGCTCGGGTAAGGTCTCGTAGTCTTTCCTAGTGGTACCCTCGCGTAGGGGTCCCCGCGGCAGAATGACGAAGAAACTGACGAGCATGATGACAGGCAGGAATGCCGAGGCCAACAGGCTATTACGGACGCTGAAGGCGAACCAGTCGGTGAGCGCGACGTAGAGCCCCGCGCCCACGAGGCCCGCTGCACCAGTGCCACTGCCCCAGGCCGCGAGGCTCATGTGTCCATAGTAGTGTGTCAAGCCCAAGAAGCTGAGCTCGCCGCCGCCACTCGTCAAGCTTGCAACCACGACGCCTGCCATCTTGATTCCAACGGATTTATCGGGCGGGGTGAGGGCGATCAGTAGCATGCCGGCCGACGAACCGGCGACGAAGCAGAGGATGCGGACGGCGTAGGGGACGCGGTGGATGAAGTAGGGCGCGATTAGCTTGGTGAAGAACGACGGCAGGACGTCAGCGAGGAGGACGACGCCTTTCGGGACATCGGAACCGACGAGGTCTTGGGCAGCGGAGAGGATGATGACATAGAGGACATTGTTGATCAGGCCTATAACCGGGAGTGGGCATCAGCCGTTAGTTAGCAATCGTGGCCGTCGATGATCCAGATCCAAGCCTAGGGGAGAGAGGGCACCATACCAAACAGCCAAAAGGCAATGAGCACTGAAGTGTCGGATTTGCGAAACAAGGCAGCTAGTCGGGCCCGGTACAAGGCCCAGGACGACGAGGGTGAGCCAGGCATTGGTAGGAGTACAGAAGATGCTGGAGACCGACTCATGCTGGATGCTGGTGTCGTGCGCAGCCCGCCTCTTTCAATCCCAGTGCTCTTGCTCTGTTGGCTAGGTAAATCGAGGTAAGGGCCAAGTTTTGCGCAGCTTTACAATGCTGAATTGTATAGTGCCGTCCAGAAAGCCCGCGCGACTGGAGGATGCGTACGTAGACCTTAGGGGTTCGTTCATGTGGTGCTGCTACTGATCAGGAGGTCAGAAATGATGTCGGAAGCACGCGACGTTGCAGCTCCGGTCCTGTGATGCATGTGCGCAGCGCCCATGTCATTGTCATTTGAGCGCTGTGGGGCTTGGGCGCTCAGTTGCTTGTCGCCCTATTTTTAGGGGCATGCAGCCTTGTGGACGCTTTACTTTTAGTGGGGGAGCCTGTAGACTGTTAACCTAAGATGTACGGTACCACCACTACTATCATACGGCCTGAGCTGGTCGACTCTTCCATTAATCAAGTGTGAAGTCTCATTTTTGGTGGAGGAATAGCACAGACATTGTGGTTTAGAGTGCTTATCGACTGAGGTTCTTGGCGGCAATACTAATGGCCTTTTATTGTAAATAGATTGAAGCAAATCCCAATCCCACATTGTATTCCTCGACAACGTACGGGGTGCATTATGCATAACACTATAGGACCCGTAAATTGTCGACACTTGGCCATCGAGTTGTTCCCTATGGATTGCCATTTACTTGTATTTCAGAAAGATGAGGCCGTCTTGAGGGGTATCATACGACAGATGGATCAAAACACTTGGTATTGAAGCTCCCTTTGCTAAGGGGATTTAAACGAGATGCTGCCCTAGACAACCTTAGACTTCCTTGAGCCCAGAACGCTAAACGCCAAACACCCTACTTGGACTACGCAAACCACCAACCCCTGGCAATGAAAACACTGAAGCTACATTCTCCCTCCTAGGATTCTGCAGCTACCATCTTCTGTATGATGGCTTTGCACTCGGCTGCATCCTCGAACACGTGCCACCTCTCCCGAGGAACGTCCTTGAACGCCTTCTCAAACCGTTCCGGCTCGTTCTTGGCCTCAATCCCAAGGGCTGCGATATCCGTCACCTTGCGGATGAGGATGAGCTTGACCCAGCCCGGATACTTCCTATACATCTTGCCGTAGGACTCAGGATCCGCTTGTGTGGAATCTGTCATGCGGCGTTAGTAACGTCGAGGGTATTCGGTCGTGCCCAAGCCATGTTTTCCTTACCGCCAATGCAGATGAACTTCCGCTTGGGAAACCAGTCGTGGATCTTGGTCATCCGGTCCGTCTTATACTGCTCGGTGCCCAAGGTGACGCTTGAGAGCAGCCCGGGTAAGGACATCCAGCTCGAGTCACGCAGAACGATGGTGCCGTGAGGATAGTATTTCTCGCGGAAATCGCGCAAGAAAGGATATAGGTTGTATGGCGATGCCGACAGGTAGAAAAACGGCGACGTATCCTGGATCAGCGACACGATGTACTTGTAGAGCTCGGGCATGCCGGGACACGGCTGGGGCGTATCGATGAAGGTGGATCGCAGAATTCCGATGGGGTCGCTCGTCATGGTAACTTTGATCGTGTCGTCGATGTCTAGTTCCATCGTTTTGTGGTCAGCCCTTGGTCAACTATGCAACAGGGTATGCCTGCAACCTGTCCAACTTACCGGAAATCACGCTCCAGCCCTGGGGCTCGGCAAAGAAGGTCTTCATCATGAGGACACCATTGGCACCGTTCGGGACCTGCGCAAACGTTGGAGCAATTTCCGGGTGATCTGCGGTCTTCTGTGCTGGCTTTACGTCGCTGCTAATACCGTTGCGACCACCAGGGCCTAGTTTGAGGAGGTTGCTGCCCGCTTGCAGTGCCTTGACCTGTGTGCCTGGCTGGATGTCCTGGATGAAGGGCTGGATGCGCTCCTCAATGGTCGCATAGCTCGCATCATTCTTACCAAGGTCGAGCTTCTTGGCGACGGACGTAACCGCATCTACTAGTCTCGCCGACGCCTCTTGCTCGAAGACAGCGGAGACGAATTCGGCCTCCCACTTGCCGGTCTGCGGGTTCTTGTAGGCGGTGTTATCCAGCAGCCATACTGTGTCGTCGGCGGCCACTTGTCGCGGAAGAGGATTCCTGGAGCCGAGATATGAGAGGATGTCGCCGAGTTTTCCCTTGGCGGACAAGGTGGGGGAAGTCGGCTTGAATGACTTCGTAAAGGTCGGCAGGTCAGCCTCGGCCTTGTCGAAGCCGCACTCTTTTCTCGTGCGTCGCTGCATGTCGTCCGAAAGCGCGAATGAGGCCGCCATGTTGACTAGCCGGACTCGAAACCCTGTTTATGCTGTGAAAGTTATATAGACACGCCAAGCTGAACGGGTAGAGTTGAGGCGATGTCGGGACAATGTCAGCAAGTTCTGCCTAGTGGGCGCGTGATCAAGTCAAGAGTCGCACAGAGGTGGTGAGGGTCACAAGACGATATGACGGAGCGCATAAGAATAGGGCAAACAAATGAGTGGAATGGGTCTTGGTTATATGTTATGTATTTGGCAGGCAACTGAAACAAGATGGTGGACGAGCGCATTCAGCCCAGCCCTGCTGCTGGCTGGGCTGAGGAGATGTGGTTCTTACATCACCAACCACCCTGGCAAAGCTGGGTCAGCAAGCGGCTCTCGTTCGTGCTTCCCCCGCTGAATGGGAGAGGCTACTGCTCAATCAGGACCTGGAGCCAGGACGCTTTCAGCTCCGCGATCAGCGATCAGCAGTAGTGGCGGTGTCCCGGGCACCAGACCGCGAGGAATGACTCCATCGCCAAGGCTTGGTATTGCTGTGGAGGGTATTGTTATTATGTCATTCGGCATTAGGTCAGCCTACCTCAAGCGCACTCAAGGCACCTTAGGAGCGCTTAGGGTTGCCTGGCAATGAATGCAGGAACTTGGAGTTCTTGGAGTGTTTGGAGGGTGGAATCAATCAAAGTCCATCTGCCGTGATTGATGACGATGAAACAGAGATGGTGCGCAATTAAGCGACTGCGATCTCCACCGGGGGCCTTGGGGCCTAAACCACTAAAACCACGGCGAGGCGGACAGGCGGGGGCACACCTTGTCACCCATCCATGCCTGTGGCGCTGTGGCTTGCTTTTTCTAGGTCCTCCGTCAACACCGATAGCTGGTGGCCTCCTACCAGAACTCCTAGGTTACCTTGCCCCTGAGGAACAGCTATGCATCATTCTCCCCAAATTCGCCGACATGGTATATGCAGCATGTAGTACCGGACCTCTTGGCGATCGCGATATCATCCAGTACTGGACCACATTCCAAGGTAATATGCGAGAGCTACTCGACTGTAAGAATCTGTCTCAAAGTTTTGAGGTTGCGATGACATAAATAGAAAAGGGGGAAGGGAGTTCTCACACAGGTCGTGTATTGTTTTTCCAACAAAGCATGCGATTAATCATAACCATTAAACTTCCATAGAATTGGCTATAGATCATATGAGCTTGTTGTGCCGACTCCAGGTGCTTATCCCAGCTGAGCTCGATCGTGGACCTCCTCATTTCCAGATCATCGCTTCAATGTCCCATCTTGAACCATGAGATATCAACCGGACATATTATGAGAGCAACCCGACTCTCCCTATATCTCAGTAGATATCGCTTAATAATGTGAATTCCATGAGGCTTATACCCCGCACTCGTTATTTGCCATCGCCATGTTGCACCGCGTTGCTCATTCGTCGATCGGCGATATTCTCACCCGAATCTGCATCTTGATCTTACGCCGAGCGAATATGGGCAGATATCAATACGGACCCCCTCTTTCTTATACGAATGATACATCAGCAACCGCGTTCAACTCTCCCTGAATTGCTCATTCTTTCCTGGATATGCTTCCAGACATTGATGAGCAAGAATCAATTGTCTCGAATCTGGTCGCTGAGAGACCTGTTTGATATATATAACCATATCTAGAAGGACCACAACGAAATCGTTTTGATACCTCTGCTGCAATGCCCGACACGGAGATCAGTTTGACGGCCCCGAACGGGAAGAAGATCTCGCTTCCTACCGGGCTTTTCATCAACAACCAGTTCGTCAAGGGCAGCTCTTCTGAGACCCTGACTAGCATCGACCCTTCGTAAGTCGCGTGATTCTACGAGTCGTGTTCCAGCATGTGCTTCCATGGCCATCTGCCCCTTCTTGCTTGGTATGCTGAACAAGCCGTGCCCTCAGTACCGAGGAGCCAATCTGCTCGGTGGAGGTCGCCACAGAGGCCGACGTAGACAAGGCCGTCCAAGCCGCGCGCGCCGCCTTCAACGATCCGGCCTGGCGCGACCTGACGCCCGAGCAGCGGGCCAGGCTGCTGCAAAAGGCCGCGGACCTGGTCGAGCAGCACATGGAAGAGCTGTTCACGCTCCAGGCCCTCGACGTCGGCAAGCCGTACCCCTCGTCCATGCACGGCGAGGGCCCGCACACCGTGGGCTGCCTCCGCTACTACGCCGGCTGGGCCGACAAGTTGCACGGCCAGACCATCCCCGTCAGCAAGGACAAGTTCGGCTACACGCTGCGCCAGCCCCTGGGGGTCTGCGGTGCCATCTCGCCCTGGAACTTCCCCCTGACCAACGCGGCCTGGAAGATGGGCCCCGCCCTTGCGACGGGCAATTGCATCATCCTGAAGCCGTCCGAGTATTCGCCTCTGTCGGCTCTCTATCTGGCCAAGCTCTTCCGCGAGGCAGGCTATCCGCCCGGTGTTGTGCAGGTGCTCAACGGCCACGGCAAGTCGACGGGCGAGGCCCTCGTGGCGCACTCAGGCGTCGACAAGATCGCGTTCACGGGGTCTACAGCTACGGGCCGACACATCCTCAAGGCGGCCGGGGCCCAGATGAAGAAGACGAGCATCGAGGCTGGGGGCAAGTCGGCGTTCCTAGTCTTTGCGGACGCCAACCTGGAGCAAGCGGCTAAATGGGCCATTGCTGGCGGCTTCGGCAACGCGGGCCAGATCTGCAGCGCCAACTCGCGCATCCTGGTGCAGCGCGACGTGCAGGAGCAGTTCCTCGCCATCTTCGAGCGCCTGGCGAAAACTTCCAAGGTCGGCCGTCCCTTCGACGAGACGACGACGCAGGGGCCCCAGGCGTCCCAGATGCAGTACGACAAGATCATGGGCTACATCGAGAGTGCAAACCAGGACGGCGCCGAGCTCGTCCTTGGCGGGGGCCGGTTCGAGGAGCTCGGCGATAAGGGTTACTTTATCCAGCCCACCATCTACAAGGGCGTCACGCGCGACATGAAGATCTTCCACGAGGAGATCTTCGGGCCGGTCCTCGCGGTGACGGCATTCGAGACCGAGGACGAGGCCGTCGAGCTGGCCAACGACTCGACGTATGGCTTGGCTGCCATGGTATTTACCGAGAACATCAAGGTGGCTCATCGCACCGCGGCGCGGCTCCAGTCAGGCATGGTGTACATCAACGAGAGCAACAATGTGGACTGGAAGTTATCGTTCCGGGGCTCGAAGCAGAGCGGGTTGGGCACAGAGCTTGGCGAGAGCGGGCTAGACGCCTATTTGGAGGATAAGGTCATCCATGTCAATTTGGGACTGGAGATCTAGCGTCCCGACCGTTGTGTTTCCTTGCCTGGCTGAGCTTGTTGGTAAAATCTCGCATCACGAAGCCGAAACTGGGTTGACTCCTCGTCCCACTACTTCACCCTGTAGGGCTGGTATTCAATTCATAGAAAATAGCCGGCATGTAGCAAGTTCGGGTTATCCAGCGGGTGTGATGCTACGACGCACGGTTAGGGGGTTGTGACAATGAGCGCGAGTTTATCGTTGGAAAACGGTTTCGGGGCGGTCGCTGTTTAGTTGATAGAAGGAGCTGACTATCAACAATGTTGACCGTCTTGCAACCTCGGAGGTATAAAAAGGGAAAAACAATTGAAGGGGCGGCACGAAATGTCATTACAAGTGTTAACTATTGATAGGACCAAATGAAGTGAACTCTGCCACTAAGCCAGTCGCGGTCCACGACGCTTGTGTAGTGTAGTGGCTATCACTCCAGATTCTGATTAACCATCAGTATTCTGGCAACCCCTGTTCGATCCAGGGCACGAGCTATTATTTTCCTTTTTTTTTTCTCTCCAAATTTTCCAGTGCAAGGGAAGAGAATACTCTGACAGTGTGATATTTGGTGATATTTTCGATCCTATAATTGCGTAAGCGGCAAAGCACACCGATATGTCTTGGAATGGATGGTGTAGTTTGGCGACACATGGCGCAACCCCACTAAAGTGAGCCCCTGTCACCGAGCCCCTACTTGTCGGGCATCGACACCGCTTCCGGCAGCGGCTCGACTGTGAACAACACACGGTATCACACAAACAAATATTATCATGGCAAAGTTCAGACACGATCCTTTCTCGGAGCTCTCGTTCGGCGACTCATCCGGCGCTGAAGAAGAAGAAGAGCCCCGTCATGCACCCCCCGTCAAAAAGCAACGGGCTGGGAATGGCGCCGCCGTTCCGACGTCATCGTCGAGGGACAATGCAGCTGTTAGTCCCCTGCCTTCACCACTTGCGTCACCAACACACACTTCAGTGCAAACGAAACTAATCTGCATTTGATTATAGCAGTCTTCAGATGGGACGCGCCGCCCTGCAGCTTCCAGGGAACAGTACTCAGCTCCCTGGATAAAGAAATGGCAGGACGCGGGGTATCCCAAGGCGCTACTCCAGCAGGTCAGCCAATTCCAATTCCACGGCAACAACCCCGCCCCCCAGAGATTCCGCTCCATCGCCGGCTACGATAACATCCCCATCCCCAACGCCGTGCACAAGGCCATGGCTCTGGCGACGGGCGGGGAATCCAAAACTGCCGGGTCGTCTCCGGCCGTCTACTTGGTCACGTATATCCAGCACGGCCAGTATGTCGACTTCGAGCACAAGGTCCTCGGCACCTATACCAACGTCGCAGCTGCGAACGAGCACTTACTGGGGTACATACCCTCGCACAACGGCATGACTCATATCCTGGAGATGAGGGAATGGCAGCGCGGCGTTAAGGCCGATCCCTACGAATCCGGTGTGTTTTGGGACGTGAATACGAATGGGTGCTTAACTATTTTATTAGACGAACAAGACGGGCAGCAGAAGATTGAATGTACGCTTCAAGAGGTCCGAGACAAGCCACCGCCCACTCTCGAGGCTTTGAGAGAGAAGAAGGGAGGCAGCGGTTCAGGTTCTGTTCTTGGCACCGGTATGCCCGACGACTGGGTGGGTATCTGAGTTCCGAGTCGGTGAAAGTAACAAGTACACGCTATATAGAAAACAAGAATAAGAAATCACGTAGATTAGATGATGGAAACGAATCTACTTCCTTCCTTCTATCTGTATCTATAAAAGGGTCCGACCTGCAACCATGTGAACGTGGCTTTCGATTTCGCGGAAGCTTCGGTCTCTGAGCTCTATGCAGGCCGTCCGGGTGCCTGGACGACAACCCCACCATCAGCCGATTGCCCCTCCCTCCTCCGCAACAAAGTCCACATATGCATGCATGTGCCTTTGCCGAACCAAGTATGATGCAACCGATCAGACAGGTTGCAATTCCCCGTCTCCTCTATTTCTCAGTTGCTTGACTTTCCGTCCCTTTTCCCACCCAATTGGCTACTACTAGTCTTGGAAATCAGGCGAACTGTTCATGTTTTCCTGCAGACATCTGTTACCAGCATCATCTCAAGCAAGTACAGCAATTCGTGTACTTCGAAACCAGCCCCTCTCCATCACTTACAGCATTTCCAATCGGAGCTTCCGTCCGAAACCAACCGCTACACCATCCGTCATCTTTTCATCTTCCTTCGCCACTACGGCCACCATCATGTCTGCTGCTAAGCGCCAGAAGACAGCCAAGGAGGGCGTCCCCTACGAGCTCATCTACTGGCCCGGCATCCCCGGCCGCGGCGAGCACATCCGCCTTCTCTTCGAGGAAGCCGGGGCCAAGTACACCGACACCGCGCAGCAACCTCCCGATAACGGCGGGGGCGCCAAGCCGGTCGTAGCCCAGATCAGCGAGAAGAACGTGGGCGACGAGGCGAACCCCCCGTACCTGGCGCCGCCGATCCTGCGGCACGGCGACCTGGTGCTGAGCCAGACGCCCAACATCCTCATGTACCTAGCCCCTCGTCTGGGGCTGGCGCCCAAGCCCGAGGACGACGTCGACGAGGACGCCATCTACCGCCTCAACGCCCTCGTGCTCACGGCCCTCGACGGCCTCTCGAACGAGGTCCACGACTGCCACCACCCCATCGCCGTCAGCCTCTACTACGAGGACCAGAAGGACGAGGCCCTGCGCCGCAGCAAGGACTACGTCGCGAACCGCCTGCCCAAGTTTCTCGGCTACTTCGAAAGGGTCCTCAAGGGCAAGGCCAGCGGCGAGGGGCCCTGGCTTTATGGGGGCCGTTTCACGTATGCGGACTTGGTCCTGTTCCAAGTGAGCTCACTCTTTTTCATTTCTTTCTCTTTCTTTCGGTTTGATACAATGATGGTTAGTTCTTGGCTAACGGGCGTGTAGTGTGTGGACGGTCTCAAGTTCATGTTCCCCAAGGCGATGGAGCTCATGGAGAAGGAGCACAAGGGTGTCTTTGAGCTCTACGAGGCGGTCAAGGAACGGCCTAATATCAAGGAATACCTCGCTAGCGACCGTCGGCAGAAGTACACTCAGGGCATCTACAGACACTACGATGAGCTGGATGTGACTGAGTAGGGCTGGGATGCGTGACAATGCACTTTTGAGAGCCGAGTCTTGTATGTTTGTTCCGCTTGGGAAAAATACAGATAGCCGTCCACCATACATCACAACGAAGAAAGTAAAGCTTCCCACTGATTGTGGGACCCGACTAGGATTTTTTTTACCACGTCTTATACGTTGGGGCCGTCACGCGCTCCCCTTCAATGAGCTGAGACGCACTTGAGAAGGACCATCTCGTCTATCAATCATGAATAATCCAGATAATCAGTGGGACACGCCGTGACGAGGTTGTCGTTGCTCCTCGGGTAGTGCCAAAAGGTCTCGGTCCCTCCTTGTCACTTTGCGGTAGTACTGAGGTTCGGCTCCCTCCCGTCCCGTTTGTTCCGGTGTCTCATTCCGACACATCGTCTTGCAGTATTCCTTGAATTGGCCATTGGGGGCGAAATTACCGTAAACAAACACACGGAGAGAGGCGATGCCTCTAGGCCCAAATACCAATTGCAGAAAGGCACGCATTTCCGAGTTGAACCGGTTTCGTAGAGTCAAGTAGTGATTCTCGAGTGTATCAGCCGCTTCTTCACGGCTGAAAGGAGGGAGTGCGTTATCAATTTCCGTACTTTCAAGTCTCTCTTCGAGTCGAAAGTCTGCATCCGCTCGTCTTATATGCAGCAACCGGAGCGAGCATTGGTGGCGAAAGGATAAGATTATAGGCACCTATTCGAACATTTCAGTAGGGGGTTCGATCCCAAAGCGCTAGTGCCATGTGGGATGGAAGCTTACCATCCAGGCCGGTGAGCAGCTTAGGCCGAGGCTCTTGAGGCCCAACGCGCCAAGTGGTGGTGTAGCGGACTTGCTAAAGAGCTGGTCTGCATCCTCAGCAAAGGACAAGTCCATCTGATCCCATCTGGCTGGAGAATTAGGCACAAGAACCGGCATGCCGTCCTCCTCCTGCACCATATCCTCCGCAAATCTTTGGTGGTGGCTGAAACGCTTCATCGTTTGCCTGTGATGTCCGACGGCACGCTAGAGACCTTTCAACGTTTTGGGAGCACTTGAGGTGCAAAGGAAAAGCTCCTCGAGGCCCTTGAAACTTTCCAGAAACGCAATAAGATCTTGTGAGCCCGTACCGTCTAGCTCTTCCAGACTAAAGGGCTGGAATTCGAAAGAACGTAGATTGACAGGGGAAGCAGAGTCTGCTAGGGTTCTGAAAACCTTTGCCCATCCGCGGCAGTGTCGTAACTTGAAATATTCAAGCCCAGTGAAGTCCAAGCAGTCAATATCACTTCCCAGATTTTCGGCGAAGAGGCAAACTTTGGGGAGGGAAAGTGACTTCAGAACAGGGAAAAATATCTTTCCCGGTTGGCCCAGTCCAAGTATATCTTTCAAGAAGAGCTCCTCGTTTCGATCCATATCAAAACGCCAATATTTGTCTATCACAAGTTCCAGCTTGGTTAGTTAGTTTGGGGAATCGCGACAACGCCGGGCCTCTGTGGCTGTACGTTTGGTATCTCCACGGGCATGTCGGGTTCGTGACCAATATGATGGACTCTAGATTGCGCTGGGACGTAGCTAGGTACCCATCAGGTCCAAATATTACATCCGGTGAGCAAATGCCCAGCTCCCAGCTATATGTGGCCAATTATATATATTCTAGGCAGGGTGACTGAGTAGGGTATACCTGAGACTGATCAACCTATCTTTACCACAATCCTCGAGCACAAACAAATCTTACTAGCTGGGTCATCGATATGCACTCATCCGCTAGGGTCGGACAGCCCCTCACATTGCAGAAGATCAGACCGAAGATTCCAAGTGGCATTTGCTAGAGCCCTGTTTTGCATCCGTGTTGGGAGAATCGGCAAGCAAAATCGTACCTCGGTGTAGAAACCACCTGGCGTTGGCCAAAAGCTCGGGAACATAATAGAAGAAGGTAGATCGTTATAAATGAAGCCCTCTGAAGATTGATCCTTGACAACGACAAGAAAACGAAGGATGGGAAATCGAGGCAGATGTAAAGTCCAAGATATCTCGCCGTTTGCATCACATATTCTGTTGCTGCGTGGAAATGCAGACAGGGGTAAAATATGCGGCAGGCCGTACGTATAGCGAAAATGGAATCACGAGATCCAGAGATTGAAGAGCAAACGACTACTGCCCGGCCGTGACGTTACATTTTATTTCTTGCTGGTGTCTTGATATTTCGACACATGATGTCTGCCCTCCCTTCTTTTCCTCTTTCCCTTTTTTCCATTCTTTATGGGCTATCCCCGATACGCCTCGAGTTGCGACAGCTTCAGAATCCAGAATCATGGCTGACCGATTCTTCCCAAACAAGTACATCGACCATGAAACGGCGGAAACAACTCGCTGTTTCACCCAGCTGATCGATGACCGATTCAATTCAATCATCGTGGCAGTAGACTGCGCGTGTCGCAACAATGGGCGACCCGATGCACGAGCATCCCTGAGCGTGTTTTTTCAACAAGGCAGCAAATGGAACAAAGCCAATGTCCTACCAACCGGAGACAATACCTCGCAGGGAGCCGAGTTGTGTACGGCTCTGCGCGCATTGCACACTGTCCGTGACCTCCCTGCGGGAGAGTGGCCGTCCATCACCAATGCCCGCACATTGAAGAGAGTCATCATCAAGTCCGATTCACAATATCTCGTCTCCAGCATGACCAAGTGGATCTTCAAGTGGTTGGTCAACGGCTTCATCAATGCCAAGGGTCAGTCCGTCGTGAACCGTGACTTGTTCAAAAGGCTTCTGCATTGCATCCGCTACATGAGCCAGGAACAGGGTGTCGAAGTCCAGTTCTGGCACGTCGGCCGAGAACATAACCAAAACGCGGATGCTCTGGCAAACGCCGCCTTGGATGTTCCTTATGGATCTTCGACGGCTTGGGACCATAGTAACCCACGACGACAGCGACAACGTCAGAGTATCATGGCCGCCTGCGAACAAGTCTGGCATTTGGATGCGCAGAAGCCTCTGCGTGTCATGCAGCTGTTTGTCTAGCTGGGGTGGGTGGATTGGAGCATCGGCTCTGAGGAAATTCAGGAGGAGATTGACAAATGCATCAAATGTGTATGGGACGAGTACTTTGCGAGGGCGTATGTTCATATGTCTTATTAATTGGCCATTCGGGCAGTTTGAGGCATGGTCTGGCTGTTCAAGATTCTTGGCTCGGTAATGGCGATTAAGATGAGAGGGCTATTTGCTATGTCTTGAATTTCGGTTTCAATAGTTGTATCGATTATTAATGTCAAAGTCAAGTTGTAACTTCCCGTCTGTGTTGTGGCCAATTGGAATACTGTGCCTCTCATCAGTGACCCCTGAACCCCTGATCGGGATCCGCGGGTTTCCGGCCGGCAGGTTCCACATGCGACAGAATCGGATACGGGTCAACCTTTCAACACCAAGATCAGGCCGCGGAGGAAATACACATGCTCGACAACACAACACACAAATTGAGTCTTGAACACGGAGGAACTCAAACCAGCGAGACTCACTAACGGGCTCCGCACAATTTCAATATGACGAAAGCTTTCTTCTTCTGCGAAGAGAACCTTGTTACGGCCGGACGTAACAAGTCAACGCAGATTCGAAGGCTGTTATATAAGTAAGGTGCAAGCTCACATGCAGGACGATTTAGACCAATTATAGAGATAATTTCAATAGTAAATACTGAAACGTCAAATCCACCCCAACCACCTTGAACCAACGCCATCGCAGACGCCCGTACCATCAGCTCTTCCCCCTTCTTACCCGCGATGGCCTACAAAAGCACCATCATAATCACTGGGGGCACATCCGGCCTTGGCTACCACGCCGCGCTCGACATCGCGCGAGCATGCCCGGACAATCAGGTCATCATCTCGTCGCGGTCCGACAAGGAGCAGGCGGCGGCCTCCATCAACAAGTTATTAGGCCAGCCTAACGTCATCTACAAGGCACTCGACCTCGGCGACCTGGCCAACGTCCGCGATTATGCCAAATACTTCACCGATAATATTTTGACTAATACGTCGCGTCGTCACTCGCCAATTCGGGCCCTCGTACTCAACGCGGGGTTGCAGTTCCCCGGCGAGGTCAAGACGACGGTCGACGGCCTCGAGGCCACCTTTGGCATCAACCACGTCGGGCACGCGCTCTTGTTTCACCTGCTGGCGCCGTGTCTGGCGGACCATGCGCGGGTTGTAATCACTGCTAGCGGAGTCCGTAAGTACTGCAGCATTATCACCTCCCCCCTCCTTAACTGCTATGCGAATGCTTGAGAGGCAAGACTACTTACCACCGGAGTGTCCGCAGACGACCCAGACCAGTGGACCGGCGGCATGCCGGCACCCATTTACGACAGCGCCGAGGAGCTGGCCCACCCGACGCCCGCGTTCTCGGCGTCGCACTCCGGCCGCCAGCGCTACGCGACCAGCAAGCTGTGTAACGTCCTATGGACCTACGCCCTGACCCGGCACTTGGCCGAGCGAGCCCCGGAGCGCGGCATCACGGTGACGGTCATGGACCCGGGCTTGATGCCGGGAACGGGTCTGGGCCGGGAGGCGGGCGCCGTGGCGCGCTTCCTGTGGCACAGCGTGATGCCGCGCACCATTCCAGCCATGCGCGCCCTCACGCGCTCTCCCAACATCCACCCTCCGGCCGAGTCCGGTGCCGCGCTGGCTTGGCTGGCTGTCGGCGACGACGCGGTGATCAAGGGCGTCACGGGGAAGTACTTTGAGGGCCGCCGGGAGCGGCGCTCCAGTAAAGATAGCTACAATGTCGAGAAGCAGGAGAATCTGTGGCGGTGGACGGTGGGGTTTCTGAGCGGTCTGGACGAGGAGGACCGAAAGCGGTTCGAGGAGTTCCGGTGATCGGATGGAAGGTTATAAAGGATATTTATCTATGAGGAGTTGTACAATAGATCTTCACAGAGAGTAGGTTTCTGCATCTCTGTTGACAAGTTTGCAGTAATGTAACCAGATTGACTGCGTGAGACTCATCATCGTGTAGCAATCGCACTAGCTAAAAGTACAATGGTAATTAGAACATTCATTTCATTCCCCTTTCCACGTTCCTTATTCTTCGGCTCATTCAAGTCCCCCCCCCCCCGGAAACCGAGTCATTCCAGTACAAGTATGCAAAACATGACATGTTGGTTACCCCTGAATAGCAGGGCATTAAAAGAATGGAACCATTTTATAGTATGATATAAACTCCTTCAAATGTTCTCATGTACCATTTGGGGTCTGCTGGGCTTCATCTTCATCCCCGGCTTGGTTGCCTTCCACCTCTGTCCTTTCTTCTGCGTTCCCGTCTTGAAGCGGCATGACCCAGGGCGACCAGGCATCATCTCTTGGGGATGCGTTGGCATAGTTGTAGATGGCAGACCATTGCACTTGATCGTTCTGGTGATAGCCATGACTGGTCTGATTGGTTTGACTTACTGCCATGCTCGCGTCAGGTACCGAAAGGTACTGAAGACTTGAGTCATCCTGTGACCAGGCAGGAGTGTAATACTGAGAGCGAAGTCCATTGTTCCCCGTCACAGGTTCCTCATGCCAATGGGCTGGTGTCGTGTAGGACATGATGGGTGCGGTCTGGGGTATGGACGAAGTGTGCATGCCGTTCGACTCGTTTGTGGTGGCACTGACGCCGTGGCCTTGGTTGGTCCGGTGGTACGCCGTAGTGGGCAGTGTGCCTGACGCATTTCGGTTGCTGGCTTGATGCCTTGGCCGGTTTCGACGGTGACGCCGGGGCCGTCTATCTCTTGAATTCTTATATTGTAGCTCTGGTTAGCAAACGGATACGATGCGGAAATGTGGTGACATACGGCTCTTTCTGACATATTTCAGACTTTCAGGCTGCGTATAACGTAGAGATGTGGTATAGTCTACGGCATGAGTCTCCCGAACCATGGTGGGCTAGTCTGCCCCTTTATAGGACATAGCTTCATACTAAATCTCGATAGTTATGGTCCTAGTGGAGTATTGGCCTTGATGCAGTCACCCTTTCCCAATACCATCCAGCGTGAGGAGACATATCGTTATCGAGCTGTCAGTTCCTTATTTTTCTAGGAGAAGTCCCACTGCAAGTGTAGTATTCCTATAGTGTCTATTCCCTAGGGGCCACCCACAATCATACGGTGGGGGTCAGCCGTGCGTTAGGAGATGGCAGAATCCGAGGGCAATCAGAGATATGCAAGCCACACCGAACTAAACTCGGATGTCCTTGCTAGATTTACCTATGCATGGCTAAGATGGTCGCAGGACGCAAGTAGGCTGCGTTGTGATCCCTGTCGACGTCGCAATTACTACCCTGCGGCAGTTATCCGGCCGCACGAGACCAGCGTACCCTCCCAGCACATAATGGCTATTGATGGCGAATTACCCCGCCAGCCCATAGGAGATTCGAAATTCGAATGTGGGGAATATTGTTGTAGAAGGCGCGCATTACTCGTCGAGCGAACCAAGGAAACGAACAAGGCGCCTTAGGCATTTTTGTCTCTTCTGCCTCCATGGTGATATGTGATATCTGGATTGGGGGACAGGTTGAGAGTATTGTTGGGCAGCCTCTTCTCGACCAATCAATGCGTTGGATGCACCGCCAACCACTTCGCTGGGCGGCATGAATTGGAAGACAGCGGCAGCATCAGGCCGCCAATTAATGCCATGAGCACCCCCTTACCCCTCCAGTGCCGCCAGGGCGCCTGCCATCGCCCGTTCGCCATGTTGAGCACCGCCAACCCGGAATCCGGGTTCTTGGTATCGACGAGAGACAGGGAAGCAGTATGCGAGATGTTTGCACCTTATTCCCAAGATCAAAGTGCATAAACACCCTGCACCTACCCCGTTGGGCTGCCAGCCAGCCGACCAGGCATACCTGTGCTGGAAGCCGGCAGTCTGCCCCTATGTCGACTTGTCACATTTTCTTACATGCAGTTGGCCCAACCGACTATACGACCCATCCCGTCCCGTTTGGGCGGGTGATCCCTGGTCAAATCGTCGCAAGAGCGGAATGGGCTGCATGATTCGGTCCCTCGCCCGGACAATGAGGATTATCCATTTCCAAGACATCATGGGAGAAAAAGCAAATAAGAAAACTTCACTTGACAATCACATTCTCTTCCAAAGTAATATGGTGAGACAGTCCAAAGGACATGTTATATATAACATCTCAGAAATCGTTTCGTCTCCAACTATTGAACAGGACACCCAGATGAGCGGCGCTCACCAATCATCGCAATCCATCGCAAGAGGGACTTTTCGGTGAACCACATGGCTCTCTGATAGCCTTACCCGTCGCCAAATGACAGAATTTCGCGGGCCGCGTCTTTCGGCCAGCCTCGGACTTCTCCTGTTGTCGTCAACTTGGGCTCCTCTGCTGGGATAGCCTGGTGAGAGCCGAACAGAACGGAGACCCAGGGCATGAAAAAGACCTAAATCGGATAAAATGTCAGTCAACACTGATCAAATTGTATCGTGAATGCATTTTTGAATATCCATGACTGCAGGATCGATGGACTTCTGACACGCTCTAGATAGTGGCTGCGAGGAATTTCTCCCAAATCAAATCAGTTCTAGTGCAAACATCGGAGTAGAAATTTGATGATATCACCTTGGATTTAACCTGTGAACCTTGTTGTCAATTGATATCTACATGGGCTTGTGAACATCTCTTTTACGGACCAGAAAATGGTGTATTCGCTCCCACCCTGAACTGTCTCTATACCCTTGGTGTCTGATGGGTTGCTCCTATTACATCACCCAGCAGCTCTGTCCCCCTTGACACGGTTCCACGATTAAAGTAAAGAAACATGATCGTTATCCAGAAGGATGGGATTATCTCGGGAGGACGCCGGGAAGTTCCAAAGCTCCAAAGGGGGCGGCGGCGGCGGTTGCGGCGGTTGAATCGCATCCACGCACATTAACCTCGGACGATCCGAGACGATGATGACCTCGCCGTCCCCCGTAGCATCGATCTCCATAACATCATCGTCATCCTCCTCTTCCTGATCCGCATTGATGAGGTGCCGAGGAGGAGGTTCTTGTTTCCTGATTTGCCGTCCCGCAAACAAGATCTCATCATCGTCCCCACCCCCGTCCCCAACCCGACGATGCCTATGCCTATTACCACCTTGACCTTCATCATTCTCCTCCTCATCCGAGATCTCATCCCCATCCCCAAACGGCACCTCCTGCGGATCCTCCGGATTCGCCACCACGACCCCCGCGTCGGCGCGCTCCAGACAACGCCGCAGGTGCAGGTACAAGCAGCGCGTAAACCGCGCGGGGAACGCGTTGCCGATCTGGCGCTGGTAGTTCCTGCCGCGGAACTGGTACCGCCGGGGGAAGCCGTTGAGGGTGGCGTACTCGCGGCGCGTGAAGTCGCGCTCGCCGCTCCAGTGATGGTTGCCGTACCCGCCGTTGCAGGTGATGGCGCGCAGCAGCAGGCGGTCCGGGTCCCAGGGCTTGTCGTCGCGGGTCCGCTGGAAGTGGTGCAGGGGGTCCGTCGCGAGGTGGTCCTCGCTGTTGGGCGGCGGGAGGCCGCGCAGGGAGTCGTAGACGGTGCGGTAGGGCTTGGTCGCGCCCGGTTCGGGGTTTTGGGCGTGCGTGGGCGGCGGGTAGTCGGGCAGAGTCTCGCCGGAACACGCGCCGAGCATGATGAGGCGTTTTCTGGGTGACGGCAGGCCCCAGTTCTCGAGGCGCAGGATTCGCCACCGCACTGAGTAGCCGTGCTGGGTAAACCCGAGGAGTAGCGCGTTGAAGTAGTACTCGAAGCGCGGGTCCAGGATGCCAAAGGTCTGCTCCAGCGTGAAGAGACGGGGGCGAAACTTGTTGATCAGCTGATTGCACGACATCAATGCCGCAATGTTCTGCTCGTCGTTCTTGCCCGCAACCGTGTGTGCAGGGGACCAGAATTGACATGGTGGAGAGAGGTGTAGCACATCTACGTGTAACTCGGCCTTACGACCGCCTTCGGGCACGTCCTCGATGAGTTCGAAGATATCCTTGCCGTGCAGTTCCGTCTCGGGAAAGTTGTAGCGGTAGGTCTCGAGAGCGTCTTTCCAGTGATCGCATGCGGTCCGGACATGGAACCCGGCACATCTAGCGCCGTAGGATGCACCACCGGCACCCGAGAACATGTCGCCAAATGTATAGCGCTGTCCACTCGGTTTCACGCGCGGTACCCCTCGTGCCGTCGGATCGTATCCAGCAGCCTCTGGAATCTCATCCTCATCGTTCAGCGTGAGAGTATCGCGCACTGCAAGATCAACCTCCCCCATCTTGTCGTACGAACCACCATCGACCTTCCCCCCACGCCACTGATTCAGCAAAATCGAGTCCCTGACCTTGAACTTCGCCTTCACCCAATTGTCATCCGAGCTGACATGCACCAGCATGAACTCGGAGGGAACTGCCTTTTTGGGCTTCAACCGCGTCGCCGCGTCTTTGTATATAAGCCGATACTTCCAGCGACAAGTGAGCGGCGCCGAACGCTCAATGTCTGCAACCGTCGCGTAGATCGCCCTGTCAAATCGATGGTCAGGAAACCGCGCGTTGGTGAAGTGGAACTGGCGGACGCCCATGACGTGGCGGAGAGGCACGTCGACGGCGGCCTGGACGTGATCGGGCCGGTCATCGTCAGCGTCGACCTGGAGGACCAGGCAGACCTCGTTGCGGTATCGCGGTAGCTTGCCCCGGAGGCAGCGGGTGCGCGTAAACGGCAGGCCGCGGAGTATCAGGCCCTCATCCTCCACACCCTCCTCTGGGGGTCGCCGGTACACCTCTTGGATGAGCAGGAAAGAAATCTCCCAGGTGTCAGGTAAGGGGGCTTCGAGCTCGACCAAGTGGCCCCGTTTCACGATTGTGTCGTTATCGGGGACAAGAAGCCGCGGGTCGATGCATTCGTTCCGGCAATGCGCGGGCTTCGTTCCTCTTTTGGTCGCGGCCTGCCGTCTTGGGGTCTTAGCCACGGGCTCGTCCTCGGTCAGATCAATTACCTCGGCCACGGCGTCCCATAGTTCCCCAGAGTCGCCAAAGTCTTCGCTGACATCTTCTGCCTTGACTTCTACTGACGGGTTGGCATCCGTAACGTTTCTTGTCGGGGTTGCTTGAGGTTGGAACAGAGAGGGCCGAAGAATCCTCTGCTCTATGTCAAGTTGCTCTTGGCTAACAGGAGGTGACTCATGATCGGCTTCAGCGAAACACTCCATGAGGGTCGTTGGCAGCCGGATCACTGACCCTTAAATATGTTCTAAGCTCGTGGAAGAGTCAATTGTCAATCATAGAGTGTTGGTAGATTGTACCTTCACATCGTTCCCAGCCAATGATGACTAGTCATGTTATGATGGTTGAGTAGTAAGAAATAGTTTGCTGCCGACGAGATAAAAGGCGACCATTGGGCAGATAGTAGTAGGCGATATGGAATGGGTGTTTTTGGAATCAGAAGAAGACATCATCACATGCATATGGAACATGTTAAGAGGGATCACGATATCGGCTCAGAGGGACAATGTCCTTTGGGAAGCTATTTTTGAATCATTTGTTTGTTGGATTGTCAATCATCGACATGCAGCAGGCAACTCCACACAACCCTCTCATGCCAATCATTTTGTCAGTGATTTTATTCTTTTGTCTTCAGAATATCATCTTTGATACGTAGATACCTGATCAAGAGGCTATTAACATATGTGAATAAAGCGGGATAGACCTTGGGTTAGTGGTGAAATAACAGATACAGCTATCGTACACAAAGGAATGCATTGTGACACCAGTGATCATTAGTAGGGTAGGTGCTTGTCAAGGGGACAGATCCAAGCGGATCGAGAATGCCAAAGAACCACTGTTGCATTGATTGAAGCTATATCACTATGTCCCCCATTGATCAACTTGGACCATCAGTGATGATGTACCTTGAGTCGATAAGTATGTCCCGCATTGTGTCGGTAAATACATGTTCCCCAAAGCACACACTCATAGTAAGAACAAAGTAAACCACATGTACCTCCGCAATCAAGTAATCAAACCAAGTAAAACAGACCTTACTCGAATACAATGTCCACGTCCGTCGTGTCATGCCTGGTTTGGCCTGTTTTGTGAACCTTCAAGCACATAACTGCATCTTGCTGGTTAGCGCCTGCACAAATCGAGCTGCCGATGGACTTGGCTGTCCAGAGCGGGCTCTCGGACACCTCCAGGACTCTCTCGATGAAACGGACGGCATCCATGTTGCCGACGCTGGAAAACGAGTGTCAGTGAATACTTCGTTTTGCGGATCAGCGGCATAGGAAGTACATACTAGAATGCTTCATCAACGTCATCAACCCGAGCTACGGCTAGGCTGCAGGTTCCATGAACCGCAATATCGCCACAGTCATCAGTGGCGCAGTCCTTGTACCCTTTGATTTCCCAGAACCCAAACCGTTCTTTGTACCTGTCTATGATCTTGAGACAGTCGACTTCCTTGATGGTCAAATTGCCTGGCCACTTTACAATCCAGTCGGGTTTGTCGCAAAGTGTCGCAGAGGAAGCGCTGGGCTTCCAAACAACAGTGCCATCCATCTTGGGAGAACCGGCGGCCACAGGGCTAGGCTTCCAAGAGACGGTGCCGTCGATATTGGCCGGGCCTTGAGCGACAGCGCCGTGGCCAGAATTAGATAGGGTTGGGTGATCAAAGAAGCTGACGCTCGAATTGGTCGGGATGAAGTTGATGGATCTGCCAAGAGATAGCCCGATGGCAGCCAGGATAGAAAAGAGGACAAAGGCAAAGTGCTTCATTGTGTCGATCGGGGGAAACGAAGTGAGTGGGTAAATCTGACAAGTCTTGGGCCGGAGGAAGCTTTCGCAAAGGAATGAAGTTGTGTCGACTGGTTGAGTGAGTGTGTTGACGAGAAGGGAGACGTGTGTTCACCTGGAAAGAGAGACTCGGTGTTGGAGAATATTTGATGGGAGAAGAAGGGTTGGGCGGGGATCGAGGTGGGAGAATTGGCAAAGGTCTAATGAGTCAACTCTATCTTTTTCCCAACCAGACTGCAAGTTAGGAAGGCAGAGACGGTATGGGCGATAATAAGGCGGTGTACCTTCCCTCCAGCTCGGAAGAACTGCTGAGCATTTGCGTTCCAAGGGTGGTTCTGCCAGTGCAAGAGGAAGGTATCGGCAAGTAACCCCTGATGGCGGAAGCGCTCCTTCCACCAGCTTATCTCTATAGACTAAAAAGAAAACCAAACCCCTCAGTCAAAATTATGTAACAATCCTTACTGAATTAACTGGCCTGTACCCTGTGACATGATTTGATGGGAGAGCTTTCCTTATCAGAGAACATCAGCAACCTTAGAAAGCATTCTCGTATTAATGAAGTTGTATCTTTGCTGAACAAGCCTGTTAGTTGCGTAAGCCCAAGGGCATCTTCATGTACTTGGGGAAGTTACTTACCTATGTATGGGATCAAAAAGGGTACTGCCCTTTGGCATTCCACGCCACCACAGCAAGGCCCAGCCATCAAGACACAGCCGTTGTTTCCCATCCTGGATTCGGTATGAATGAATACGTACACAATCATCAAAACATGGATCTGAGATGACGCTGGCTCTTTCCAGTCAAATAAATGTAGAGTAATACCACCCATCTTTGAGCTTGAACTCCCCGTGTCCATCGATTTGCACGTACCTGTCAGAGAGAACCGTTAGCCTTTGCCTTCCACCATTTCCGTATTTGTGTACAATCACTAGCTAAATTCACATTGGAATTTAAGCTCTGTTTCGATTGGTAGGTGGAAGGGATGATGCAAATTTGGGAGGACGGGGAATGATCCAACGTACTTGGGTGTCCTATGCTTTTCGTCCGTGTAGTTTGTGTAGTCGCAGTAGCCTAAACACCTGTCTCCAGGACAATAGTGCAGTCTCCAACAGTAGTCATCATCGCAGTCATCGAAATGTCGACACTCGCGTGCTATACGGCACGCGATATACCGAAGAGCTATCAACTCCCTCTTATCGAGCGGGAGCGTGTGTTCAAATATGCAGGTGAATCGAGGGCAAAACCCGACCGATGGTCCTGTCTTCTAGGAGCTCTTCAACTGTCAGCTTTCGACGTTTTGTTTTTGCTGGTGTTGGGTTAGTATCATTCCGCACAACGGTGGCGTTGGTGCTCTCGTGTGGGGCCGCCTGCAGCAGCGGCAGTGGTGTTTGTGGTTGAGATGGTCTCTCGGACTTGGGCGCACCGGGCTTGATCAGTGGCTCGGCGCAGAAGACGCCCGGGAATGATGTGATAGGGAGCCCGAAACCTTTGAACTCTTCGCGGGCCGGGTATGATTCGATGAGAGTGATTTGGTCACCCTTATCTTCTCTGAAGTCTTTTAGAACATATTGGTAGCCGTTATCGTGGATGATGCCCGCGAGGAATATCCTGCGGCACTGCTTGTTATTGTAGTAGTGGTTAAACATAGCTAGAGTGGTAGATCGAATTAAGGGTCAGTGTTTCGATACTCCATGCTTGACCAGTGTCTTGAATCACAGACTTATCTTTATCGTGTGTCTACTCACTTCTAATCTTGGAGTCTGCCGCTTTTTTAACCGTCCCAGCGTCGACGTAGTCAAAGTAGTCGCACTCAATGTTGAATTTTGAGACAAAATCCAACATCTGACTGTGATGTATGATGTTATTGAGGTTGATGGTCCTCGCCAGCCCTTGTAGATTGGCGTAAATACTGTGATGAACTTGTTCCGCGACCTGTCCAGTTTACAATATTTTTCAAACCTCGCCTGGGCAGCCGCGGCATCAAATTCGTCGGTGGCATCCTGGGTATCTGTTGACATGTCCACGTCTGCCACAATCGCGATAGGTATGAAGGTGAAGATTGGTTCTACTCTCTTCCGCTTTCTCTAGCGGAATACTTGTAGCCCAAATTGCAAGGCCTAGTCGTTGTACATTTCGATATAGGGCTATTAGTGTATAAAGTAATATAGAATAAAAAGGTACCAGTAATAATCCAACACGAAGAGGGGAATAATAGTTGCAACTTGAGTTAAAGTGGGAAGAGATGCAGTGTCTAGACACTTTTGACCCCCTATTCCAAGTTACGTGAGTCAGAAGCAAACAATGCTCAGGGGCTGGCATGTCGCTATGGTCGCCCAGGCATCCGAGCATCGCAGGGATGGCTAAACATTGACAAGCAAGGCAAGATTAATAAGAGTCCGGATGGAACTCATACACATTGGTGAAGTGAGTTTTTTCGAATCGCTGCTAGGTTGGTTGGTATTCCTACAGCCTGGTTAGTGGTCATGGAGAGCCTCAGATCATTTCGGCGTCAGTGCAAAGAGCAGGAAGACCAGGATACACTTCGAAATCAGATACTCAGTCAATAAAGCGTTCACGGGATCAATCGGCCCAGGGATATATGACCAACGAGTCTGGAATGTGTCTCGCTGAAGTAACTGGGTTGGCGTCATGCTTACGGAGACGGTGGCAGCGCCAGCTCCCAGCCCACCAGCCACAGCTACAGCACGAAGATGCACGAAGATGCTACCCCGCCACCCCACCATCCTTTCCAATACATCCGTGACTGAATTCCGTCCGTCCCTCAACACCAGCAACAATCTCATCCGACTGTCTAGGAAACATCCACATTCGAAACTCCCACGCCTCATCCTCTGCGATTACTCTCTTGGACCCTGTCAATTCTGTTCGGACCTCTCTCACACCCCACAGCTCTCGGCTCTGCCTTTCCCATTCTGGTCGCATCACCCAGACCCAAAACACTTCCTCCCAAAATGCCGACCCTAACCACCCACTCCGAGGCACCGCACAGCGACCCCTTCACCTTCACCGCCGACCTGTCGCTGCCCGACGCCGCAGCAACCCTGTCCACCGCCGACAAGTCCGCCTACCTAGGCCGCCTCCGCGCCGCCGTGTCGGACCACCAGGCCCGCGTCAACGAGGCCCTGACGGCGCGCATGGAGGCCGACAAGATCCGGGACCCCAGCTCTGCGCCCTCGGCCACGACGGAGCCCACCTCCAACAAGAACAAGAAGCGCAAGAAGAACAATGGCAACGGCGCCCAGGCGAAGAACGCCATCGCGGATGAGGACGCGGAGGAGCAAAACTACGGGGAGGAGGTCGTGGACGAGGATGACGAGGTTTGAGAGACCTGGCCTACTACACGGAGGACGAACGACACAGCGTTTTTTACTCACCACCGTCCACTTACCAGGAAGGAGCTGCCAAGAAGAAGGGAAAGACAACGGCACTATGAAGTCGGGGAAGGACGAAGACATGGAAGGGCGTCTCGCTAGCAGCAATTGATTGGCATGGGCTGTGCGGAATTCGAGGGAGGAGGAGAACACGCTATGGGGAAGACTCGACCGAACGAACCGGCGACGAGTTCTTACCAAGTCCCATCATGGACATGCCAGCACACCACGGTTGGCACTGTGGCGTCACACTTGCTTTCCCTGCGAAGCCCAGGATGTCGACTTCTCGCTCCTCCTCCCCGTCCTTCCTCCTCCCAATGCACGGCGCCCGCCGCTGTGTGCGACTACTGAAGGAAGTAATATCCGCCTTCTCTGTGGCGAACACATAGAGCAACACCTTTTCACTTTTGTTGCCATTTGATCACCACGATTCCCTGAGCGGACGAGGGTGGAATCGTCATTCCAAGGGAAGGTTTGTCAACATCAAAAGGTCGGCGATATTGGACACAGCTATGCATGGGTTCGCTCGGCCAGCGTGTCGAAGGGAAACACAGGCAGGGCCCATCGAAATGAGACCGATACTCAAGTTCGTGATATTGTTGGAGCGGCGGGAGGACCGCGGAGCTGTAGGCATACTACACAAGGGACACCATGCAATACTCGGCCCTCTGTAGTAGAGATAGCAAACCAGTTTTATTGTCAACGTAGATCGCAAACATCATCGACTCATTTTTGTGCAGAAACAAAATTCCATCATATACTTTGTCATTCTCTATACGGGTATTTCCAACTTTGACTACTGACCATCCTCAACTCGCTTCCTTGAATAATAACCCCCGTTTCGACCCGTCTCAATGGCACCAAAGTGACTCGTGAACACATCTCACATTCATGCATACATGTTTCCACCCACCCAAACCGCTCGCTCACCTACACGCCTTGCTTGCTTTACCTATTTCCTCCCTCGACTCTTCTCCTCTATCCCCTCGCGTCGGAAGAAACAAGCATGATTCCCAATCTCAGCAAATGCTCATACGCAAGTAGATACAGCTCAAAATGCAAATGCTGAAAATGCAATGTAGTATCCTTACAGCCATCCTTCATGTGGACGTCATCAATGTCCCGACTCGGCTAAGTATGTAGTGGCTCTTTGTCTCTTCTTCTTCAAGAACTCCTCCCCCAAGACCCAGCTACCTGCCCCTTCCCCTTCCCCACGCTCCGCCCGAGACACCCGTAATGCACAACCCCATTATCCGGCAGCACGGCCACGACGCTGTTGCCGAGGCGCTTGTGGCACACGGTACAGACACGCTCCTCGCCAATGACGACGCGGCGGTTGCGTCCCCCTCCGCCGCCGCCGCTACTGCTGGGGCTGACACCGTCGCCCAACAGGAGAGTAGCCTGCGTGTCCACAAGCAGCGTCTTGCGCAGCCCCTCCATGACGCGCGACTCGGCGAGGCGCGAGTTGGCCGCCCGGATGCGCCCGCTAAAGTACGACTCCAGCCGTTTGGTGGGTAAGTCGTCGGGGATGAGGGACAGCGTCGACGCGGCCGGTAGTCGCGAGCCATGCTTCGAGAGCAGGTCAAGCGCAGGCTCGAGGTTCGTCTGATGAGGCGGCGCCGGGGTGAGGTAGAGGCTGAGTAGGGTGTGGTAGATGGACGGCGTGGCGTCCGGATCGTCCTGTTGTTGCGGATCGGAGGAGGCCTGGCCGGCCACGGCGGCCAAGTTGGCCGTCGAGGGGCGGGACTCCCGGCGCGATGTGGGTGAGGAAGGCCGACTGGGCTCGTTTTGGAGCTTGTGGATGCGGTTGCAGTACCTATATCACAACTTGATTAGTAAACTGTCTAGGTCTGGGGTGCGTTAAAGACGCGGTTACACTTACTCTTCGGCTTTGACGTAGTCCTGCATTTTGAAGACGTAGATATCCAACGCTTGTTTGTGAGAACCCATGTTGGACAAGATCACGGCCTGCGCCTCATAGAAAGCCGGGTCTGTCAATCATATTAGTCTTTGTTCTCCAACCATAGTCAGTGTCCGTCCGGGCAGCATTGGGAAACCTACCATCTCTGGGAATCAGGCCATAAGCCTTGCTAAGGCTGTACTGCCTACTCTCCCGTAGGAACTTGATAAGCCGGTCCATCATAGATGCCTTCTCGCCCTCGTTGCCGCCATGTTCGCCGCCTCCTCCGGCCTTCAGGATCTTGATGAACAGCTCGGCAAGCCTATTGTGGAAATCGGGTGTGGCGTCTCCCAGCTCTCCAATTATGTGTTCGAGGTATCGAATTTCGAGTTGTTCGTCAATATCCTCCAAGTATTTCAGTACTCGCTCGCGAGGTAGTGTCTCGGCATTCTCCGAGTCCGCCAAGAAGACATCCATACCCAGGTCGGGGTCCCGACGGAGCACCCACTCGGCGAACTCTAGGATCAAATCTATCAGGTCCGGGGGGAGAGCCTGGAGATACATGACGGTGCGTTGAGGCCCACGCAGTTGGCGGGGAATCTCAGATGGGTTGATAGGTATGGCCAGGGGGTCATCGGACTGAGCATCGCCATCTTGGGCATCGTTCACTGCTGTAGTAGCAGAGTTCTCGCCGTGGCCATTGGGCTCTTCTGACGCTGTCCCAAAGCGCCGCAGCAGAGTCAAAGCTTCGCGATGCAGCTTCTTGCCATTGAAAAACTCCACCAGGTCATTATAGCGGTGGCTTTCGAGGAGCTTTTCGTTGACGACCTTTGGGTCGCAGAAGTTGGCAATGCGGAACAGGGACGGGGCTAATGCCGGTGTACTGTACATGTACGCGCGGAACAATGCCGTATCGACGATGCTGAAGGTGGTTCGTAGAGTCTCCGCCAGCTGCTGGTCGGATTCGGGATCCGCTGACCCCGCCAGGAGTGTCGTGAAAGGATCCTCGATTGAATTTCGCGAGGGTTCTGTCGAGGACGAGGCTTGGCGCTTAAGTTTGCCTGTGACAGGGTCAATGTATCGCTGGAGACGAGCACGTGTGCCGGCAAGATACGACCTGAGCTCCCCTACGGCCGACTTCAGGTCCTCGCCAGACAGGGGCCCATCGTCCTTGACATTGCTGACTGAAGCAGCATCTGACCCTTTGATGCTAGAAGCATCATCGTCTTTCAGTGTTCCGGCTCGGCCTCTCTTGGTCGACATGATAGAAGCAGCATCAGAGTCGCTCTTCTTGTGTCCGCCACCCAGAGGCCAATATTTGGAAAAGGCGCCGGCTCCCGCTTGGGAGGGAGACGCAGCTTCGACGGGTTCCTCTTTGGCATCATCTCCATTTGTCTTCTTCTCTGCCGATGGCTCCTCATCCTCGTTGTTCTCGGTTTCAGATGCCGTCCCTGCGGCTTCGTCCTCGGCATGCGCTTCCCAGGACAAATCACCCGCAATCATCCGCGGGAACAACTTCAAGACTCTCTCGGGAGGTGCGCGTACTTCATCCTCGTTGAAGAGGTCCATGCTCTCCCTGTACCGCTTGGCTTTGAATAACACCTCGGCTTTCCGCATCTTGACTTCGCGCATAGTGCCAGTCTTATCCTTCAGCAGCGCGTCCTCGAGCATTCCCAGCACGCTGATGGCCTCGTCGAGCATGCCCTGCTGGATGAGGTCCGAGACCTGGGAGTCGTAGTCGGTGGCGTCCATCTTCCATACGCACCGGTCGCTGCTGATGTGAAACCCTTTGCCCGCGTGTGCCAAACTATAGGTCGGCGGCGGGAAGTGTAGTTGGGCGGCACCGGGTAGATTGAGATTCTGAAGGAGGCTGAGGGTGTCGGGATTTCGAACTTCCAGGGCGCCCTTGCTCGGCGGCTGCAAGGCTAGTATGTAGGGGTAGCTGTAGCCAATGCTGTCCGGTGCACTCTGCCAGGGTATCTGGCGCTTGTCGATGGGCTTGCCTTCAGCGTCGATGAATAAAGTGTTGATATCCTTGGCCAGCAGCATTCCCCCTTCGGCAAGCTTCGCAGCCAGTGGTTTGGGCATGTATCCGCCGAGTCCCATGTAGCCCATGCTGGCGGCTCCGAACCGGCTTGCCTGTCCCGTGGCGGCGGTCGCGGCGGCTGCGATTTCGGTGGTGGTGGAGGTCTCGACATCGACGAGGACAAAGCCGGCGTTCATGCCGCAGACGATCTTGGTGGCGGTAGCCCAGGTGACGCTTCGAATAGCTTCGGGCAGGACTATCTCGGTGACCTCGTCGCTCAGCTCGCTCTCGTGCCAGCTCCATAACAAGAGCCTTCTCTTGACAGCGACGGCGAGCCGGGAGATGATCTCGGGGATGCCGGTGGCGCCATCTTTGACAATGTTGCTCGTGACAGCAAAACAGCTGGCATTCTTGGTGCGCTGGATGGTCTCGATGAGTTCGTAGGTTTGGAGGTCGTAGAGGGAGACGTGGTAGTTGGAGAGAGAGATGAGGGTGTTGGCCTCTTTGATGATGGCCAGCTGCTCGACGGCGCGCGTGGAGAACTTCTCGACCTCACGCAGGAGATCGGTGGGTTTCGAGGATGGGGGGCCGGCTTTAGAGGTCGGGGGCGTCAGAATATCGGGTAGACTGCCGGGCTGAGAGGAGGTGCCATTATTTGTATTGTTGTTGGTTTTGTTGCCATTGGGGAGAGGAATGTTGTTGAGTCGGTAAACTCGTAGAGAGCCTGTGTTCAAGCCCACAAGCACGCGGTCGCCTGGAAAATACGGCAACTCGTTAGCAAATGGCTAGAGATGCAAATCAAAGGAAGGGTTCACGTACCATTTGCGAGGATGGTCTCGATCTTGGACTTGTCGCGCGGCTTGAGCTCGATGATGGGGCGAGCGGTAAAGGCAGAAAGCATGACGGCGGCGGCACTCTGCCTCCAAAAGGCTAGGTGGGGATGCGCATCAGAAGCAGAGGGTTTGGGAAGAATGCAACCCTATCGCATTGCGCTTTTCCGAGAGTCTCGCATCGGCAGTTGACAGCAGTCGATTATGAAATGGTGTTGTTCTCGACGTCTTTTGTTACTGCCTACCGTCTGGTCATTTGGATTTGGGCTGGAGCTGCTGGAGCTGGGGGCGCTGGGGTGCATGGATTCTCGATGTCATTTGACCTAATCAGAAGCCGAGCCGGCGCGTGGGGAACAGCGAACGGACCCTTGCCATGATGATGGCATAAATGCGAGCTTGTTGGACGGCTTTTGATTGGCCCCGCCAGACAATTTGTCAATATCAACAAAATCTAGGTTAGGTAGACAAAGATGCAATCATCGTCAAGAAGGCTCGTATATAGTGACCTTATGGTATGGTGGCTGAATTAGTTGTACATCTGTTTCACATTAACAGTCTCTGGATGCAGCTTGCCACCGAGTGCGCCTAGCCTGTATTTCCCGCAATCCAACATGCTCAGACAAGCAAGCTCCATGCAAGGAAACAAAAAGTATGGCATGGCAAGTAAAATGTCCAATGCCCATTACGCTATTTGTCTACATTGAAATCAACTCCAGAACGCCCTGAACTCCCTTCTAATTCCTACCAAATGACCGGAACACCTATCCATCTCTGATATCTAGTGACCCAACCAAGTCTAGTGACCTCCAGTTGTCGGGAGCTGCGACGTGTTAGTTAATCGACTGTACGCGAGCACGAGGAAGGAAAATATGCGACTTACCCCCAGGCCGACCTTGAACGAATCGTAGATCAACCACTGGAATGCCGTCAAAGTACCGATCATGACAATGCGCACAGGCAGTCCGTTCCAGAGGCCCTTGAATCCGATGTTCTGATAGATGCGGCCGACGGCCGTCATGGCCCCCTCGCCCGCCTTGCGATCCGCATTCAACTTGGACACCATAACATCGGCCGGGTGGCTCACCACAGCGCATCCGATACCCGCAATATAACCACCCAGGAAAGAAACCCCCGTCTGCTGCAGAGTGGTGTATGACTCTTTAGGCTTGCCCAACTGCTTGTAGATCAACTCGACCGTCTTCTCGAAGCTGGCAAACTTGACCATGGTGTAGGGGATCTGGCGTCCCCAGAGCGGGTAGAGGCCCTTGTAGAGCCCCGCGATCCCCTCCTTCTCCGTGACCTTGGTCCAGCCGCCGCGCAGCGTCTTGGCGTAAGGCGGGATGGTGGTCTGCATGCGCACCTTGATCGACTCCCAGGGGCACAGCATCAAGTCGGCCAGGAACTCGGCGGAGGCGCTGGCGCCCAGGTAGACGATGGTCTTGGGCATGTTGGGGAACAGCTTCTCGCCGTAGTAGTACTTGAAGATCTCGTAGAAGCCGTACTTGCCCGCGCCCTGAAACGAATATCCTACGTAAGTTGGACTCCAGCCCGTGAAGATGCCCCGCAGGCCCTCGGTGGCGTAGATCTTGCGCCAGGCCTGCACATTGGACGTGTAGATGGACGAGTCGACTTGGCGCCGGCACTTGACCAGATCGAGAGGCGTTACTGAGGTATGTGTTGGGCCGCAAGCTGTTGGTCATGGGCGAATTAGCTGATTTGGTTCGCATCCCGCGATAGATCAATCAATGCGACATACCAATAATACCGCCCAAGGTGCAAGCCGCGAAATAGGTCGGGGAGTACAGCTCGATGGCCGACTTGGGTTTCTGCGTGGTTTTCGACATTTTGATGACTGAATTACGATTACACCTCTACGACGAGAACTCTAATGTACGACAAGACGATCAGGGTACAAAGACGAGAAGGCGGAGGGGAGAGTAGTGGGAATAGTGGACAGCGTGAGGACGACGGAGGAGATCAAGACAGGTCGGGACGAGCCAAGAGAATGGAAATATTGGTTGATATATGAGGAAACACGAAAAGTCCGAAGCATCCGTTGCACTGCTACAATGCGGCCTACCAAGATCTGGAAATCTAAGTCTAGCCAGGCACAACGACGTAACTGCTCGCGGGCTCGCTCGCTCGCTCTCTTGTCGCGGGACGATCAAGATCGGGCTGGAGCTTGGGGGGAGCTACTCCGTGGGGCCGCATGATGAGGTCATAGGTTCGTAGCTGTTACTCGCTCAGCCCCTGGCAGCTTCCAAGCAGATAAGCCTTCTCTGCAACTTTGACGATTGTTGAGAGGTTTCGAAGAAGACGAAGGCTTTGTGGGATTGGCGATTCCCATACTGAAAGACCCGTGTTTTGCATTGACCATGGTCTGCAATATACTTGACACTTTGACGATGTGCCGATTGAATAGATGGTTGTCGATCGATCTAGTGCTCGGCCAAGGCGGATGCGTTTAACTACAGTATCCAGGTCTGCTAAAATATAGGTTAGTGGGGGGAGCCAATACCAGCCTGCGGAACCACGTCCGCTGTGGGATGTTGGGAAGTCCATGTTGAAACTGCAGCATAAGAAAAGAAATACAGCATATCATATCACTCGCACTAAGCAATATGACAGTTATCTATCAAAGCTACATTAGAACCCTGAATCAATTTGCTATCGATGCAACCCGGCATGGCCAAGATCCGCTATGCGATGTTGGTTGAATTTCATCACCCCGTCACCAGGAAGAATCAGCCTCCCCAGACGAAAGTCCATGCATGACTGAAAAATAAGTACATACCTCTGAATGAAGTTGCAGTCAGACAGAATTTCGGTGCATATATTAATAGCTTTTGACATTCCCAGCAGGTGTGGTGTAACCATCCCCGGATTGCTTTTTGATCGACCCCAGGCCCTTCCGTATCCACTAGCCAAGATGTGGTACTGATTGGGTTTGAACAGCCCGCAATGAGCTTGCACCAATCCAGGTCACTCTACTAGGAATGACTGATGATCCATCAAATCACATCAAGTGTCGCTTACTGGCTCTAATCCTGATTGTACTTTCTGGTTCGGTAGTCGGGGAACGAAATGCATTGCCCATCCCGGGTAAAACCCCGGGTGGCTTTCCGGCTTCGGTAGAGGGGGGAAATGGCGTGATCGGGGATTCTCCGACTGGCCAGTGAACAGTCTTACAAATGATCGCCGACAGCCGTTCGCCTATACGCTCTTATTCGGCGGATCGATATACTACAGCTTCGTGTTTGGATATTTGGCGAGCTCGCATTTTTACAAGAAAGAGAGAATAGGGCAAAAAGAAAGTCAAGCAAGACCTCGCTCTGCTCTCATTCCATCCATCCATCCAAGATGGCAGCCCCACCCCCACACAAGATCGAACCCAAGCCCTTGCCGCTGGAGATCGACTCTCCCAACGGCGGCAAGCGGCCGAACCTGGTTATCTTCATGCCGGACCAGCTCCGGTTCGACTCGCTCGGCTGCACGAGCCCGGCCGGCCACCCGGTGCAGACCCCGCACATCGACGCCTTCGCCCGGCGCGGCACCCTGTTCACCAACTGCTTCACCCAGGCCTCCGTGTGCTCCCAGTCGCGCTGCAGCATGTTCACGGGTGTCTACCCGCACGTCAGCGGCCACCGCAGCCTGCACAACCTCATTAAGCCCTGGGAGCCCAACCTGTTCCGCAGCCTCAAAGAGAGTGGGTACCACGTCGCCTGCCTCGCCCCGCGGGGCGACACCTTTGCCCCCACCGTCACCGAGCTCAGCCTCGATGAGTACGGCTTCCTCGAGACGCCCGAGTTCGTGCCCAAGTTCGGCAAGGATCGCAAGGAGGCGCCCGACGAGAGCATATGGGGCCGCCTCTTCTACCGGGGTCTCCGCAACGCCCACGAGGCCATGGACTATGACGACGCCATCGTGCGCTCCGCCCTGACCTGGCTCGAGTGCCCGCCCACCGACAAGCCCTGGGTCCTGTTCATGCCCCTGCTGTTCCCCCACTGCCCCTTCCAGGTCGAGGAACCCTACTTCTCCCAGTACGCCCGCGACGCCATGCCGCCCATCGCCGACCCGGCCCAGAAGACCGGCTACGAGCCCCGCTACATGCAGAGCATCCGCGAGAAGTACGGCACCGACCGCGCCACGCCCGAGGTCTGGAACGAGGTCAAGGCAACTTACTATGGTATGATTTCGCGGCTCGACGACCAGTTCGGCCGCCTCATCGCGCGCCTCGACGAGTCCAACATGTGGAAGGACACCGTGTCTATGTTCTTCACAGACCACGGCGAGTACCTGGGCGATTACGGTCTGATCGAGAAGTGGCCCTCGGGCCTCTCGGACGTCCTGGTCCACGAACCGCTGATCATCGCGGGGGCCGGGCTCCCGGCCGGCCAGACCTCGACCGCCATGTCCGAGATGGTTGATCTGATCCCGACGGTGTTTGAGCTGTGCGGCATCGGGCAGGACTTTCCGCACAACGGCAAATCCCTAGTCCCCGTCCTGGTTGAGGGGGCGACGGAGCACAAGCGCTATGCCTACTCTGAGGGCGGCTTCCTGACGAGCGAGGAGCCGCTGCTGGAGCAGGCGCCCTACCCGTATGACCTGAAGGCGGCGCTCCAGCACGAGGATACTGAGGTGGTTGGCAAGGCGCTGGCGATCCGCGACCCCACCTGGACTTACATCTACCGCCTGTACGAGCCGGCGGAGCTGTACCACCGCCGGGACGACCCGCAGGAGATGCACAATCTCGCGGAGAAACCGGAGGTCCGCGACGTGGTCAAGGAGTTCGAAAGGGAGGCGCTTAGATGGATGGTGGATAGCTCTGACTTTGTGCCGTGGGCACAAAATGACCGGTTCCCCAAAGTGGATCTGCCGTCGCCGCGGGAGCAGTGGGATGCTAGACGCAAGGCGGCGGAGGGCGGGGTTGCGAAATAGAGCCAATGTCGTGTAGCAAACTTGCCTTTATCAAATTAAAATCAAACACCAACATGGCGTTCAATGGTCCAGATCCATTGACTAGATGTCGCTCGTATATCTAACCCCCTGAAACCTTCTTGATTTCGGCTGCGAGTTGATCCCGACGCTCTGTATTCTCTGGGTCGTGGTCTTTCCTATGGAAGTGCAATCTAACATAGGAATCTGTTCTTACACAATCAAGGGCCGAAGCTTGATTGCACCCTATACCCAGCATCAACGTGACATGAGTAGGACCTTATTTGCGGTGCCGAATTCTTGTCAGAATGTTCGAGGAACGTGGCATCAACGAAGAGCTGCCTCTCAGCGGGCTTCAGGTTTGCGAGTCAGTCGTCGCGGAAGTCCTGCCATGCTCGAAGTACAGTATCACGGCGTTGGTCTCCAATGTGCTTAGTGCGTATCGGGATAGGAATCAAAAGCGTTACAAACAAAGTGTGCGACTCGTCTCCTTTCCGACGGATAATGATTCTCGGCTACACACGCATACAAAGATTATTGTGACACACAAATGGAACAATCCCTCTCAACGACCCAAGTCAACCTCCCCCTCACGCCTATACATCCCCAAGTTCCGCAAAAGCGGCAAATCATTCACCGCAAACAGATAGCTCGCCTGTGCCCCATCCCCTGCCGCCGCCTCATGCACCCGTTCCGTCCAAGCCGGCACCGCAAACGTATCCCCCTTCTTCCACTCCACCACCTCCTCCGTCTTCCCGTCGGCGAGCGTGAGCCGGGTCCGCCCGCTCCCCTCGAAGCAGTGGTACACGAACGAGCACGACTCGCGGATGGCGGGGCTTGCGGTGCCGGCGGCGATGCGCTCGGCCTGTCCGCCGATGGTGCGCGAGAGCGGCGTCGTGCTGTCGAACGAGGACGCCGGGGACGAGGGGGAAGAAACGTTGGTCACGGGGAGGGTGTAGTGGTAGATGGCGTGGTTTCCTGGTTCGGCGTCCAGGTGGGCTTGGGCTTTGGACCAGGGGATTTTTAGGTGGGCGTCGTCTGCGGATGGCCTGCGACAAAAGGTCAGTATGTTTTCATTCAAAACAACCCCTAGCATGTCTGTGTCGTCAGGAGGCGGAACCTGGAGAGACTTACTCGCTCGGGTACCGGCTCTCCGAGTACATCTCGGCAAAGTTGGTCGGGAACGCTTGGTATAACGGCAGGTCGAGCCCGTCGAGCCAAATCATAGGGCCGTTACCTGTCATCGTTCATATCAGCTCCTTTTCCCTGTCATGGCCTGCGTACACAAAGGGTAATATCACGAACCATCATGTCCATGGTCATGCCAGTCCCAGCTCGGCGTCAAGATCACATCGCCCCGACTCATGAACACCTTCTTCCCGCCCACGGCCGTAAACCCCCGCTCGCCCTCGACAATGAACCGCAGCGCGAACGCCGTGTGCCGGTGGGCGGGCGCCGTCTCGCTGGGCAGGATCAATTGGAGCCCCGCGTAGAGCGTGTCGGTCGTGTAGGGGGCGCGCATGCTCGGGTTGACGAGCATGAGGACGCGGCGCTCGGCCTCGTGCGCGTCCACGACCTCGCCGGCCTGGATCAGTAGGGGGCGCGCTTCATCGTACCGCCACAGGGACACTGAGGCTTTCGGTGCTGGGCGCGGTGGCACCATGGCACCCATGACGGTCCAGAGCGGAGCTAGGTTCTTGGAGGGCAGGCTCTGCAGGTAGGCTGCTTTCACATCTTCCTTCTTGGAGCCTTCCGGGACGCCATTGGACTCGGCTTGTTTGGTTGCCATGGTGGTTCAGGAGTGGGGGTTTATTTCAGGGTTCCTTCAGGGTCTCACTTCCCCAGTCTAGTTGGCAATTGTTACTAACAGAATCCTGAGAATCTGTATGCTTAGCCAGTATAAACCTCGAAACTAGCTTGAAATGGGTTGTTGTTGGCGAATGTGGTGATGTTTAATCTCATAAATCAAACTTAACCGAGCTAGCGGCAATGGCTAGTATCTCGAGCATCTGTCCAACCCCAAATCCTCTGGGGAAAGGATGTGCCGAGCGCGCTACAGATGGGTCAACCCCCGCTCGAGCAAGGGGGTCGAAACTTGGAGAGCGTTGCTGGCGTAGTGGAGAAAAAAGGGGGCAGCCCGGATGAGATCCCCGAAACCCCACGTCCGCCATCGGAAGCGTTCCGAGGTCTAAGTCAAAACTCACGCATGGATTCGGTGCACTAAAATTAAGCCAATTATCGTATGTCGGTAAAAACGTCGCCTACTCTATGACTGGGGGCTGCTACTGGAGCTGTCATTTCGGCTGTATAGTAGGTTCCCCTATCAAGTTAACTAGACGGCTTCACCTCAGGTGCGGTGGTAACATCTCCTGGGTCATGTCAATGTCGTACATGCCCGTATCCTGCACGTACTTGGCCCAATCCTCCAGGAGTCCCTGAAGCACCTCCGGATACTTCTCCGCCAGGTTGTCATTCTCGCCCGGGTCGTTGGGGATGTCAAAGAGCTCCCACTCGTCCGACCCTGACGGCGCCGGGATAAAGATGGCCTTGTAGTTCCCGCGTCGTATGGCCCGACGCCCAAACAGCTCCCAGCCCGTCGCCACCTGGTCTTCCGGGTGCACCTTTTCCGCGCCGCCATCAACGCCCTCGCCCTTCAGGTACGACACCCAGGACCGACCGCGCATGGGCACGACCTCGCGCCCCTTGAAGTTTGGCGCGGGGTGCGTCGCCCCCGCCAGCTCCAACATGGTCGGCAGGATGTCCATGCACGTCGTGAACTCGTGCGAGATGGTCCCGCCGCTCGAACGCTGCAGCTTTGGATATCGCACCACGCAGGGACAGCGGATGCCGCCCTCGAACGTGTACGTCTTGAACGCGCGAGAGGGGGCCGTCGCGGCCGCCGCCCAGCGGCTTCCATACCAGACAAAGGAGTCGGGATTGCCGATGTTGTCGAGGCTGTTGTTGTAGTAACGTGAGATCACCGTATCGAGGGGCGATCCATTCAATATTGGCAGAGCCTCCAGGGCCTTCCCCTCGGCGCCATTGTCCGACATGAACAGGAAGAACGTGTTTTCCATCTCGCCCGTGGACTCAAGGAAGCTGACGACGCGCTGTAGTTGCTCGTCGATGATCTGGACCATGGCCGCGTACGTCTCCATGCGCCGCGACGACAGCACCTTCTCGTCATCGGTTTTCTCAGACCACTCCTTGTACTCGCGGCCGATCATGGGGGCCGGAACCACGTCTGGGCCGATGATGCCGCGCTTGGCCATGCTTTCCAGCCGCTGGGTCCGCAGAGCCTCAGGGCCTTGGTCGTACATGCCTCGGTATTCCGCGATGGTCTCCTGGGGCGCTTGCAGAGGCCAGTGAGGGGCGGTGAAAGTCAGAAGTCCCAAAAATGGCTTGCTAGCTGCCTCCTCGTCGCGTTCTTTCAGGATGTCGATGAACTTGTCCGTAAACGATCTGGTGGAGTAAAAGTCCTTGGGCACGTCTTTCTTGCGATCGAGAAAGACGCCGTTCTCCATCCACAAGCCGTCGCTGTTGATGGGCGCCAGCTTGATCTCCCCGGCGTCGAGTTGGGGCTCGTTGTTGAAGTGGTTGCCGCAGCCGGCCAGATAAGAGAAGTCCTTCTCGAAACCCCGTGCGGACGGGCACGTCTCCTGGGTCAATCCAAGATGCCTGTGATCATTGCGTAAGTAATGGGACCCTTGCTAGATCGATATGGTCCAATAAACTTACCATTTCCCCGAGATTGCCGTGAAGTATCCAGTGTCGCGCAGGATCTCGGCGGCGGATGCGACGCGGAAGTTCAGGTAACCCTCGTATCCCGGCCGACCCCTGAACTCAGGCCGGATACGCATGAATTCGGCCATCTGGCCCAAACCCGCAATGTGGTTGCTACCGAAATGTGTGAGCGGGCACCCTCTAACAATAGGGGGGGATAATTGGCAGGCATCAAACCAGTACTGACTCTGTGCCCGATAGCAACATCGCCCGGGTAGGGGAACATGCTGATGCAGTGTGAAATCCGGTGAGGGTGAGGCCCTCTTGTGCCAACTTATCAAGGCATGGCGTCTTGATCTCGCCACCGTAAGGGCCAATATCGCTGAAGCCCAGGTCGTCAGCGACGACTATGAGGAAGTTGGGGCGCTTGGACATGTTGACGGCTTGGCTTGGGTTTGGTCAGATTGTTGACCACTGAAGCTTAGACCTCGACCTGGTTCCTGGTCCCCCGTGATAAAGGCTTGATATCAATGGCCTAAGCGAAATGCCGAGCATTACGCGCTTCCTGTGTCTGTCTACCGTTTATTACTAGCCCCGCTTCTTAGGCGAGATTGTGTGATCTTCGACTCACTGGGTAAGGGGGCAAGGGAGGATGATACGGAGTGGTTGGGGTGTCTACCGATTACCGGGACAAGGATTGGATCGCCGACTACCGTGGCCTGGAACCCCGCAAGCACCGGGGGGGTTTCCCGATGCAGAAACGAAGCGCCCCCATCCATCCAGACAGGGGCCTCCCGTTTACCGATTGCCGGCGCCAAGCGATGGCACCATTGCCATGTTCCGGCTAACCTTAGTGACTGGCCATGCCCCCTCAACCCCCTGCCGCACGGGACCCCATCGTGACGGATTGCTTGTTACCCCAGACTCTCAATAGCGCGCATGTGTTTTGGTCGTGCAATTGCGTGCTTGACAGGAATAGGCTGGGTTAGGTAAGTTAGCGACTTGACTGATTGAGCCCGTGATCATGACATCTAAATGGATCCAATTCCTAGTTCTTCAAAACATCGCTTCTCCAGCCAAGTGTCGTTCGAGTAGAGATTCGAGGAACGTCTACCGTTTTCAAGTTTCCTGCTACGCGGCTGTCTAATCCTACTTCAATGCGATTCTGTGGTTGATCACAGGCGCGTATCATTCGACCACCGCCAAGATGGCGAGCTTTCTTCGCGACCACAACGTTAAGGTTACCAAACATGTCTCGTCCAACTTGGTTCTGGCCACCATGGTCCTGATGACCAGTGTCTTCGCTTACGGTTTCGAAAACTCGGTGCTCTCTACCGTCCAGGCCATGAATGGTGAGCCGTTCCATCCATCAGTCCATCCAAACGAAACAGCCAACTGACTGGGGCTCGAGCTCTCCTGACATAGCATACGAGCGGATATTCGGCGAATATAATGAAAAGACCAAGAAATACCACTTTACTGTCGACCACCTCGCCTATCTAAATGCGTTCCCCCTTGTAGCATATGCGTTCGGAGTCATCATCTTCTCGCAGGTGGGCGAGCGCTTCGGCCGCCGCGCCGTGTTCTATAGCATGAACTGCATCTGCATCATCGGCGTCGCCATATGCTATGCCGGCCGAAGCTATGCATGGGCCCTCTCAGGCCGCATCATCATCAACCTCCACGTCGGCGCCGAAGCCTGGCTGGTGCCCATGTGGCTGGCCGAGATCGTGCCTGCCGCTGTTCGTGGGTCAAGTAAGTACACGGGTTAAGATTTGGCATCCCCCGCCATCAAGCCCCTTTTTCCTCCTTGGTCCCCATATACGCTCCGGTATCCATAAGCTAATAGAGTCGATATAGTGGTTGCTATCTACGCATTTAGTCACGTCCTTGCCGGTTTCATTGCCGCCGTGATCACCAACTCGACCAGCAAGATTCACGGAGACGACAGCTGGAAGATTCCGATCTGCATCATGTTCGCCTTCCCGGCCCTGGCCCTGGCCATGGCCTGGCTTCTGCCCGAGTCCCCCCGCTGGCTGCTACGTCAAGGCAAGTTTGACCAGGCCGTCGAGAGCCTGTACTACATCAACGGCGCCGACAAGGACTACCCTGCCGAGCAAGAGGCCCGGCTTCTATTGGAAATGATCCACAACGCGCCGACCAAGGGCAGCTGGCGCGAGCTGTTCAAGGGCATCAACCGACGACGAACATTGGGAGGGCTTGTCGCCGCTGTGGCGAACCAGCTTACCGGGCAAAGCTTCGCATCCACGTATGGCACTGTCTTCCTCAAGCAAATCAATGTCATGGACCCCTTCACAGGGACCCTGATCAAGCGGGCTGGCGTCCTGGGCGGCTGCATCTTCGTCATCACCTTGGTCGAGAAGATCGGCCGGCGCCGGGTCGCCCTCACGGTGGGCAGCCTGACGACGGCGGTGCTCATGATCATGGGCGGTCTCGGCACGATTCCAAACGCCACCAAGTCTCAACAAAATGGCATCTTGGCTATGACCATCATCTTCCCCTTTGTGTACATGATTGCATTTGGTTCGACGTAAGTTGCCCTCTTCTCTTGTATCATGCTAACGATACCCTGTTCTAATTCGATGATACTGACCACGATTCTTTCTATCTAGTATGACTGTCGTCAAGGCCGAGATCCCTCATACATCTCTGCGTGACAAGTCCAACATGCTCTTTTGGACCGTGTCCAACCTCTGCAACATCCTGGTCACCTTCACCCTACCGTATCTACTGAAGGCGCCTTACGCCAATCTCGGATCCAAGGTGGGCTTCGTTTTCGGCGGCATTTCTTTCGTATGCTTGTTCTTGATCTTCTTCATGGTTCCCGAAATGACCGGGAAGTAAGTTGCCGTCCTATTCTTGTCACTCTTCACAGTTAACTAACCCCTTTGCCAGGTCCCTCGAGGAAGTTGACGAGATGTTTGAGAAGAGGGTTCCAGCCTGGAGAAGCAGAGGTAAGCCTACCAATACCCAAAAGAAAACAGAGCCCCATCAAGCTGTCCTAGCAGTACTGACTAGTCTTGATTACTACAGGGTTCCGTGCCACTGGTATGGCAGCGGCAGTCACCGATATACAGAACGATCACATAATCACTGCGGCTGGCAGCAGCAAGATGGACTCGGCAGAACAGCTCGAGGGCGTGCCGGCCGTCGACAAAAAATAGCTTTGAAATTAGAGGGCACTCAGGATTAGGATGAGTTTGGTTTCGTCTTCCACTGCTATGTTGGGTATGGGTCTGTGATTTCTAGCGAACAGTTTGCTTTCTTGCTTTTGTTATACAGAATGATAGCAGAATGTGTGGCTCAAATATACGGCCTAATTCATTTCCGTATACCATGAACTATCTACACAAATATGTTAAGCACATAATCCTTCCACTTTGCCAAGCTTTGATCCGAACGCGTCTTTCTAAATCGAAAGCATACAGGTGGACATACTCGAGGCTAGGTAATCGCTGTCTAGTCCATAGTACCATGTCGTTTGTGTGAACCTCATGGCCCAATGATCCGCTCCAGAACACGCACGCTGTCAAGGTGTGATTGCGGTTCACGGCCACAATGCATCTTTCAACGTTGCCTGCCTTGGCTACAGCTGCAGGTATTCCCTGTCCTCTATCGCACGACTCCATATTATGAACGGGGTTTTCAAGTGGATCCCCGATTACCGCCCCTCTCCTTCAAGATTAACCGGCCGGCGCGCCAGTTCACGAGCCTGCCAAGCCGCCAAATAATTCCAGGAGTCTGGATAGACAGCATGCTTAAATAGCATAAAACTTAAACTACTAGTGTCGATCACGTCAACGTCCCTCCAAACGTAAACGGACGTTTGGTGATTGCCATGTCAAATTTGTAGGTAGCTGTTATACCCAAGGTTAGTTGGCAGCAGCACAAAGATCGAGATCATCATCTTACCCCTGCTAGTGTGGGAAATGGGGCCCTAAAGAGTCAGGGGATATGATGCAACATTGCTGAGTGATTTTATCAATCTAGTCGAAAGCGGTATGCAATAAACTGCTTTGGCTTTGAAGAAAGATACGTTTTTTTTTCAAGGCGAACTTATATATGCCCGAAATGGTGGCCAGTTGAGGCGTGCCTTTAAAGACTTTCGTTACTGGACCTGACTGAGCTACCTGCCGCAACCATGCATGTTACTCTCCCTTCTTTAGCCCTGCTGGCCTTGACCGGCTCGGCGCTGGCTGGCAAGGATAACCAAAAGCCCAATGTCGTCATCATCATGTCCGACGACCAGGACCGACTGCTCGGGTCCATGGACTACATGCCGGTCCTGCAGCGGGAGATGATGGGGAAGGGGGTCGAGTTCGAGAACCACTACGGCACCATCAGCAACTGCTGCCCGTCGAGAGCTTCGTTCTTACGAGGCCAGGCTGCGCACTCGACCAACATCACACATGTCCGCCCGCCAGGGTAAGTTCAGTCTTTGTTCCCTATACACGCTCTGGACCTATACGTTACTGACGGTACGACGAGTCTAGGGGAAACTACGACAAGTGGCGTCTCACCCGGGAGGACAGAGATTACCTTCCCCATTGGATCAAAAAGGCTGGATACAAAGCCGAATGTAAGACAACTTTCCCAAACATGAGTGTCTCAGGCTAAAGTTCCGTCTAGATGTTGGCAAATTCTTGAACGGGTATTCACAGGCGAATTACCACATCCAGCCGAAGGGGTGGGATCATGTGGATGCTTTGGTATGTCAATGCATGGATAAAATCACACCAGAGACCTCCATCTAACTTGCCGATCAGCTCGAGCCCTACATCAACAACTACAACAACGTGGTCATGTCCCAGAACGGCGAGCGCCCTGTCCAGTACCGGGGATTTCACAGCAACGACGTCGTGAGGATTAAGGCGTATGAACCCCTACATCTAGTAATCTTCAAAAGGCGCCCATTCGACTAACCTGGATAATAGCCTTGATCGCTTAGATCATCTGTTGGAGGCCCAAGACCCCTTCTTCATGGCGATCATGCCATATGCGCCACATGTAGCCGGTAATAAGCCTCCCACGCCTCAGGCCCGTCACGCAGAGAAATTTCCTGGGGCGACCGCTCCACGATTCGCCAACTGGAACCCATCCGACGAGATCCAGCAAGGAAAGAGCGTCTTCCTAAAAGACATGAAGCCGATGGATAGCGAGGCGGAGGCCTCGGCCGACCGACTCTTCCGCGGAAGGATCCAGGCCATCCAGGGGGTCGACGAGATCATCGAAGACGTGTTAGCCAAGCTGGAGGAGAAAGGCCAGCTGGAAAATACCTATGGTATGTACATCGCCCTCTCCTGGCATGGCTACTCACCAGAAATCCGCTAACTTCTCTTTTGTAGTTATATTCACTACTGACAATGGGTACCACATTGGAGCCCATCGTCTGCCCGGCGGCAAAGCTCTCCCATATATTCAAGACACCAACCTTCCCATGGTTGTCCGCGGCCCCGGGATCCCCCAGGGCGTGAAGTCCAAGGTTGCTAGCGCCCACCTGGACTTTGCTCCCACCTTCCTGGACATCATGGGCCTGGAAAAATCGGAGTGGCCCGAATTCCTAGACGGCCGCAGCCTGCTGGAGGAATGGAAGGACCCCGTTCCCGAGGTCAAGCCGGAAATCGGCTCGGCCAAAGAGATCATCAACATCGAGTTCTGGGGCGACAAGATTGTCGAGATCCCCGAGTACGCAGGCACCAAGCTGACCAACAACAGCTACAAGACGCTCCGGATCGTGTCGGAAGAGAGCTCCTGGATGTTTCTGAACTGGTGCACCAACGAGATGGAACTGTACAACATCACGGCCGACCCCTGGGAAATCAACAACCTGGCCCGCGGCGACGTGGCCCCCGAGCACCAGCGCCTCATCCACCGCCTGAACTCGATCCTGATGGTGACCAAGTCATGCACCAAGGACAGCTGCCGCGACCCGTGGTCGGTGCTGCAGCCGCCCAATGCGAAGGGTGGGCGGCGAATTAGTTCGCTGACGGCCGCCATGGACTACGAGTACGATGAGTTCTTCACGGCGTTTCCTAAGGTGCACTTTGGCCAATGCATGCAGTACCAGGACGAGGAGAACGAACAGCCCTTCTTTCCTCCCGGCGCGGAAAACGATCTGGGCAAAGCGCATCGACGGCCCACGGACAACTGGGTGTCTTCGGACAAGGGGGAGGCCGGGGTCAAGCCCAACGCGCAGCTCGCTGGCGGGCCTGAGCAGCGACATGCTACCATTAAAGAGCTGATGGCGGGTATCCATGTTCTGACCGATGAAGAAACTGGTCCACTAGTTCCGCCCGAGGAAGATTAATTGCCTAGGGGTCGTATGAACAGACTCTTGCGGCCCTTAGCACAGTTACGGTATAACACAAATCCGAATACTTTAAATAATGGAATATCGAAATAAATGATCTATGAGACAAGCTTGGAAGCAGGCAGTTATCTATGGGAATAGCTGGCGAAGCCATGGTATGGTTGACTAGGTTATTCATTCGACCTGGAGTGGCCTTACTTTTGGCAAAGAATATACATGTGAGTTGCATAGACACAACGGGGCCATCTTGGACAGATATCGTGAAATATTGTCTTAGCGGGAGGGGATAATGGTGATGATTCGGACCAACCAGACGGGGGGCCTACCGGTATTGCGTGCTGGTCAAGTGTGAAGCACGCGATGGCGATGCCACCAATCAGATGTAATGGATCAGGTCCACTTTCACTACGCATCTTGCGAGATGAACTTGGGACGGGAGACGCCCTTGAGATCTTGAATTCTGACCTCCATCCTCCATTCGTAACCAAACTCAGGTGACGCTCTAACGAATACCCTGGGAATCTGGGAATCACCATGTGCTGAAACATCTAAGGATCATCTCATTTGGACCAATAGGGATCTGTCGGCATTCCCCAGGTTTTCTTTCGTATCCCCACCTTCCCCGCGTTTCTCCAAGCTAGGTTCCAACGCTCCGACGAATTATATCTGATCAAGCCTTTTTAGTGATCAGGATAGCTCCTCACGATACCCCTGTCTATTTCAATTTTGACCTTGACTCTTTTGACCACGTCTCGGAGCTGCAATGCCTCCCCCCAGGTCCGCGGCAACCTGCGTACAGTGTCGCGCTCGCAAAGTGAGTGTCTCCTCAGCTCCATAGCCTTATGTCCTGGAAACACGAGCTAATTGCTCGACCCCCCTAGGTCCGCTGCAGTGGAGGGGCTCCCTGTTGTTCTAACTGCGAGCGTCTGGAGTACGCCTGTTCGTTCGCCGTGTCTCAGCGAGGTCAGTGCGAGAACGCCTTGTCACCACAACTCGAGAAGAGGCGCCGGCCTTTGGCCTGTACGCCATGCCGGATCACCAAGTCCAAGTGCACAGGAGAGCGTCCGTCTTGTGCGCCATGCAGGGCTCGCTCCAAGGATTGTGTTTACCCTGACTCCAAGAGGAGGAAGTCTCGTACCGAATCCGAGTGCGCGCGCTTGAATGACACACTACCACAGCCGGGAGGCTTTGACGCCACTCGGCGAAGCCCTCGGTTGCCGGCCCAGGCGCAAAGCTACGTTGATATGGCCAGGGACCAACACTCCGGACCATCGCCCATCAATCCAATGGCGGACACAGCCGCTATATCTGAGATATCATATGCTGAGAGCTTCTCCACTGAGATGGCCTCTCCGTTTGGTGGCTCTCCAAGAGGAGGCCATGATGCTACTTCAACAGGAGCGGCTCTAACTGAATCATGGCGAAGCTCGGCTTCGAATGTCAGCATCGATGATCTGGAACCAGTGAGCTGTGCTTTGCCCAAAGTCCACGAACAGTTCCAAATCGTCAACGACTACTTTCGACACATATATGCCCATCCTGGGTCGGCCTTCCTCTCCGAGGTGTCGGTGACGAAACGGTGCTTGGATGGGACTATCGACGAGGCGTTATTGCTCTCCATTTGCGCCTATACCGCCAGCGTGCTTCGGTATCCGAGATACTATCCCGCCCAGTGCTCGGCTTGGGTGCAAAAGGCCGAGGACATCTTGTGGCGTAGCATGGAGAGCCCGACTGTGTTCAAAACACAAGCGATACTGCTCGCGGTCCTGTGTCGGGTCGAGACGGGAAACTTCAAGAGAGGATATATGCTGCTGTCCATGGCGTCGCGGTCGGCCAGCGCGTTGAGGTTGCAGTACGAGCGGCTCGACTTGGATCATCACAGCCAAGAAGTCAGGAGGCGGCTGACATGGTCTATCATGCTGATCGACAACTACTTTTCCGTGGGCTTGCCCGAATCCGGAACGTGTCCGCCGGATTTTATTTACCTCAAGATGCCGTGCGCGGAAGAAAATTTCCACGGGGACGGCGAAGCTAGCGGCCCATCCTCACTTTCACTGGACGGAGTTTCCGAGAGCGGACTCTTGCAGCTTTACATACGCTTGAGCATCATCCGCCGAGACATACTACGGCTCACACGAAATTTGTCTCTCCAGAACAATGTAACACCTCAGATAACAGACTTGGTCGAGGGCATGCTGAAATCGCTCCAGCTCGCAGAGCCGACACCTTACAAAGTCGAAGAACTGCAAAGATATGCCAACTCCCGGTGGCTAATGAGATATGTCGCGGTGCAGCTCGGATGGCACCAGTGCCATTGCGACATCTACCGTCTGTTCCTCTCTGGATACCGCGAAGCCGCCCCGGATGCCATGATTTGGGCTTGCGCACCCGGATACGTTTCCCAGGCCGCAATCAATTGTCTGAAACACGCGCGAGCCGCCATCGACATCATCCATGACACTGAAAACCTCAAGGTCCAATTTGTCTCCCCTCCCAGGGACATTTGTATCAGTGGATATCACGCATCTCGCCTGCTTCTATTTATAAGTGGCATGGAACACATACCCCAAGATAAGAACATTGCCGTTGAAAGAGCAATGTCGCTGGCCAAAAGCACGCTCACGATCTTACGTCCCCTATTTGGCACATCGGCTATACTGGGGAAAACGGTAGAGGAATTGGACCGGATCATCACAACCCACATCTCTGGTGCTCCAGAGCAACCCCCCGGGGACCCATCCTATGGAGACTCTGGGGATGCCCGCCGCCGTCGTCCGCAGTACGGCATGACCATTCAGAAGCATACAAGCCTGGGAGTGCACAGCGCACTTAGACTGGCCCAGTTTCACGACGACGAGGAAGACGCGCGGGGCATAGGCACCAGCTCTAATACTCACACTGGGTCAATTAGTAGCTCGGCAACAAACGCTACGCACCCAGCGACGTTGCCGTCTGTCAGTACTTCACAGACGGCCTTGCTATCTGAACACCAGGAGGACGCCGATTCTCGCAGGGCAGGGGACCAAGCCATCTACGCAGCCGCGGATCGAGCCGGGGAGATAGTCTCGTGGGGAAGTGCGCCCGAGACCATGGATCTAAGCGCGTTCAATCTCAACATCTGGTATGCGAGGGGATGGCAGCACGACTTCTCGCCTGGGTCATCGCACGACTGCATCTGACAATGGTGGCGAGCACCCCCAAAGGCTTTCTTTCGCACTCCCCCTCCCCCCTTGAGTCGCGAACCTGTGTGATCGGGTTGGCTGCTGACGTGTAGCCGATGATGTGATGTGCCTGGTTCGATTGGACTACGCTGCTTGGTGGGGACGTTCACCGACTTCCGGAACTAAAATGGACGAGTCAGGGGCCCACTGGCTGGCCACAGGGGGGGTAGAATATCCTTGGCGGACCAAGGGGTCTCCACTCCCGGCTCAGACCCCGCGAGCATATCTCCCCGGATCACATGATCTATGGCTCCTGAGTCGGAGAAGAGTCGCTTCTATTAATCACGAGAAATTTGGAGGGGATTTGAGGTAACCATAGTTTAAGCCTCACGGAAAACAAAGTGCATAGCCATCGTGGATTACAGGGGCAATACAGAGCAAGATGGAGTCCAAACCGCCCCCAAACATCGTGTTCATCATGTCGGATGACCATGCCGCCAAAAGTATCTCCTGCTACGGTGCTGGCATCAACTCCACCCCGAACCTGGACCGGCTGGCCAAAGAGGGCATGCGGTTCAACCACTGCTACGTCACCAACAGCATCTGCACACCGTCCCGCGCGGCGATCCTGTGCGGGACGCACAACCACGTCAACGGCGTCATGACGCTCGACTCCAAGATCAACAAGCGGCTGCCCAACGTGGCCAAGCAGTTGCGGGCCCCCGCGCCGCAAAGCAACGGCGGCTACCAGACGGCCATGATCGGGAAATGGCACCTCGGCGAGGGCCGCGACCATGAGCCTACGGGCTTCGACTACTGGAGCGTCGTGCCCGGCCAGGGCGAGTACTGGGACCCGCAGTTCCTCGAGCCCGGCGGCAAGACGGTGCGGGTGCCCGGATACGCGACGGACATCATCACCGACAAAACGATCGACTTCATCAAGTCCCGGGACAAGGCGCGGCCCTTCTTCGCCATGTGCCACCACAAGGCTCCGCATAGGTCTTGGGAGTACGACTCGAAGCACAAGGACCTGTACAAGGACCCCGTCCGCCTGCCCGACACCTTCACCGACGACTACAAGAACCGCGCCAACGCGGCCCGCGTCGCCAAGATGCGCGTCGCGCAGGACCTCACCTACACGGACCTGGGGCTCGTGCAGCCTGAGGGCCCCGCCTCCGTAGTGGGCGTCAAGATGATCGACCAGTGGAACTGGGTCGACCGCAAAATCCCCGCACCCGCCGACCCGCGCGGGATGCGGCCCCTGGTTTGCAAGGAGACGGGCCAGGCGTTCACGTTCGAGACGCCCGCCGAGCTCGCCGAGTTCAAGTTCCAGCGCTACATGCAGCGGTACCTGCGGACCATCCAGAGCATCGACGACAACGTGGGCCGTCTGCTCGACTTCCTGGACGAGGAAGGCCTGGCCGAGAACACGATCGTGATCTACACCAGCGACCAGGGCTTCTTCCTGGGCGAGCACGGCTGGTTCGACAAGCGCTTCATGTACGAGGAGAGCTTCCAGATGCCGTTCCTGGTGCGGTACCCGCGCGAGATTCGCGCGGGCAGCGTCTGCGACGACATCATCAGCAACGTCGACTTCGCGCCCACCTTCCTGGACCTGGCGGGCGTGCCGGTGCCGACGTACATGCAGGGATACTCCTTCCGGCCGCTGCTCCGGGGCCAGACGCCCGCCGACTGGCAGCAGGTGGCCTACCACCGCTACTGGATGCACAACGACGTCATCCACAACGCGTACGCGCACTACGGCGTGCGCGACCAGAGGTACAAGCTCATCTACTGGTACTGCGAGGACTTTGGGCTCGAGGGGGCGCGGCCGACGGGGCGGAAGCGGCCGGTGCCTGTTGCGGGGGGTGTGAGTAGTAGCGACGACGCCAACGAGGATGATGAGAATGATGACGAAGAGGAAAAGGAGTGGGAGTTGTTTGATTGCCAAGAGGACCCGTTGGAGTTGTTTAACTGTTACCACGACCCAGCGTACGCTGATGTGGTCAAGATGATGACGAAGAAGCTTGAGGATAAGATGGCGGAAATCGGGGATGAGCCAGTGCACGGCGAGGGGCAGTTAGAAAAGCGCCGGAAAGAGTATTCATGATCTTGAAAGGCCTTGAAGGTACGATATATTCAGGGCCTTGTAGCTTGCGTACAGCACAGCAGGCTATGGTGGCATCCATGTATACTTGGAATTCACAAGAATAAAAAGCGCCTCCCGATAATTAACCCCTCTTTAGTTTTATTTTCTTCTTATTTTTTCGTGAAGTCCCATTTTCGTCGCACCTGCTCTTTCTCCTTTCTTTGTTACACCCGCGCTTTCCTAAGTCCAGCTTCCTGCCTTCTACTTCCTGCTTCCTGCTTCCTGCTTCCTGCTTCCTGCTTCCTGCCATGTATAAACCCCAAGATACTGGGACGAAGAAACAACGTCTTGTATAGTCGCAACTTCTCAATTCATCCCCGCGAGATTCCAGAAATGTTCAACTGAAATCATTTGCCCTTCATCTCTTCTGCAAACTTCATCTTCTCTGCTAACTTCATCCATCACCCACCAAATACCACTAAGTTAGGAGGTACTGTTACAAATATTCATCAACATGCCTCCCACTACACAGTGCGTCATTTGCTTGAATCCAAAGGCCAGTCTCTGCAAACACTGCGGCTCCGCTCACTACTGCTCCCCTAAATGCCAGATGGACGATGAGCCCGCCCACAGGGTCTTCTGCCAGCAGTTTGCCCGCCCTCCTCCTCGCCCAGCCGACAATCTCCAACATGTCCTTGCCATGTCCTTCGATTCAGACCTCGCCAAGGAACCCCAGCTGATCTAGATCCGAAGCATGGAGAACCCCGTCGCCGGATCCGACGTTGGAGCCACGGCCAAGTTCTATGATATGGCCCACCATTGCGGGGGACACCTCAACATCTCTCACGCAGAGCTCGACAGTATGAAAGTCCACGTCATAACAATAAACCCGCGGACCGGTCACAACCTCTACCGGACCCTTGTCCTCATGTCCCGCACGGATGGCGGCAGGACCGACTGGGCCAATAACGAGGGGAACCAACAAGGACCCATCAACGCGCTCGTGACTCGTATACATCGCCAGCCCGAGTTTAACCTCTCCGGCCCCTTCCTGGTCGCCGCTTACAGCCTTGACGGCGAAGCGGTCAACGTCACGGCCGAGGACTTTCGACACGTGATCGACTACGTTGGCATGTATGGGCGCGGCAGGGCCGACAAGAAGGCCGAGCGGGATCACGTTGTCTATCTGATGAAGTTCGCCAATGACTGGCGTGCCACCTTTTCGAACCAGACCTTCTACGATATGCGCAAGCTCCCCGATGGCGGTACCAATAACCTGTTGGGCGGGATCGAGATCCAAGGCTCCACGATCCCGTTACCGTCCCAGCCTATCATGTTCTTCGTTGGCGTTAGCCCTCAAGCCCCCTTCCGTTTGTTTCCCAGAGTGGGTTCTGTGCCCCCCATATCGGTCCTTATGAAAATGCCCCTCCGTCTGGTGACCCATGGACTCCAACCCAGCTCCTCAACATTGACCAACCACCACGCTGTGGCCTTGATGAGGCGCATCGACCTGGAGATCGCCCATCCGGACTGGGGCACCGTAGCACCCGAATGGAGCGGGGGCTGCATCGGCAACGTGAGGCTGACCCATCACGACACCTCGATGACGCCTGAAATCGCTGGCATCTGCGACATGATGGCCCTAGCAGCGTGGGCACTAGACGAACTTGAGCCACGCATCAAGGAGGCTCGTCGAAGCACGACGAATGCCAAGCGACGCGTCATGGAATATGTACATGCGGAGCGGGATGGCATGGCGTTGTACCAGGCTCGCTGGTCGTTCATGCATAGCGGTCCGGTAGGGCAGTCGATGAATAAGGTGGAGAAAGATTTGAATTCGCTCCGTGACAGACAACAAGGGCAATAGTAAAGCTTTTTGTGTACACAGGTATTAAATGTGCATCAGACTAGCGAATGGCAACATATGCCAGCGCCCCAAGGGCAGCGTTTCCATCAAGACACTGATTTTACGATTCGCTATGTTTGAACCAATCTCGGTGTGTTTGATGGCTATGCTGATTTTGCATTTCCCCTTCACCCCATAGACTCGGGATTCTCGCTCATGTAGGGTAAACAACAAGATATTCTGGACGTGTCCACAAGTATCCGTGGAAGAAGATAAACGTCGCCTGCCAGGCGTTTGGCAGGTCAAACAACATCGGCCCCCCTTTGGTGCGGCGCAATCTTGCTCCTCCCACGAATCTCGGCGCCGTACTTGTACAAGACACAAGGCACAGGTGCCATGACGGTCGCGAGCGCGGCGGGGATAGTGAGAGCCCCGTGCGGCCCCAGTCCCTCGTACATGGGGACCGAGGCCGGGACGAGCGCACCGGCGACAAGGTAGCGCACGCTCGTCATGAAGGCCAGGGCCGAGGCCGTGTGGCGCTGGTACACGACGACGGTGTAAAGGTGGTGGTGAAGACGGTGACGAGTCCGTAGCCGAAGAAGACGAAGCCGGCGATGGGGACCCAGATGTTTTGGCTGGACACTCTCTGCATACCCTCGGGCGAAGACGCAGGCGTCAAGGAGGCCAAGGCGGTCGCGATCAGTAAGATGTCTCTCATCTTCAGCGAAGCGACGGCCGTCATGGTGCTAGACCAAGAGCTCCAGAAGATTGAAGCCAAAGGGATGGCGTTCGCGCACACGCTCGCGCACGTCCTCTGCTCGGCCTGGATGATGCGTTGCTGGACCCTCCGCGAGGCCAGCCTGGCCCACAATGCCTTTGTCCAGTTCCGCGACGAGAGGGTACCACTGACGCTTCCCCGGCGGATATTTCTCCCTCCGCGGGATTCCAATAATGACAATGTGAAGACTAAGGCGGACAACGCGTTGTTCGTCGAGTTGGGGAACTCTCCCATCCTCCTCGAGGACGTGAGCTGGACCCGTCCGGGGCGCGCGGGCATGTGAAATCTGAGGAAGCTCGAGGTGCACCAGGCCTTCGCCTTCGCCGCGACATGGAACAGCTTCCGGGGCCGATCGACGACCAAGGTCAAAGACCTGTACCGCAACTTTGGCGCCATGCAGGACTTCGCCGCGAGCTCCATCAACGCCATGTTACCCCGGGGACACGAACAGGCAGAAGAAGGTCACCAAAACATCATGAAAGCCATTCTGAAAGGTCATGCGACCCTGCCTCTCTCCCTACTCTACCTCGAGAAGCCTACCGACAAGGATGGGTCCGGCGACGGCTCTTTGGTGCCTCCGTTCCCACCCACCCAGAGGCTCGATGCCAGCCTGGGTTATATGAAAGTGTTTCCCGACTATCTGCTCATAAAGAGGTCTTATGGGCCACCCGCGATAGACCATTTACCTAGTACCCTCCTGGAGGGTATGGCATGGCATGAAAAAGTCGTCATAAGGATCAATTGTGTACTAGGTACACATTTCCACGATGCAATGATGTCAGAGAGTCCCATATTGAGCAGTATATGCTTCGAATATGAAACTTCTGGACCCCTTCTTGAACACTCTGTTAGGGTACCTAATAATAAGGGCGTCGGGTATCAGACTTTCCACGTCGACAATCACTTGGAATGTACCACCAGCCAGCTCCCGAAACTGCCCTCTCAACCCCTAGCTCCAAACGGGGAAACTGCCAAGTACGTCATTATTTGCCCAGATCTGAGGCATTGGTATAGCCACGCTGAATGGTATCGCTGCCGGGGTGCATTATTCAAAAGGATACATTTAGATGGGTCTCGATATGAGTTGATGTATCTTAGATCAGTGCACATCTCTTATGAGGAGGATAATATAGGCCTAACCTCCGTTGTTCCAGAGCGAAGAAAAACAGAAGAAAAGGGGTATCGAGCGGATTTAGTGTCTGAGGAAACGAAACTCCTTGTCCGGTGTGGTAAGTAACAATATCCCCCTTTCCGTATGTTCCAGAAGCTGTCTCAATTTCTTGCTTGCTAACGTGTCTCGGTCGACTCATTAGATATCTCGTCCTGGCCAACAGTCAAACACTTTTTCGACAGTCCGGAAGACCTATTGTTCCAGCACGTACATGGCGCTCTGCTTGGGTTCATCCTACTTCCGGTACAGTGTTGCTGGATTCTCTGGTTCATGTTGGGTATGTCCCTGAATGTCGGCCGGATCGCCATGTCTTGTATCTTTCTATGCCACGCCCTGGCCGTGGCAGTCGAGGCCATCTGGTTCACGCCGGTGGCAGAGCGTATGAAACAGCGATATTGGGTGGAAGACTTTAGCGGCCGAGTGACGCAGAGCCCCGCGGACGCCGGCTGGCGCGCGTGGGAGGTGAGCCTGCTGTACCCCGGTTCCCTGTTCGGACCCAGGCGGTTTCTCGTGGCCTTGGCCGCGCTCGTGCTCCTCGGGGCCCTCACCCTCACATCTCAGATGAGCACCCGGGCGGGAATTTGGGGGTTCGCCATGGTCCTGTTCGAGGTCGCGGTCAAAGGCGGCGCCCACCTTGTCTGGGTCCACGGGATGAAGAAGGCCCGGGTGCGGAAATGGGTTGACGCCTTGGACGTCTGGTGGCTGCGCTTCGTGTCGCTGGGAGTCGACCCCATGCGCAGCACGCACGTCACACGGTCGCGGAGCCGTGAACCCTACCGGGAGGAGTTGGACGTGAATCCTGAACTGTTTGTATGGGGCTGACGACGGCAAACGCAAGATAGATGTGATTCCAGCTGAGAGCTTCCTACTTACTACGCAAGCGTCTTCTTCCCACGAGCGGTGCGGTCAAATTAAACATTTGGCTTTGCTGTGGCACGTTGGAGAAGGTTTCGGGATCCCGTCTTTAGACTTTCGGCGAGCGCCGACGCCACCCCCTTTTAGGCTCATTGAATCCAAACCAAGCTTAGTCGAGTCAGCGAGTTGGTGAATTGCCAGCGTAACAGCACCCATTCCGGATGTGCAAATAGGGGCGGAAAGATAGAGTCTTGGCTTGCTTTCTAAATGTTGTACGATAGGTTCCGGATAGCATATGAATTACACGCCAAACGGAGCAGCGAAGCAGACTAGCTGCATATAACTATGTTATGCGACGGCTTTAATTAATCTATTTCATTTCTATTCTTTAGTTCATTGTCTACTTCTTATCCCCCTCGGCATTCTTCAGCAAAGGGCACTTCTGTCGCGCCCGCATGCTTTCCGTGTAGTCCTGCACGATCATAGCCATCAGCTCGGAATTCGCCGCGATTTCGTCCGCGTGCTGTTCCGCCAGACGCAGGGCCAGTGCATCGTGAGCGGGATCGGCACTGGCGTTGTCGCTGTGGGTGTTGCCCATCTCTGTTGAGGTTGCAGAAGCTCCTCTATAATTCTCGATGTCGTGGCGTCTCTGTGGTGTAAAGATATTGGGCTTGGTTTGGCCCACGTTTTGGGGTTGGGCGGATGAAGGTAAGTAGGGGTTGACGGCATCGGTAGCGTCATCTGACTTCGGTGCTTCTCCATTTGCCTGTTGGGCGATGCTCTTCTTTGGGGTTGACATGGTGCAATATAAAGGCTTTGCAGTTGGCACTTCCAGTAATAATACAGACATGGAATATATACGTGCAAGGGAAAGCAGATAGAACAGACCAGATATCTATAGATGATTCGTAGTTTTGCATGTACCCTAATACCACAACTGCCATGGTAGGATCTGTAGAAAGTGAAGTCCAGTATAGAAGGTCCTGGAACCTGGAATCAAAGTGAACCAACTGTGATTGTTCAAGCGCGTCTAGACCTCACGTGGCCATAGCTCCAACAGCTCCAGATGAAGCTCCAAGTTTGGTAACTAAATACATCATACCTGATAGAACAAAGGATTCCCAACAGTCCCGAGCAAACCTTGACACGCGTGGTGTAGTTGAAAGAGTGCGAGTCTTGAATAATTGTGATGACGGACTCCCGCACTCCCAGAGCAGAGTAAGTGTTCACCCTAAGAACGGGCACCTGCAGGACCACCCTTAATAGGCGGCTTGGTGTTCATAGAAAACTCTGGGATGCGGTGGGTAGTTGTGGCCACAGCAATCCTCTTTTTTGTTTTTGTTCCCCTCCCTTTTTTTGTCATCACCTCCCTCCGTCTGAGTTCCTGGTTTCGAATCCGAGTCATTGCAAGTCAGGTTTTCATAACTGTCTGCTATTGGCTTTCTATCATCTGGGAAACATATTTTCCTCAAACCTCAAAGATTAACTGCACAACTTGATAGTCGTTAAGTCAAATACGCCTATAGCAGCTACATGTCTATCTTATTTCCTCAATAACTTTCAGGCTTATAGTAACGTGATGACAAGGAATACAAGTTGCAAAAGCAAAAAGCAACCTTGGCGAGTATCCCTTCATTTCCATACTCGGCGTACCGCCTCATCGACATGCAGAACTTTCAACGCGTAACACATCGAGCAGGCGTACTGGCGAAGATTCAATTTCAAGGTTTCATGGTCCTAAAGAATACTTGACCAAGGAGTAATGCGCTGCAACAGCAGGAGAATGGCCAAAATATTGAATGCAGCGCTGAGGACAAAATTACGCATCTCGGTTTCTATTAGGTACACTTCACAGGTAGTAGTGTACTGGACATAATCAGGGAGCTTGTATTCAATTACAACTGAACAGTATTTAAGCGACCTTTACTCTCAATTAACTGCTTCTGAACTGCGCATCCTTCTCAACAACCTCTCGCGCAGTTTGCTGGAAAGAGTCCAGACAGCTTTCTGGAAATCAGCAACACCATGGACCCCGCCGACGCCATCAATGGCGCTGTCAAGCAATTGCCCCGCGGCAGGGTAGAGCGCGCCATCTGCATGCTCACGCCCTGGTTCTACGACGCCAGCGAGGTCCCCGGTCTGGCGCGCGACGGCGATCTCGCCCTCCCCACCGCCTGGGAGAAGAAGTGTTTCCGCTCGGGCATGACGCTCATCATCGCTGATGACGGAAAAATGGAGGACAACAGAACGAAGCAATTCCGGGTTGTTGTCTTCTAACCCCAGGCTCCGTTTTACCCCCGCGCTGCTCCCCGGTCGGCTGGACGAGGCGACAAGCAGGACGAGTGGGTCAGCCGGGAATTCGAAGCCATCAACAGCAAGATGCACCACATTGTTGGCACTTGGGTTGGCGGCACGCTGAAGGATGGTGGCTCCAGCAGCAACGTCGCTGCCTCGCGCGGAGTCAGCGCGGACTCGGTGGAGCTCTCGGCTGCCCTGATTTCGGAGCTGACAGAGGACCCGCAGAGTTTGACGACAGACCCGATTAGTCCGAGCGTGCGGACGTTCAGACAGCCTGACTTTCGCCAGTCAGCCTGGAATTAAACGGATGGCAGCAGCGGGATGATCAGGCGAATGCGGAGCAATGAGTACAGGTGCAGTAAATGCATCACCGAGTGGAAAGAGAGATACCCGTCAATATGACATGCGACATGATTTGGCTCCACTGGAGTTATCAACCAACGAGCTTTTGTCCTTTTTCATTCTATTCATGTGTAGTATGCCCTGAGTGGCCCAGTTGATTCCAGTTGTATCGAATGAGGCCGTAAATTTAAGGCAAACAAACCACGGCATACGAAAGGGTTTCAGATGGAGTAATTGCATTTCGACTGTGACCTGATCTACCAAAATATAGGGCCCATCATGGGCCTATGAATTAATTGTGTTGTCCGGAGACAGATAGCATGATGGCTTTGTTCATGACAGTTCAGACTGCCTATTTCGTAGCCGTACGACATGGTCATTAAGAACCCTTCTCAATGCCTCGAAATAAATCGCCGGCAAGGAGATATTGATGTTCTAGGGTGCCATAAATTTTTTCAGGGCCTCAGCAATAGTCTCCATAGCCACGGTCTGGCGTCGCAGGAGCTCGAGCATCTCCGCCTTGTACTCGGCCTTCCTGTCGTTTGTCAGTAATCCGATAGCGAGGCATTGAGCAAGAGAAACGTACGCAGCGTCCTCGACGACAGGAGCGTCCTGGTCAGCAGGGGCGGCTGCGAGAATTTTGGTGACATTCGACCGGACTTCATGGTAATTCTGAAGCAAAGTATCAGTCTCTGGCAACGTTCGGGGAAAGGAATTTTAAGGGACTCACCTGAAAAATGGAGGGAGAGGCGAGCTCAGCGGCCAAGACCCGGAATTTGACTTGAGCGTCACCAGTAGGCTAAGACAGGATTCATTAGCGGGTTCACTGGGAACAAAACAGGATATTTGGTGCTTACAGTGATGCAGATCTTGTTGAAATGCTGATAGCGCAAACACTTTGAGGATCCCGCTAATGAATGCGACAAATTAGATATACGTCTGGTCTTCCGGGCGGAATAGTACTTACCAATTCCTTCCATGCACTCAATCATTTCCGACGTTCCATAATAGTGCATCGCGCGGGCGCAGGCGAAGCAGATGTCACGGGTTTCAGGCATGGTTGCGTTTTCAAAAGCCGACGAGGCTGCTTTTATGGATGGCGAAGTTGACGATGACAGAAGTGCGTTCATAGAGGATGAAAGTTACGTTGTGTTATATCTTTGGCGAGGGCAGATTAAGACCTAAATAGAACATAGCTTTCCAAGGCGTGCAAAATTAACGAAAGAGTCGCTGGGCTGTGTTCGCATAATTGGATTGTTATTCTACAACTGAATTATATTTAATCGATTCGGCTACTTCGAATCAACAAGAGCATTGCATTTTGAAACCCTTCATGAAATACAAAACCCCGAACCCACTGGGCGCCCCTTCAATATTAATAGATCTGACAAGACTCTGACTATCTTTCCACTTAGCAAACTACCAACTACACGGAACCTGAGGTTCGCTTTGCAAAGGTATGTGGCTAGTACGCGGGCTTGCAGTCAGGACATGGGTCTCGAATTCCTACACTGGCTTGGCTCGTGAGAAACTGGCTACAGCATACGCAGCTGGCCATTCTGAAAACTGAGGACCTGACAACAGACCTGCATCTAGTCACAAGCTTAGAAGGCGGCACGATCGGAAGCTCAAGAACATCACCCCCTGCGCATAAACTGCATGTATTAACCTTTACTTAATTGTATGTTGGCCAAATCCAACTGGATTCCCTGCGCATACTAAGTTTCGACACCGGGTAGGCATTATTTAGACCATGAGTTGGTAACAGTGGATGTTTGAAGTTATCATGTGACATGGCCTGTCGCAATGGTTGATGGTAACTAAAGCGATATTTCCAAGATACTCACATCTCACACTCAATCATGTATCTGCCACATGTACCCACCTGCGTCTGGCAATCTCTGGCTTTCTGGATATTCACACAGTTACCTCCTGTACCACAGTTCAATCAATTGGGACATCCCGCCCCCTGCGACGCCTACTATCCGCATACTCCAGCCCCATCTCCCGAAGCTGGTCAAAACCCTTGACTAGCGCAAACAGGAACGTCCGCTCGTCCAGGCTCTCGACCGCCGCCTCGAAGTCCGCCTCGAGCGACTGGAAGTGCGCGTAGTCCAGGACGGTCTGCTCGCCCGCCGCTGTGTTGGGCACGCAGCCCAGGTTGTCCGCCGCGAGCGCCCAACAGAGCGCCTCGCGCAGCGCCGCCTTCACCGTCGGGATGAAGGATTGGCCGTGCCGCTGCAACGTGAGGCTCGTGTGGTCCGTCAGGATCTTGGCGGCGTGCGCGGCGGCGATGTGGGGGCCTTCTCCTAGGTAGCCGTCCGGGCTCAGTAGTTCTCGATATGAGGGCGCGGGCTCGTGTTCATGGAAGTGGTCGAGGAGGTTGCTGCAGGCGAGGTGGTCGCCGGTCGTGGGCAAGGAGTCGTCCGGGCCGCGTTCGGGGAGAACGCCGTCGGCGGGGTAGTAGTAGAGCCAGGGCGGGTAGGTGTGTAATGGCTCGAGGACCTGTAGTGATGGCGGGATGGCGAGCTTGTTCGGGTCGACAAGGTCCTCGTCGGGCTGTACCTTGGCCAGGACGAAGTTGATGTGCATCTGGCCGAGGAGCATCTCGTAGCCGTAGCCCGACCGGAAGAGCTCCTTGGAGAGGCAGCCGTGGAACTCGGTCCAAGGGGCTCCATAAGACGGGCTGCAGAGGTTCGTCCGGACCTGGATCGACAGATTTAACTTGGAGATGCCTCGGTTCGGGATCTTAATCACCGTATGGGGATCCCCGTACCGATACTTGATATCAGTCGATGCGTAGACAGCCTCAGCAAAATAGCAAAGGTGGATTCCCGACGCATCATTGCTTTGTGGCTTCGAAGGATCGGCAGGTTTCTCTAGGATTGGCGGAGGAGGCGGAGGAGCGTGGCCGATTGTTGCTGGCCCTGTGATTGGGTTGTACCGCATGCCGTTAGTAGCATTATCGCCAGCACTGGGCAAATCCCTGGCCAAAGTTGGCGCAACGGACAAAGTAGGCGCAGCTGACAAAGGTGGTGCAATTCGCAGAGGTCCCGCAATGGGAAAAGGCGGCAAAGGCGGCGCACTAAAGGGACTGCTGCTGCTGGAGAAGGCCTGAGGAATCATATTCAGCAGGTCGTACCTGATGTGCGGTTGTCTGGGCTGTTTCTTGCCTGGACCTGAACCGCGGACTGGCATTGTGACATGAGCTCAAATGGGAAGTGGTGCTTAATACTTGGTACTTTGTACGAGCTCCAATCAGTATCAACCATGGGGCAGTGTAAATATCAAATCCGTACGGTCAGCATAGGGAACCTACTGTTCTTTATAAAACGTAGCTACACGTAGGTTACAAGTTGCTAATAAATCAGCTTCGTAGCTTATGAATAGAAGATTCGCGCAGAGTAGGAAGACTTATTGCGGAAGGAGAAGAAAAAAGAAAGCTAAGGCCCATGTTGGTGTCTTCATGATATTGAATAATTTGTTCCTCTGTTGTGGCCTTTGACGGGGCAGAGAGTAAATGGAGCTGACGATTTGGGAGCCGGCAGGGAAAACCAGAGTAACATATTGTTGAATCAAATGGGGCCCGTGAAAGTGGGCAGATGATCCTACCAGGCTGTACTGCGAAACACGTGGCCATACATGGCTCATTAATTACGACACCTCATCGTGTCTTTGTGGCCATGAATGGATATAAGGAATCCTTAGACACCATGCCTTTGTATTTCCCTTTGACACGAGACCATACAAGCAATCACAAGGGCAACAGCTTACGGGCCGTGCCATATGGTCCCTTTATTACCGCAGAATGCTTCATAAAGTCATGATTCTCCCAGAAACTGGAATCGCATCTTGTCACAAGCACATATAAGCTCAGTATAACCCCTTGTCGCCCAAAATTCCTTAACTCCTCAAAAGCATACTGACAAACAAACTTCCAGAACCTCTTACTTCATAGCCACACTCCTTGCTCAGCCTTCGTGCCCAGTCCCAGCAGCCATGTCTTCTTCCTCTTCGCATACCCCTACGCCTCCTTCCTCTGTCTCTTCTCCCTCCACGTCTGCTTCTCCCTCTTCCTCTCCTTCGATCCAAGCCACCGATGCTGGTATCATCGGTAATACGGCACCAGAGAACTACACCCGGAAGACATTCGTGGTTGAGTGCGAGGACAACGTCTGCCCCCTCGTCGTGTACGGCGTACTACTCCCGAACCGGGCGATGCTGAAGCACAACACTGCAGGCGACTGCCAGTGCGAGGGCTCCGACCGCGCCCTGGTCTGCACCTGGATGTACTGGATGGCGCACATGTGCTTAAATCACGGCCTCATCACTGAGAAGGAGGCCAACGCCATCCTGCGCCTCACGGAGAAAGATCTGAACGTGACCAAGATGTGGGTGCAATTCTTCGGCGAAGAGGGGATGGAAAAGAAGGAAGAGGTCAAGGAAAAGAAGACAGAGGAAGAAGGAGAGGAGCCAGTAGAAGTAGAAGTTAACCCTGCCATCCTGGACGCCAAGATGTTCAAGGCGGTCCAGGCGCTGACTAAGGAAGAGTCGACAACCAAGATCATCAACGTGGAAGAGATTCTGGAGTAGGTAAGTCATGATGTCTAAGCATTTGATGCGCCAGGTAGGTACATAGGAGAATGACTAAAAGATCCAGTTGTACTGAAGTAGAGACGATTCTCATACACATACAAGTGAAGAAATCCTGTTTTAACAATGCATTTAGATTGGTATTCAACATCTCGTTCGTGTCTCATCGCCAGTATAAGTTGAAAGTACGCTTTTAGCAGAGGCTGTAGTGATCTAGGTGGGCTTGTAATTCTGGCTGTACCTCAGCGTTTGATAGTTTGGCGTCGACTGGGTGACCATGGACTGCATTGTGTTGATTGTTCTGATTGTGACCATAAGAATCACAATCGCGTCTCTCAATCTAGTTTGGGATTTTTCATTTCCGGGTGAGCGTCAGGTCCAAACGCGTCCCCCAGAACTGACCCAGCTCCTACGTCTTTTGATCCGCTGTTCTCTCAACCCTCCACCTATCCCCCAAAACACATTCTTACATCCACTCGACCATCATTCTGTTTCCCTCCCACTTTGGTCAAGCATTGACCCAAGTTCTTGCAATCTCGACCATTCCACTCTCACCCCCGAACATTTGGTTCATTCCTTAACTACCATCACCACCCTTACCATAACCCCCTCAAGATCTCATCAAGCACCCATCACCATGTCCGCTTACGACGCCTTCAACACTCGCGAGCGCGAGCTCATGATCGGCGCTTGGCACACCATTAGTTGGGACAATGTGATTAGTTACCCAGAGAATTGAATGATTCCTTCATTCTTTCGCAAATCCAAGCTAACATCGATATAGGTCCAGCTTGACGTCGACTACCCCAAGCTCGCTAATCTTGCCAACATCAATGCTCCCAAGACCGCCAGCAACAGATGGGGCGAGGTCAAAAAGAAGATCAGGGCCGCTATCGAAGACAATCAAATCGCCAGCTTGAACGAGAGCGAGTCCGAGATTGCCTGCCTTGTCTGGCAGTGCACCAAGGAACCCGTTGGCCCCGACGTAGGTAATCAATCACATTCTCATCGACCCAGGCCCGTCACTAATCATGTTTCTTACTCTACTAGTACGACGCCATGGTCCAGCTGGGCATCACCAAGACCAAGAAGACCGCCAGCAACCGATGGGGCGATCTCAAGAAGAAGTTCGCTGACGGTGGCCCTTCCACCCCGGGCGCGTCCTCCGCCAAGGCCAAGACCCCCCGAAGCAAGAAGTCGACCACCGGCAGCAAGCGCAAGGCTGCTGCTGCTGCTGATGTCGGTGATGACGGCAACAACGCTCACGAGACGCCCACCAAGCGCGCCAAGCGTGCTCCTGCCTCGTCCAAGCTGACCAAGGAGGCTACCACATCTGACGACGCCGTTGAGGATGATCAGATTCTTCTCCCTGCAACTTAGCAGCCCTCAGTCGAGGTCGAGGCTGAAGCTTAGATGGGAGCCTTCAGCCATGACACCTCATTGCCATTTCTGTGCCCTGAGACAGGAACATTCTGGTAACAAACAGGGTTTTCTATTGCAATTGGTCGCATCTGGTGTCGCATCTGGTTTTTTTTTCCCTTACGAGTCTGGATGGATGGACGAACGCGATGGTTTTTGTTTTACTCTCAGCTGGCTATGGCAGTTATTTTTGTTGCAGAAGGACTTTTTAGTATTTTACTTACTTCTACACAATACGAGAAATGAATAATGATATCATGCAAGCATCGTTTTTTCTGTTCCTTGATCTTAACCTGGACCTACGATCTTTACCAGTTTTCAGCCTTGGCAATTGAGTAAACTTGTCAAACGGAGACCTTGGCTTGGTCTGCATGTGATTTTAAGCGTGGAAGGTTCCATGGGTCTTATCAAGGCAATGTAAGGCATCAATGTTTATCAATGTTTAGCAATGTTTATCAATGTTTACTAATGTAGCAGGCCCGCCATTGTTTGTGACGTATTGGCACATGTAGGTAAATGACTCAAAAGCAGCAGGAGCTGCGAACGCGAATAGCAGCAGACCATAATCAACCCAGCGATATACCTGCTTGATGGATCTGATACCACACCGGCATAGAACTCGGCACATGGGTTATAGTTGTGACCGGCTTCTGACAAGACAACCTGCCAATTCCTAACCCCAATGGAGTTTAACCCCAGGTGACTTGGTGGAGCCTCATTTCCTCCATCACAAACACCGCGGACACCGTGCTGCAGGCACAACAACTTCAGGATCCATTATTTCTGCCAACCTGGGCTACACCGTCTTCACTGCCATCCCTTGTGGACCCTGCCTGTCTTTCATCATCCTCGTGGCATTGTCGGACTCGGGGCGCTATCTCACCCCATTGGCAGAGTTGAGCAAGTCCTAGTATCGGGCAAAATTTCCATGGGGATCGGCTCCGAGGCCGAAGGCGAGGGCGGGGAGGAGCTCCACCATGATTCCGCTTTGAGGCAACCATCCACACCACCCTAATGACTCCCATGCCACTATTCCGTTCAACTACTTAAGATGCGGTTCACCTCGCTCGTTTCACCCGAGTCTACTCAGTCTCATGGTTTTTCTGTCTCCTGTATCCGTCACGAGCACCATGGATCGCGCTGCTCTTCTCCTTGGTCTCGCCGCCACCGCGGCAGCGGCTGCCCCTTCTTGGCAGGCTCTGAACACCACGCTCGGCGGTCGTTTACAGACGTCGACTCCCCTGGCCGCCCCCTGTTTCTCTTCGTACAATGGCACCGCCCATGCGGTCGACGAGTCCGCCTGCGCCACTCTCCGCCAGGACTACTCCAAAAGCCTGCTGAGAACCTCAAGTGGTTCTTCCTATGTGAACTTTCAGAGCGAGATGTGCATCGCGGACCCCCTGGACCAGTGCATCCTCGACGGCACAGACGTGCCTGCCAGCATGCCGTCTCCTGGCAGCGTCTGTAACCAGGGCAGCGTGCCCTCGTTCTACATCAGTGTCCAGTCTGAGACGGATGTGGTTGAGGCCTTCAAGTTCGCCAAGGAGAACGGCGTTGACATTTCCATCAAGAACAGTGGGTAAGGACACACACCAACCCGTACCAAATTCACGGTAGCTAACGTCCCAACAGACACGATTTCATGATCCGAAGCTCTGGCAAGGGCACGCTGAACCTCTGGACCCACAACCTCCAGGGCATGGAGCATCATGACTCTTTCACACCCAAGGGATGTTCCGAGAGTGTTGGGGCCGTCATGAAGGTGGCAGTTGGAGTCACAGCTCAGGATGCCTACACCTTTGCCGATGAACACAACTCGACCATTTTGGGTGCTTACTATCCCACTGTCCCCATATCTGGAGGATGGGTCATGGGTGGTGGTCATAGTGTCCTGTCTCCTGTAAGCCTTCCCTAAACCACCATTCATATTCCCTCTGGTTCGCAGCCGACTGACGGAAACAGGTATACGGACTTGGCGCGGACCGCGTCGTCGAGTTCCAGATCGTGACCCCGGACGGCGTATCCCGTACGGCCTCGGCCTGCGAGAACCCAGACCTCTTCTGGGCCCTGCGCGGCGGCGGCGGCGGCACCTTCGGCGTCGTCCTCTCCGCCACGCACCGCGTCGAACCCCGCATGCCCATCGCCTACGCCGCCATCCGCCTGCCGAGCAACATTACCACCGAGACGGCCTTTGAGTGGCTCGAGCTCGTCCTCGAGGACTCATTGGACTGGGGCCTCGCGGGCTGGGGCGGCCACGTCACCGGCACCTACGTCGTCCACCTCAACCCGCTCCCGGCCTTCACTTCGGACGGCGGCGCCGCCGCCAAGGCCGCCTTCCAGCGCCAGACTGACTTCGCCCTCGCGCACGGCGGCACCAGCACCATCCTTGTCGCCGAGAGCTTCCGCGCCGTCTGGAACCAGTACATCTGGACGGACCCGGTCGGGTCGCGCAACGGCGCGAAGGTGACCCTGCCGTCGAGCCGCCTGCTGCCCAACGAGAAGTTCGCGACGCCCGAGGCCCGGTCCGACATTTTGGACTACATGCGGCGCGCGCAGGCCCTCGGCTTCGACCCCAAGCCCATGTACACGCCCGTCACCACGCCGTACACGTACAACGGCAGCGCGCTGTGGCGGCGGCCGCAGAGCGAGCACGGGACCTCGATGACGCCGGCGTGGTACGGGGCGCTGTGGGTGTTCGAGATGAGCGGGTCGTTTGCCGGGGACGCGCCGTACGCGGACCGGCTGGACGCGCTCGTGCGGCTCACCAACGTGACGCGGCAGGCCGAGACGCTCGCGGTGCCTGACGGCGGCGCGGTCGCGGACGGCGGCGCGTACCACAACGAGGCTAACCCCTTTACCACGGGGGATTGGCGGCGGACGTACTGGGGCGACAACTACCCGCGCCTGCTCGAGGTCAAGAATAAGTATGACCCGGACCGGCTGCTTAACTGCTGGAAGTGTGTCGGGTTTGAGGAGGCGGATATGGATACGCCGCGGTTTGCGTGCACGGGGAAGGTGCAGAAGGATATCGAGAGTGCTTTTAATTAGAGCACGCGATTGTATTAATGTCTGTTAGCTGATTCCGATGGCCATCCAGACATCCCCCAACATGAGTCTATTTGCTGCTGTCCATATATAATACTTGTCAGATTCGGTGATACTGAATTCTCTCTACTTTTGAGCTGCATTTGATCTGATGCCAGCGCCGGGTGCAATTTGCGTCGCTTAATTCGGCAAAACACGTAAGTGAAAAAAACTATATGCAGCAAGTCCCTACTATGCCAATGCCAATGGAGCAGCCCGGCTGCTCGGGTACCACTCATGAACTGTGTTGGTCGAGTTTATTGTCGCCCTGGTTGGTTGGACCCAGCTGATTGGTTCAGTAACGCTGAGCCCCCCCCGAGCCCCCCCGAGCCCCCCTGGCTCCCTCCTCATCCTGCCTCCATGTTAGGCAGTCACGGTGTTGACCCAATATTCCCCCTCATTTCGTCGTTCCAGCCCGCTGTGGACGCTTCCATCTTCGCTCCCTCATTCTCAAGAAAATTGCTCTTACTGAAAGTGAACCTGATTTCTAAGCTGTTTTTAAAATCGTCAACATGGGGTTTCGCGACAGATTCTCCAAGCTCATTGGCAAGAAGAAAGATCCACCGCCATCACCATCAACACCCGTGCTGAGCAAGCCCGTAGCTGAGCCAGAAGTGGTGACAGCAGTGGAGCCTGCACCCAAGCCCGACTCGTCCAGTCTCTGGGATACGGCTTACGACCAGCTCAAAACCCGCAAGGGCAACCTCGTTGAAGAGTATGAGGCGATCTTGGTGAAGCAGGATGACGCCGCCGACGAGGCTTCGGACGCCCTGGCACCGCTTGATGACCGGCCTGTCGAGCGGAGGACGCAGATGAGAACCATGGCCGAGAATGCCTTGCGACGCATTAATGAGAGTCGGCAGGGTCAGGTCGTGGGTGCCATCACCAATACGGCCAAGGTGCTTTCGAGCGTGAAGGGCGTTGTTGATGCTGCTGTGAAGTAAGTGTTCCATCTCGCAGTTCCCTTTTCCGTCTGTTTTTTTTTCTCCCGTTTCATCTCAGCTCTGGTAGAAAACAAACACGAAGGCCAACTGATGTGGCAAACCATGGCCAAGGAGATAAGACAATGACTAATACTCACCAACAAGGGCATCGCCCGAGGCCTCGGCCGTGTGGGCTGGAATCTGCTTCGCAATTCCCTTCGTGGAGAATCTTGCCGAGTCGACGTCCGCCATGCAGGAAGGCTTCATATACCTGACCTCCAGGATGGAGTACTATGCGGCGCTGGAGCAAGTGCTGTTCCGTCCGACGCAGTCGTCCATGGTTCTGGATGCCCTCATCAAAGCGAGCAAACCGGACATCATCAGGCTATATGGCCAGATCATCGAATACATTACTCAATGCGTCATCCAGGTCCACTCCTCGAGGACTAAACAGGTCGTTCGAGCCATGCTGGACTTGGACGGATGGAAGGCCTCGCTCAAGTCGGTCAAGGAAACCGAGTTGATCGTCGCTCGGAATGCCGAGCAGATGGGCACATCCCAAGGCCAGGAGACTATCTCCAGACTTCGAGCCGATTCCGCGCAGGTGGCGGAGCTCTTCCAGTCCTTGATGGAAGTCAGCCGGGAGCAGCTGTTGGTCGCCAGGCAAGAGCAAGAGATCGCCGAGAAGAATCATGATCTCATCTCTCAGCAATTGGAGCTTTCGAAGGAGGCCGTATGCAGAAACCTCACACACCAGGAACAGGAAAATCTTCATATATTCGTGGACGGCCAGCAGGACTACGCGGATTGGAAGAACCAGGTTCAAAAGCGTCTCGATGGCACGTGCAAATGGCTCCTGGAGCACGCCAACTATCTCGAGTGGATGTCGCAGTCTTCAGGCCCCATCTTGATATCGGCGGATCCTGGTTGCGGGAAGTCTGTACTTGCGCGATTTCTCGTCGATGAGCAACTACCGTCCCAGGCCCCTGATGCAACGATTTGTTACTTTTTCTTCAAGGATCAGACGCAAAGCAGACTCCAACAGGCCCTCTGCGCCGTTATCCACCAGCTTCTAAAGCAGCACCCGTCTTTGATAAAACTAAACAAAGACGGCCGGTCTGTGACCAGGAGTAAGTCCTCGCTTTGGCACCTCTTCAGCTCCATTGTGAGTAGCCCAGAAGCGGGTCAAGTCGTATGCGTTTTCGATGCCCTTGACGAATGCAAAAATGCGGACAGACGGATGCTCGCGGGGTTTGTGCGAAAATTATTCTCCCCTTCTGTTTTCTTCGATAGTTCGAAATTCAAAATGGTCATGACCACCCGCCCGTACGACTCCATCGTTTCTTGCTTCGGGGCCCTTCAGGGAGACTTCCCTACCATACGCATTCCTGGAGAAAGCGAGCTCTCTACTATATCAGAAGAGATCAACATTGTAGTCAAATACCGGGTCGAGGACTTACGCCAGCGCCAAGGGCTCAAGGCCTCTCTGGCTGCACACCTGGAACAACGATTGCTCGCGATTCAGCATCGAACTTATCTCTGGGTTTACCTGGTCTTCAGTTACCTCGAGGATAGATCATTCAAGATGACTGAAAAGGGCATCGACGAGGCTCTGAAAACACTGCCCGAAACCGTCGAGGATGCCTACGAGGGAATACTTCAACGGGCTCAAGATAAAGCATTCGCGTTCCGGGCTTTCTGTCTCGTGCTTGCCGCCGAGCGGCCATTGATGCTGAGAGAAATGAACGAGGCTATCAACACCACAAGCCATACCAAATCGTTCAGGGAGCTTGACTTGGAGAGCAAGGACGATTTCAAACGCACCATCAGGCGGCAATGCGGGCTGATGCTGTCAGTGTACGAGAACAAGGTGCATTTTCTGCATCAGACAGTGCGAGAATTCCTTCTGTCGACGACCGGGCCTTCTGCATGTCATCCATCGGACTGGCTTGATCCGGCCCCTGCTCTCTGGCGCAGCTCTATCCCCATGGAAACTGCTCACGGCGTCATGGCTGACTGCTGCTTGGAGTATATGAACCTCTTGGAGTACCAGGAACTGCAAAGAAAGACCAAGGAACAAATCGATATGGTATATGCCGCCAAGAGTCCAAATCCGGGCGACAGGCCAACCCTTGTGACGTATCGATCGGCAATAAAAAAGGAACTTCGTGACAACGGGATGATTTACGGGTTCATAATGCAACACTGGTTTTCCAATTACTGCGGACAGTTCTGGAAAAAGCATTTGTCAGAGTCGGTGTGCCCTGATCTTCAGCTAGATGGTCGTTGTGCAGATCTTTTCAATCATGGAGCTACGGTGCGTCATTTGCTTGATGCAGGGCGTTATATAATGGAGGTTATGGGGAATGAGCTGCTCCGGGGGGTTCGCATAGAATATGACTCAGAAAGTGTCTATGCTGCCAGGGAAGAGCAATTGGATTATCGAGATTTTGAAGCTCAACACTGCACCTTGATATATATGATCAGGGTGGGAGTGGTCTGGCTTGTCGAGAAAATCGTGAGGGAGGACAGACGATTCCTCGATTTCGACGAGCGCTGGCCTCAGGTTTCCGTCCTGAGGGCTTGCATCCACTATAATCAGCTTGAGTTCGCCGGGCGCCTTCTCGAGTTGGGAGCTGATCCACACGATCACTTTCGCCAAAAGGCCTTATTGCATCCCAAGGGTAAATCGAAACACGACTTCGGTGTACCTGAATACTTGTTAGCGGTTGTGGCAGAGATCCACGCGGAATTCGAGCCGCCTGGCCTAGAGCAGCTCATGTTCAAGTTCCTCGAGCGAGGCGCCAGCCTGATGAGCTACCCTTCCGATACCCATGGGCGTGAGAGAGAAGACCCCAAGCTCAGCGACATCCCCATATTCAGGACCATGTACTACGGAGGTGCTGAACGTCTTGCTAGACTTATCACTATAGGTGCGGTAGATGTCAATGCCACCGGTCCCTACGGATCGCTACTACATCTTTGTTGGGGGCGAAGTTGGGGCCGCGGCCCAGAGCAACGAGCGGACTTCGTAAGGAGCTATGGAAATGCTGGGGTTTATGACAAATGGAAAAAAGTTGAACAAAAAGACTTGTGCCAGTTTCTTGTCGACCAGGGGGCAGATGTCAACTACAAAAACTATAAAGGCCGCAGCCCTTTGTTTCATGCGAATCATGAGGTGATTCAGATCCTGGTCGAGAACGGGGCTGACGTTCACACCCTCGACAATAATGGCGTCACGCCTCTGCATCTTGCCATAGGCCTAGAGGAAGTGAAGATATTAATGTCGTCCGGCGTCCATGTGGACGATTTGGGTGGCTGTGGAATGACACCTGCAATGTATATTGGTGGTGACCCTGAGGGGCTCGGGCACGGGGGAGGGAAGATTGCAACTGAAATCGTATGTCAGCTCCTTTCTGCTGGATCAGATCCAACCATTGTTGGCCCTCTAAATCGGACACTCCTTCACTTTCTACTCTTTCAACGCCCTCGTTGCGGTGAATCTCATCTCCAAATGTCGATTGACAAAGGTGCAGACGTCAATGCCCGGGATGCTTCAGGCATGACACCCCTCCATTATGCCTCCTGGTGCGATCATATGCGTTGTTGGAGCCTCCTTCTCCAAAACGGCGCCGACCCCACTATTCAAGACATGCATGGGCGGACTGCGTTACACCTAGCAATCATGAAGAAAGGGCGCTGGCGTCTCAAGTATGCCAAAATGGCATTGGTCCGGCCATTTCTGGAGCAAACCATGATGATCAAGGACGCATATGGAAGATTACCTATGCATTATGTTACCCACCTTCCGACTCTCAACCTCTTTGTTCGAATTGGGGGTTGCAATCCACTGGAACAAGATAGCAACGGGCAAAGTCTCCTGGATCTTACCATGGAGCGTCTGGGGCGGCTGGAACGCTTCGAAGCGGAACATAAGTCTCAACTCTCGAGGTACAGGTATCAGTTTGAAGATCTTTGGCTAGATGGCACCAGTAGCTTAAAGGAGTTGCGCGAGGCCATTGTCGAAGCAAAAGGTTGTGATTTGGATCATCATCCACGCGCCTACCAAGTGAGATCCTTCAAAGAGGAACTTATCGCTTTTAGCAAGAGTCACGAGATGGAAGGAGAGGCAGAAGCCTCGCATATGGTCGACCTTGTCGAGGAACCGTCCTGAGAGATGGACCAATAACAAGAAGAATACGTTCCAGTTCTGACAGTGTACAAACTTATCTATACACCTATCTGTAGATCTAGGACAATATAGCAAAGCTGCAGTCACGCGATCTTGGGAATCTCAGCTCTTAACATCTTCCTATACTTCTAAAGTAAATTACGTCCATTTAATTCAACTGTAGATGCAGGATTCAGCACCAAGCTGTTACATTGTTGGTGCAATCACCGAATATCCCTAGTAACGTATACAAGCAGCAGTCCAGGTCTCATGAGATCACAAGCCATGTCATAAATCTCAGACAGTCCAGTGGTATAGAGAAACCATTATTCATGTAAAACCTCACGAATACCGATAATCACGACCCCCTGAACGCCACGCCACGCCATCATAACACTTTACCACCACTACCACTACCAAATCCTGCTCCCTCCTCTTCTCTTTCTTCTCTGATTTCAGCCCGTTCTTTCTGCCCACCCATCATCAACCGTCTAATACTACTCCTACTACTCCGCCCCGTAGTTTTGAGACTACTGTTCCCGTAACAAATACCACTCTCCTGGCTCTTCCTGCTTTTGTCACCACCACCACCACCACCAGTAGTACTGGCACCAGCATCACGACACTCCAAACTCTTGCTCCATTTTCTCTGCCCCTGATAGTAATGATGATGACGCTGCTGTCCCTTCATCTTCCTCCTCGCAGAAGAAGCGGTAGTCCCATCCTCCTACTCCAGACCCCTGAACCTGCGATTGAACTCGGTGACGGGAATCGCAATCGACTTGTAGAGGAACTCGCGGCTTGACTCCTCGCCGACGGGGATGAAGGGGCCTACGGACCCGCCCCTCAACACAATACTGAGCCCCGTGCGCTCGCGCTTCACGATCTGGATCTCCTTGAGGGGCACGTCCCACTCCGTCGTGAGGCGGTCGCTACGAATCAAGAGGATCCGGCTGTACGTCACCATAACCACCATGTTGTCACGGGGTAGCTCCAGGTGCGCCACGTATACCTCGTTAAAGTACTTGCCGTTGTCCGTCTGCTTGAGCCAGAACTGGCCGAGTGCCTCGCGCTGGTTGTAGGGCCTCACAATGCCGTCCGAGGGGATGAAGCGCGTAAGGCGCACCCGGTCCAGCTCCGACCCGTCGAAGACGGTCATCGTGTTGCGGATGCCCTCGGAGAAGTTGGACGCCATGTCGAACACGCCGACAGCCGGCTTGGTCAACAGGCCGACGCCGCCCTTCACCAGGCCCTTCATGAATCCGGGCGCGCCGCCCTGCTCGGCTCCCTCCAGTGGCTTCTTCACGAGACCGCCCGCACCAGATGCGACGGAGGTGAAGAACGAGTTGGCACCCGTCGTGATGCCGAAGAGTGCGTGCTTGGGTCGGTTTCGGGCGCGCGTGATACGACGACGGTCCTGGAACTGCTTGTCCAAGGTGGCGGCTGCCAGACCCTTGCCAAGACTGCCTGTGATCTTGGAGAACGAGTCCGAGAAGCCGTAGACCGACTTCTTGACGAAACTTGCGGCACCCTTGGCGATACCGATACCGAGATCTTCGGGTTTATCTGACATGATAAGACCTTGGTATGGCTCGTAGAAGACATCGGTGATACCGCTGCTGAGGTTGTTGAACAGACCAACGGGATTGCCCAGGAAGTCGGCACTGCCAATGATCTTGTGGATCTGATAGATGACCTCTTGGCTGTAGTGGTTTGACATGCTCTGTATGAGTACAGGGACTGACATGCGTGCATTCTCCAGAAGCAGTGCGTTCATACGGATTGGTGCATCGTTGACATTTCCGATAGCCATGGTCATAGCGTTTATGAAGAACATAATGGGGTTGCGCGATGATGTCTTGTCTTCCACATTGACACGTTCCGTGCGCATGAAGGATAGATCAAGCTGCATTGGTTGGATGTTGAGAACCTCAAAGTAGATGTCTTGTCCACCTTGCTCCTGCTTTGGTTCAGGTATATCCAGGCCCTCGTCGCAAAGCTTGCCCTCGTGCGTCTCGGTCCAAGCAGCTCCGGGAACCTTGGTGAAATCCAAAACAGCGTAGATGAAGTCTTCGTCAAGCTCAATGGTCATTTGCTGCAGAAGCAATGTTGCGTACTTCACGTATAGCACACCGTAGTCATTGTCCTTGACCCGGGTGACCTGAGCATGGAGCGACGGGTGCATCTCAATCTCTTGCGCCTGCTTGGGCACGACACTGGGGTAGAGCACCATGGGGAATAGTCCTCCATAGAGCTGGTTGTCGATCTGGATCCACTTGATGGACGTGCTGATTGTCTGGTACAGTGCCGACTCCTTGTAGCTTAGCTGCACGTCGCGGAAGTTGATGTAAGCAAGCTCCTTGAGCGACGTGTTGATGAGCGAAATACCGATGCCCGAAAGCTTCAGTTGCGCCTGGAATGTTGTGCCAGTGTCCAAATTCTTGACTTCGAAGCCTCCACTGGCATTCTGGCTCATTCCGGTGCCGGTTCTCTGGCGGTACAAACTCTTGCTCTGCTTGAAGTTGGACAGGATGAGGGTTTGGGTCGGACCGTCAGCTGCGACATTGATGTCGATGATCTTCTGAGTACCTTGTTCACTGACAAACTTCATCGGGATCAGGTTTCCTATCTCTGCCAATTTCACATGCCGCTCTTTTCCATAGGCGGTGATGACCACTTCCCGGAACTTGGCTGCGGGGAAATCCCAAGCGTAGGGCATAATGCTTCGAGGCGGTAGGCGGTATTTGACAGGTCGCCACCCCGAGCGATCCTCCGATCCGTCTTCGTCCACATTGGGATTGGCCTGGTAGAACACGAACTCGGTATCACTCTCGTTCCTCATGGAGAATGGCCATGCTTTGGTCTCCATGCTGAGATGCAGGAAGATGGTCGAGTCCTCCATCAACACCTCAACACGAACAAGCCGTTGGCGTTGGCCAGCCTTTGCGATCTTGATGTGGTTGGTTCCCAAATCGGAGATGTTGAAAGGCGAGGTCCATTGGTTATTCATGCCAGGGAAGCAGAGCGCGAGCTGCTTGGCGGGCGACCGTTGCAGAGTGTGTAGAGCCTGAAGTGAACCGGTCTGCAGGGTCATGATGTTCGATGATCCTGGCTCGCGTATGTTGATCTCCTCGCCGAGCTTATTCTTGACGATGAAGCGAGGCGCAAGAGTAACGACTCTTGTCATCTTGTACTTGCCTTCTCCCGCCTCGATAGTAATGCCGACATGATACTCCGCGCTTCCATTAACTGCGGGTAGAATGACATCACTCGTACTACCAATAGCATCGAAACTCTGGGGCTTGCTCCATTCCGACTCGCCAATCTTGAGCAATGCACGATTCTTGTGCTCGTCGCCCGGGTACGAGAACATGAAGGGAAGGGCCTTAGACTGTCCTCTGGCATTTGCATTGAGCTGTGACTGTCCCGCTGCTCTCTTTGCCTGCTGCAAAGGCTGCTTGGCGCGAATGTTAACATCCAAGCCAGTCTTGTTCAACAGGACGTAAGGGCTGTAGACAGTGACCTGGAATGCACCACCACCATCGGGAACTCGGTAGTAGTGGAGGCACAGTTGCAGTTGAAGGCCTTCCTCATCCTTGCAGATCAGTCTCTTCTCTTTGCGGAAGTCCTCTTGTCCGCCGGGATTGACGATAGCAAATTCGCTGGGCTTGAACACAGTATCCTGCATGTCGATGCTCATCAGAAGCAGGTGGGACAGCTCCACGACATGGACGGGACTAACGCCACCTTTGCGCAAGAAGTTCGTCCAATCTTTCTTAGTGTTCTTGTCATAGATACGATACTTAAAGTCGTAAGGTAGCAGGTTCTCCAGCACGATCGGGGGTGACAGCTTGATCTTCATGTAAGGGTATTTTCTGCGTGATCATGTTAGCTTTGGCAATCAAGTACAATCTAATGAAATAGACTTACCCAGTGAGGAAATGGCCCTTCTCAAAGGTGGTGCTCATCTGGAAGTAGAACGGATCGTTGGATTCGCCCTTGCACATCAAAGTGCGCGTAGGGCGTTTGAGCAGATCTCTCCACCACAGATGCTCAGACGACCATGCGTAACCAAAGCCCGAGTCTGGCCGCACCAGCAGCGACTTGACGAAGCATGCTGCGACGGGCGCAGGTCGGCTTTCGCCAGGTGGAATCTTCTCGATCTTGAGCAAATGGCCCTCCTGGGCATCGTACACACCGAGCTCGACCGGAATCTGCGTCTGGTTTTCAACCACCAACGGTGACCTCAGAGTCACATACTTAATGTTGTCGTTGCCTAGCTTGACTTCAACTAGAAGCTTGTGTAGCGCATTGTCGGCCTTGGGGTGTAGGCTGTAGAGGTATTCGCCCTCCCGGTTGAGCCGGATGTTCTTAACTGCGTCGAATCCACTGCCCTCAATTGAAACACTGACGCTGTTAGCCGTGTTGCTCTCAGACATGATATTCTCACGCATCTTCTCCCAGTGTTCAAAACTCCAGGGCGCTTCCTCTCCATCCGTCAACCTCGATGAGATGTTCTCAGTGTTGCTTTGGTTTCTAGCCTCCACAACGACATCGAAGCCCGTGTAGTTTCGGATCTTGTACGGTGCTTCAGTGCTTCTGGTCTTTCCAATGACATCCTCGTCGCCTGTCAAGAAATCGAACGACTTCGAAGCAACCGCGATTGTGGCGGTCGTGACCGTGACCTCAAAAGTCTTCTTTGATTGGAGGTCGACAGAGAGCAAGCCGTCCTGGGATTTGGCGACACCAACACCCAACTGCCAAGGCTCAAGAAGAGGCTCCCAAGCAGACTTGGCGAAGTTGTAGACGTTGACATACATGTCAATCGCCGTCTCCGCCTTGAGGTTGCTGGACCAATCTGCTGCAGATGCGGTGAAGCTCTTGATGTTCATGTCCAGGATCGGCAGTTCATGCAAGTCACCAATTAGAACGACGCGGATGCCATCAATGGAGGCAGTCATCTCCTCGTGGCGCTTCGGCCCCTTGCTGACATCATGGACCGGCTGTGGTGGTTGAGATCCCTTGCGGTTTCTAGTTGTCACGGTACCAATAGTCTTGGTACCCTTCGTCCGTGTCGCAATAGTCGATCCACCTTTGCCGCTCGCGGTACGCTGCTTCATGCCATCGCCCTTCAACTGCGAGGCCTTCTTATCGGAAGCGCTAGGCTGCGCTGGAGTCTCGGATTCATTTGCTGACAACTCAGATGCCTTGCTCACGATTTGCAGGACAAGCAGGATATCCCGTAGTGACACTCGGAGGATCAATGGGTCGATATCCAGGTGCATGTTGGTCGTATTCGGCTGGGAACTATCCATCGACATCTGAATGGAGAAATCGTCAAGGACACGCAGTCTTGACGCTTCGAACTTGTCCATGCGACATAGGAACATTCCCACCTGAGATACCTGGAAGGTCAAGGCGTGTTGTTGTGACAGGAGCACCTGCTTGGTGCCTAACACAATAGCCTCAGAGCTCGAGCTGAGAGGGTTGGCGATGAGGATCACTTGAGCGTCGACGACGTTCACTCGGAAAGCGATGTCCATCTTGGATTGATTCTTCTTTTCAGGCTCTCCTCTCTGGGAGACAGTCTTCTGCGACTTGTTCGCAGTCGACGCGACCTGCAATGACTCTGTTTCTGAGCCTTCCGGTGATTCCTCTAGGCTGTCCCCAACAGGCGTCGACTCATCCACAGCTAGGCCGGCTGAGATGAAACGCTGTATAGCATAGATGTAATCCAGCGTGAAGATGATCCGGGGACTATCGATCGCGACGACAGCGATCAGATTCCTAGTGTCGCCCCCAGTCATTGAAACAGAAGCCATGAATTGCTGGACACTCTTATTTGCCGATGTCATTATCTTGCGGAACTTGTTAGTATCTTTCTGGCGACTATCCTGGATCGAGAAAGACTGAATAACAAACTCGGCCTCCAATGACCCGTCTGCGAGCATGCGCGTCTTCAATGTGCTGTCGTCGAGAGAGAACTGTGCCAGGCTTGCTTTCTCGGCATCACCGACAGGTCGGTCATCCGGAGCATTGATCAACTCGAGTCCGATCTTGTGCACGTTGAACACAAGGTCCAGTTTGGTCCAGGTGTCCTCATGAGAACCCAGCTCCGGACCAAGGTCGACGAGATTGTCATCCTTGTTAGAGTGCATGGACGTCATGGTCTTTGCTCGGCGGAGCGTTCCTTGATCGACATCTCTTTCCGCTTCTTCGCCACTCGCGTCAGCATCAGTAGCGAACGCAGCGGGAACAGACCGAGATATCGCCAATAGCGATTGCATCTGATGTTGGGTGATTTTGAGGTTGAAGTCTGTCATGTTGCCCTCAATCTCAGTGTCGGGGCGTTTCCAGCCTTTCTGGTGTTCAGCATAGGTGATTTTGAAGCCAAGGTCGACGCCATCAATCATCTCCAGCTCCTCCGACTTCTCCTCGGGGTAATGATATAGGGACGTGAGTCTGATATTCCTGATACCCGCTGAGAGCTTCATGGCAATGTTCACAGAGTCATCCAATGGGGCGAATTTGTTTTGAGCGTAAATCTCACCCAGGTAAGCCGTCATAAGGTCACGCTTAGGCTGATCTGGGTCGACCGCCGCAGGGAAAACAATGATGGGAGTGTTGACGATGACGTCGAACTTGAAACGGCTCGTACTTTGCTGCAGCTGTTGGGCTTGGTTGGCTGCGGCCTGTCGTGCAGCATTGTAGATAGCCTGCATCTTTCCGAACTTCACCAGGAACTCAACAATCTTCCTGAAAGGCTCTTCCAAGAAGTTTACCTTGATGGAACCGGCGCGCAAGAACACTGACGAATCGTAGCCGGGGTATGCCTTCTCATTGCTCGAGTCGAAGGTTTCATAGCGGAAGTCAGCAAGTTCGTCGCCCTGAATGGTGATGAGCCGCCTGAAGCTGGAGGACTCGGACGCGCCGACATTCACGTCATCAACCAGGCTTAGATCACCAAGCTTGGCTCCAACGCGCATGGTCTTACCCGACAGGTGAATGCCGACATCGGCATGATTGAAGGAAAGAGTCGCCAGTCTGATGCCATCGTTATTTAGGATCATCCGGATTGTCTTGAGATCGATCTTGACGCGTATGGAACCCCCTTCGGTCTGCGCCGGCTCCGGGCTTGGCTCTACAATCTGGACCTCATCGTCTTCATCATCACTCTCCATGATCTGCTGTCTCTGCTTGGCAGCGGAATTGTTGTTGTCATTGTTAGTGAACGTGACAAGGACGAAGTCGAGTAGGGTCAAAAGTGTTCTCCTGGTCACCACCAAGTTGATTGTCGATATTGCCACATCCACGTTGGTCTCTATCCCGTCGTAGACTGGCATGAACTCCGGAGAATCTCTCTTGACCTTAACAAATCTGACTTTGACAAGTTCTCTTTGTTCCTTGCCGTCCTCGGCATCTCTGGAAGAGACGATGGACTTGAACTCCGCCGGGGGGTTATCCACAAAGTCGTCGACAGTCACGGAGCCAAGTGACACATTCGCAGCCATGTCGAAGGGACGCATGAAGAATTCGAGATCGAAATTCTCGGCAACCAGCTCAACCAGTAGCGATTCGGTTCCCTTTCCGTCGGGATCGCTGCGATAGAGAGAGCCTTGCAGCTTGTCAACAGCAAATTTGAATTCGAAACTCCGCTGCTGCATCTTCAGCTGTTGGTTATGGCTGCCATCGGGTGCATCCTCGAAGTTGTCGTCATCGTCGTCAATATCATCATCGATAATAACAGCGGATTGTTGGGTCATGAAGAGATCATTAGTCGGGGTAACCTTATGGCTCCTGCGGGAACGGCTTGAGGCAGTGCTGAGAAGTCGCGGCCTCTGAGTTGGCTGCTGCACTTGGTTTTGCTGTTCGTCACCTCCAAATTTCGGGATGGCAACGTCAATGAGCTTCATGAGGCTCTTGTATTTGGTATCTGAGACAGCAGCATGTAGCACAGGCATATGACCAGCAATCTTCATCCTGGTCAGGTTGGGGGCCTTTGGAAGAATCGACATGGCAACCGTGAAGTCCAAGTTGATCTTCTCCACGATGTGGTATTTCCGCGAGTCATCCTTCTCAATGAGCTGAGTCTTGGTATCTTCGATCGAAGGACCGATGAGAAGTTGCGTAGATGTTAACTTGACAAGGAAGCGATCGTACATCAATGACTCTAGCTGCTTGAGGTCTTGATCAGAGTATTGTTGCTTCTGCTTGTCCTGAACCTGCTTCAGGGTATCCTTGTCGACCAGTTCGCTGGAGACACTAATATGACCTGCATCCAAGATGAGACAGGTCGACTCCTTGACCGTGATGCTCTGGGGTACTATGATCAGAGGCGCCTGCAGGTCCAGTTTCGCGTTGATAGTCTTGTGCTCTTCGAGGGCGAACTCCAGGCCGGCTCGCGTCTGCTGTCTCAAGCCCTCGACAGTTGCACCAGCAGTCTCCATGAGTGCGGTGATAGATTCCATATGACGCTCAGGGGGCCTGAAAAAGTCCACGATGCCGACGACGAAATTGGGATTCCAGATAATCTCCAGGGGCTTCAGCTTTGCTGTCACAGCGAGGTCGCCTTGGCCGTCTAATGGGTTCTGCTCGACGGACACGTCGAAGAATGTCTCGTGTTCTGTAGTTTCAAGATCCATGATGGAAAGTCGCGCCTGTCGACTCCTGTCCGGCGCATCTTTGACTCTGACTATTTCCTTAAATTGCGAAGCAGATGTGGTTCCATCTTGAACGCGGAAGCCACCAAGGCTCACATTAGCCAATACGGAGTCAGGGCGCTTGATACCTCTGGCCTTGAAGACGTCGAAGTGCAAGCTCAGGAGGTCCTTCTTGGAGCCATGTGGGTCTTGTCGTAGAGTAAAGCTACCAGTACTCAGAGACGCATCAAGTTGCATCTTGACAGTATCACGAGGTGTGTCTACCGCTTCAGCCAAGGCAGTCCTCTCATCCCAGTCGATGGCTTCATAAAGCTCTTGGCGTTGCTCCTCTGTCATCTGAGTGTTCTCGGTGGAATCCGAGGGATGGGCAGGCTTGGAGCCCCAAGCCCAGGCGAGCCATCCTTGCTGTTGGGGATCTTGTTTCGGTGCGTTCTTCAGTGCTTCAGCATTCTCCTTCTTCAGCTGGTTTCTGGCAAGGGATCGCCAGAAGCGCAAATCTTCGTAGCCCAATTTCGCTTCCAGTTTGTCTATGTCTTCGGTCTCTGTTGCCGTAAATTGCTGGTTGGCTTTCTTCTTTTTGAACAACTCGATGTACCGAATGCGATCATCGCGGCGTTCACGGAAGTAATCCCATGTCCACCGACGATTGCGCTCGTGGATTTTGTTCAGGACAGCGTCCCCGGCGAATTTGAACCAAGCTCGTGGGTCTTCCTTGGGTGAGACTCCCTTCGGTTGCAGCTTCTTGTACTCTTGGTGGCGGATGAAGTAGTGGAAAAGATCCACCATCATCAGACTGTCGCGGTACTGATCGTCATCGAGGACTACACCAATCTCGTCGAACAGAAGATTGCCCTTGAATTTGGGAGTTTGGGAGTCACCCGACTTGTCCAGCTCTATCTTGGCCTGGCCGCTGACTGGCTTGAGTATAAATTGGTGGTTTCTCGTGTTCGCGTTATGGGCCCCACCGATCATACCCTTAAAGTTCTTGACCATCGTGTCATGGTCTATCTCGGCCTCGCCTTCAGCAGGGACTTCGCGGCCGGAGCCAAACAGCTTGGTGTCGGTATTCCAGTAGACCGCCAAGGCCCCCAGCTTGGCCAACTTGTGGGTTGTCGTGTTCGAGTTCTGGATGAAGGTTGGCTTCCATTGGCCGTCTGTCGAGACGGCGCTGAACTCCTCTAGGGTGATGCCGAGGGCAAAGGGGTGGCCCGGGGCTGATATGGAATCTTCGTATCGGACGTGGATGTTCTTGACAGTCACTTGCAGATTGTCGACAATCTTAGTGACCAGACTCTCGGTGAAGCTCTGGCTCTTCTTCTGCTCTTCTTGGCTGAGACCTTCCTGCGATCGCTCCTTCAGCAGCTCGGCCGAGTCCAGCTTCTCCATCTTGATGCGCTGCAAACGCCTCTCCTCCTCTTCCTCGTCGTAGGCAGCTTCTTCTTTCGGGGAGGCGAGCAGAAAGACATCCTCAATAATGACCTTGACGGGGGCGCCACGCAGGTTGGACCATGGTATTATGAGGGTGAGCTCGCCCAGATGTCCTTCAACGACATTTATGGGCAGTTTCAGCTGGTCGAGGGCCTCCTTCCGCAGCTGGAGGTTGCGCAACTTGACGTCGCCGGACCAAATGCCGACCTTCAGCTGGGCAGGGTCAAAGTTCTTGACGTACATGCCCAGGAAGCGGTTCAGCAGTCCCGCGACCAAGCCTTCCAACATGTTTACTGTGGGGTGCCGTAACCCGGGCCGGGACGAATTCGTTGACTAGGGCGGGGTATCGTGATTCCTCATCGGCGAGAGGAGAACAGGGTCACGGGAGAAAAGGCCAGTACGGGGGGTGAGAATCGGCGCAGAGTCGGTGATTGGACTCGGAATTTGGAAAGAAGGGCACTTGGGTCGGTTCGTGGTGCACGAGGTGGTAAGTTGGTCAAATGGATGGTGTGCAGAGTGATTGATTGTATGAACTAAACTGAAGCGATCGGGTATCTAGGTCGAAAAACCAAGTGCTTTACGTGAGTGGGCTGAAAACAAGACCAACGCAGACGCAGAGAAGATCAACCACCACTCCCTCTTGTCACGGAGAAAAAGTATGGGGGGAGAGGGGAGCGTGGGATGGATGTAGGTTAGGTAGGTGTGGGAGGAGGGGTGCTGGATGGTGTTTTGGCCCAAAATCAAAGGACAGTGAGTTGTGTGGGATTTCTCGATGTAAAAGTCGATCCCGCATCTAGGATAAAATGGGACATGGACTGGATTCAGGTTGGGCAACTTTGGACAGTCAGAAGCTTGCCCAAGATGGTGGTAGAACGACCGACGAGGCAGTTGGCAGGCGTTGAGTGGTGCGAATGCATGCAGCAGATGCAGCAGATGCAACAGCAGTCAGGTTGCTACGCTCGATCGGCCGGTGCCTTGGAAACTGATGACGCCAATGTCGGTCGCTACCAGCCTGTGATGGTTAGTGGCTGTGGCTGGAGCTTCTGCGCTAACGGTATTGGTTCAGTGATGGTTGGATTAGTGCGCGGGGAGGTGCCCGTCATCAGCTTCATCTTGAATACACAATGAGCCGACAATGTAGCAATGCATCGCAAGATACATTTGATACTGATGCTCTATGTAGTGTAGGCTGACGGATCTTGATTGTTATAACTATATGACATGCCAATTCTGCGACATAAACGCAGCGTTGAACGGTCGCTTCATGTCAAATGTTGACATCGTCAACTCATCCTACTGCTACTGTGAACAAAATCCAGCCCACCATCTAGCCTGAGCAGTGGAGTCAGCATTGTGATTTGCGTCGATTATTTTCGGATCCTTCCACCTACTACTTCCCAATAGTCATTGTGTCATGCATAGTTGTATATCAGATAATACTCAGCAGTTAAGGAGATAAATAGTCAACTAACGCCCCCGTTCATTCCAGAACATAAAATCGTAGATTTTCCACATGATGGATGGGACCTCGTATAGGTAAGTCGGCTCAAGCTGGTGATGTCTTGGAGGGGACGAGGAGCGTTGAGCCCAAGCCACCAGCCACACGATGCGGGGCAGCTTGTGCAAGTGGTTTGCTTGTTCCATTTTCATCCCCCTCTCCGTTTTGCTCAAGTCAAGTCGCAAGACAGACAAAGCCGTTCTGCCAAGCTCTGACCCCAATTACGTCACTCGCATCCAAGCTCCCTCCCTCAAAACGCTTGCAAGCTCAAAAAGCTCCGGATATCCAGGCCAGGCACAGGGGAACAGGGGCACGGACTTGTGTAAACGATCGATCCCGATTGACGTAGACCAGCAAGTGGACAGGCTCCCATTGCACCGATTAGATTGCTGCACAGCGCGGGTTACTGTACACGCCGCCGTAGACAAGCAGGCCTACGGGGTCTACCTAGAGCCTGAGTCTTCCAAATGCCGTGAAACCGAGCATGGTCCGGGGAGCAAAGCACTGGAAGCCCAGGATGCGGGTAGTGATGATGTAACTTGCATCGCATCAAGCAACAGCAGCTCCAACTCCAGCTCCATGCCATGTTTCTGCAGCTACAGAGTATTGCAGTGGAAATTGAAAAAGCAACTTGCCCTTTTTCTACTTGATCACTTCCTCTGCGACTCAATCTTAAACCACTATTCCCATCTACTTCTTCTTCAGCTTCTACAAAGTGCTGGAGCTCTGTAGAATCTCCAGGTCTGCAATTGAACCATTCATTCGCCTTTGAAATAATCTCACCTCACCCAACAACTACCAGGCCGTGTTAGCGGACCTCTGCCAATCTGCCCACTATGTTCCGGAGCACGCAGTCCATGTGGGCGGGCTCCGCGAGAGCCATCGCCGCCTCCCGACAGCTTTCGCTGCGATCCGCCAGCAACGTCCCTTCCCTAGCACAAAACGCCCTTACCAAGGCGCCCCGAGCCACCTCGCTCGTATTCAAGACGCGGTACGCAACAAAGCCGCCGCTGGGTGAGAGCCTCAGCCCCGAGGAGATTAAGAAGTCGCAAGAACAGAAGCTCGAGTCGCACCCGGAGCGCGTCTCCACAGAGTCTAGTGTCCGCCATGCCATTGAGTCGGCCCCTGCAGGCGCCCAGAAAGATGTTGCGGACGGGCTCGGACATGATATTGTGAGTTCGAACTTCTTGCCGAGGAACGATTACAATTGGCTTGTTTGTGGTTCTACGCTGCTGACAACAACTGTCTTAATAGCAAACCGTGAAACAAACCTTCAATCTCGCGCAGGTGCCAAGAGAATCCTACATCCTCGGCTTGTCGGGCACCATTCCCTACCTCGCGACATCCGTCAGCGTGGTATACCTTTCATGGGCCGTCAACACCGACTGGCCCACGACGTCGACCTTCCTGAACCACATACTCATGAGCCACGAGAACGCCCATTACTTCCTCAGCCTGCTGGAGCCCCTCCAGGTTGGCTATGGCGCCGCCATCATCAGCTTCCTGGGCGCCATCCACTGGGGTCTCGAGTACGCTGAGAAGACGCCTAACAAGGCGCGCACACAGTTCCGGTACCTGCTCGGCGTGGCGGCACCACTGGTGGCGTGGCCCACGCTCCTAATGTCATGGCCCTGGGCCCTGACGACGCAGTGGGCCGCCTTCGTGGGTCTCTGGCTCTGCGACCGCACCGCGTCCATCCGCGGCTGGGCGCCCTACTGGTACGCGACCTACCGCTTCGTGCTTACGGCCATCGTCGGCGTTGCCATCATGATCAGCATGGTCGGCACCATGAAGGTGGGGCAGTACAAGCCGCAGTTCGGCAAGATCAGCGATAAGATCCAGGAGAACCGCTTCGAGGAGCCCTACTCAGACAAGTGGCAGAAGCTCGAGCAGCCCGCCTACGAGGAGGAACGCGTCAAAAAGGAGAAGGCTGAGGCCGAGCAGAAGAAGAAGGAAGAGGAGGAGGCCAAGCAGAAGGAGAAGGAGGAGAAGGAAAAGAAGCAGAAAGAGGCCAAGGAAGCCAAGAGCAAAGAAAAGAAGGAGGGCAAGAAGGATGAGGGCAAGGACGCCAAGAAGGAAGAGAAGAAGGAAGAGAAGACTGAAGAGAATAGCGACGAAAAGAAGGATGGGAAGAAGGACGAGAAGAAGGACGAGGGCAAGGAGGAAGAGAAGGATGACAAGAGCGAAGAGAAGAGCAAAGACAAGGGTGACAAGAAGAAGGACGAGGGCAAGAAGGGAGATGAGAAGAAGGAGTAACGCCGTCACGAACCTGATGTTTTATATGTACTGTTTTCAGGTGTTGGGTCTCGGCTTCAATCAGGATGCAACTGCATCGGGAGAGCCCGGCGTTCTTGGCATATCTTTTACGTACCTATTCATCTTTGCATTTAGACCAGAGATAATTGAACTGATTCAAATAGTGCTGGGCTGCGATACAGGTGAATCAAACCTTCAATCCTTGACGCGTGTATCAGCCAGTCTGCTCCACATGGGGTAGTCGTGTGTATGTACTCGTTTTAATCGCGGAGAGCACATCGATGTGGAGTGTCCACAGCGCCCTATTTTCCTTTTGTTACTTGCCTGCCAGGCCCCGTCGACCGGCCAAACACGCCTTCGATCACTGGATTCCAGTACCTGTCGTCGCGACTCGCAGCGATGTGAAAGCCGTGGTAGAACTCCGCATCTATCATTTGCCCATTTGTTCGGACCAAAGAACATGTTGTCGCGGGGCTTGTTTTGCGCCGCAGCGTTGCAGGGCCGGCAGCAGCAGCAGCTCCTCTTCTGCAGCAGCAGAGCCCCGGCCGCTCTGTTCGCGGGTGCGAAAACACAGGTCGTCGAATTATCGACTTCGTCACAACGCGGTAACGCGGATCTTTAGGGCGATGGCGCACCGTCCATGTCGGACGAAACATCAGCGCGATTCGGAGCATCCTGGCTTTCGGAGGATCTGGACCCGCGCACATTAGATTCTGCCTACAACGGTTGGGTCCGCTTGATCAAGATGCTGCGCGGCCTGGCCGAGGACCCGGGGTTCACCACCGCCGGCATGAGACTCCCGAAGGACATAGAGGCGTCGGGCGGTGTCCACCTGCTGCACAAGCTGAACGAGCTGCGTCCCCGGGGGGGAGGTGGAGGCGGAAAGGGCGTTATATCGTCTCAAAGGTCTTTGCTGGAGACTGCTCAACGAATATGCAGAGAATCATGTTCGCAAAAAAGGGCCGCAAGCTGGACCGGTGGCCGATGTCTCCGGTCACTTCGTATACCGATGGGTTACACATTCTGATATCAGTAATGCCAATCGAAGACAATATCGCCGAACCTGAGTAAGCCGAACTCTTTTTGCAGTGGTTCTTCCGGCCACGCTTTCCACGCGACAACTGACCTGTATTTCCATGGAAGGCGTGCGAGGCGGTCGACTTGGCCGTAGAGAACATTGCCCGAGACAGGTCGATTGACCGACTGAGGCGTTTGCTGAATGAGTTGCCTCAAAGCTTCGACGACGAAAGTAGCAAGGGATTCAAGAACAAACTACGACTGCAGAGCAAGATTCTCACGGCTTCGGTCACCGCCGTGAGCCGGTAGGGTCCCGCGTCCCCCAATCCAGCCTTACCCATCAGAAGACTGATCAAGAATCTCCATTACCACACGGATATCGGCCCGTTAATAGTGCGATTTATGCAAGAGGGCTCTTTGACCACGCAAAGAGAGGGAGAGGGGCACAGAATCCTCCTCAGGTCTGGACACAGAAAAGCAGTGGCTATTGCGGCTGAGCTCGATCTCCTAGTGGCCGGGCTATGCCTGTATCATCCGAAGGAGCCCTCTCCAGAAGAGTTTGCAGAGCTCATCACGATCATCCACTCCGACCCCGACCACCAACTTCGCCCTGGATGGTCTGGGGCTTATCAAATGCAGTCCCTGAGAACGGGCACGTCACCGATCCTCATCATGGGAGGATATCTCTGAATTATATAGGAGAATGAGGTTAACCATGATTAATAAATCAAGAATTGCATTAGGTGATGTTGATAAACGATACTAGGGCATTGTCTTTGGAATATTGCCTACCAAGGAGTCGTACATAACGAGAAAGTTGATGGGACATAAATGTGTCACGTATTCAAGCCCCTGTTGAGGTTGTTACTATATATCCCCAACCACTTTACAAACCAGGCACTTGCTACAAGCTCCAAGTGACACCCTGAGAAGGAATGAACATTTCTCTGGCAACAAGCCATATTGATGTGCCATGTCAATGCTGCCATGACTAGCCTGGCCTGCCGTAGTAGAGTCCCGAAAAGGGCGATCTTGAGAACGGAACTCGGCCTCTCGCCGCGGCTGAAAAGCAACCAGACGCTTTCTCATTACTTCTCACATTATTTGTAGCAGGTTTAGGCGTTATCTGAGAAGCTAGAATGGGCTGACCAATCTCGCCTATAGTTGCTTCTGCGAAGTTTCAGAAAGCTTATCCCCGCCACATCAACCGTCTGCATAGATAGGATTTCATTACGTACAGTCAGTGCCTACGAGACGACTATACAAAACAAAGTCCACCGTTACTGGTCGTCTCTTGGGTTTTGCCACGCAGCCTCCTTCAGGACTGTTGGGTCCGCTGTTCCTTTCAACCCGGCTGGAGTACTGGATGGACGACGAAACAATTACTTGGTCGTCTGCCCAGAGTTGCCGGTGGGCACATATTACAGGTTCTAGAGGGATCACGAGTTCTGTAAGGGGCTAAAGTGCGTGCATGACAAGAAACCAGCTAGACTATACAGCCGGACGTTACGACTCGAAACCGAGCTTCAGCGAAGCTCCTAGTGGGCAAGATTAGGCTCGTATGGGCTGGGAAACTGTCTCTATCTACGTATTGGCTATAATAGGCAGGTGGGTAACGGGAGGGACCACCGAAAAAGCAAAAGCTGTGAGAAAGTTGCGAAGTGAATGCCGTACTAGTAACAGACCCAGTCTGACTCTTGCAACCCCGGTTCCCTGGTAGCTGTTGACGGTCGAGATGGGCAGGTGCCTATTCCCCAATGCCAAGTTTATGCATGTCGATGGACCGATCATGGGAATCTTGGTCATCTCCAGACCGCGTCACATCGAGTATCTCGATACTGTCGTTAAGTGCCTTCCGCGATAGGCGAACCCCCGCAACCAAGATTATCCAGTAAGAGGATCTCTGTTACCACATAGGAGGGTGGAGGATCGGACTGGGCCCTCTCATTGGCCAGTCTGGTCGACTATATCCCAAAGGGGGTCCCAATAGGCCCGGCTACAACACCATTTCATGTGTAACGCAGCTTGACGTATCGCCAAATGTGTGGCGGAGATGCATGTATAACCAAGCATATCACCAAGATGTGCAATGCACAATGGGAATATGCGTATGCACTCTGGTCATGTGCAACGGGGTTTCCCATCTACAAGGGGTATGATGCGCCGAGAGACCCCTGCTGGTTTCAGATGACTTTGCTTGTGGGGTTTCCATTCAGCTGTCAGATTTTCGAAACCTCAGACCAAGATTCATTCATATTCAGCTGGAAGCGAGAGCACTAGGTAAAGTATAATAGCAAGCCATCCACCGGCTATCGGCGGACCGAAGCACGGAAAGATGGCCGATAGGCTCGCGCAATAATAGTTATGGACTTGTACTGAAACAACGCTGAATCGGCTTATATTGCACGAAATTATCAACGAGAATAGGAAGGATACGGGAAAGCCAATCCATCCGAGGCTCCAGTGTCAAGATTGAGGGCGTATCGAAAGGGATCCTCAACGAGAAATGCGATGAGCGAAGATGAGATCACAGGGCCATGCGCGCTGCTGGGAAATCAAGCGCAGCCGAGGGACAGAGTGCATTTCCACTGCACGCCAAGTCCGTTTGGTGAAGTGAACTTCCTGAAGCGGACAGACGGCCGTTGGAAGTCAAGCGTCAAGCACGATCCAGGGCCCAGTCGTATGCGGCCACAAGGAAAGACTCTGCGTCAGGATGCTTGAGGAGCGGAAAAAAGAAAAAAAAAAGAACAGGGAAAAGAAAAAAAAAAGGGCGCACCGTTTTGGATGATTGGTTTTTTGTACTTGCATTGTGTCGTCGGCTGGTCGGGATGTTCCTGACCTTGCGACTTGGCATCTCGTGGGTTTAGACGATCGTTTCGTCTGATGTCGACAATTGATGCGATGCGTTGCGATGGAGTACCCGCACCGCCGCCCGCAAGCCCGCACCCTAGTCCACCGTCCGCTGCCGGCCGCGCAGCGCAGCGCAGTGCAGTGTGCAGTCGCCCCAGCGCCAGCAGGGACGCTTCAACGGGCGCGAGTCATGGGAGTATAACATACTACTAACCTTAAATCTTAGGAGACCCTGCGACAAAGATAGATGGGGAATCTTTGAGAAAAGACACGGGGGACAAACAAACAAGCGAGGTCTTCCTTCACTGGTCGGGTTGTTCTTTCCGAAGCGATGAGTGGCAATTGGGAATAGTGATCCTACAGTACTGTCCTGTGGTTACATCCGGCTTTTCGAAAGAGGCACCGTGGCTTTGATTTACTTTGTTCTTTTCAGACGAAGGCTTCCCAAAGGTTGCGTCGAGGGATTGGATTGGGATTCTCCATTGGCGGAGTTTTTCCCGAGTTCCATTCAGACGGACACTTGCCCCTCTCCAGAACCTCAACCCGGCACCCGTATCCCCGCACCTAGATCCCACCAACTTGGCTCTGTCCAATGGCAACCCTGGTGAGGTCCTCCCACAAGGAGAGTCCGGGTCTGTGCCTCTTGACATGCAGAGATCAGGACATGGCTAAACCGGGTTCTAGGCCTCCACCTGCCATTGGAGCCCTTGCAAAGCAAAACCCCCTGGGAGCAGTCAGAGAGTCTGGCATGCGACATCCGCATATGCATCAACTGCGATGTGGCTGGAAGTGTGAGAGGCTAGGAGGGCAGCCACTATCTCTCGAAACAGCATACCTTCTCTTATCACGTTATCACCATCCGGCCGCATTGGGACATTACACCCGCTCTCTTTCTGGACGATATGAGATGCGCATACGACGTGGAGAGTCGGCACTCACAGCCTGTGTGTGTGTGTCGTACTGTCACAACCCGTAGCGGGCTCCCGCACTGCCAACCGCGCCACCATGACAGGTTGCTTGCCTTGCGAAGAAGATGGATGCCGGCACTGCTTACTGCGTGCCTCAGCAACGGCTGCGCAACTCGCGCCATTCTCCCCACAGATTAAGCTCGCCTTTTAAGCTCGCTCTCTAGTTGTTACCGATATTGTTTAGGGATATGGTTTGGGAGGGGTGACATGGGAACTCCTCACTTGTCACCCTGCTGGCCTGCAACGTCTGTTCAGCTGCTGGGGACCAATGACAGCCACATGTGGGCCTGCGTTGCACCCCATGGTTCTATTCAGGAACTACGGCCGATGCAGCTCAGATGATCTGATAGGAACGTTGTCTATATCTCCCCGATGCCACTGACTTGGAGTCACTATGTTTCCCTACCTTGCCACGAGGTGGCCAAACCACATCGGTCCTCGTTCGGACACTATGTATAGCCGATCCTTCCTCCCTCCCGCCACAGGTCCCCCCCTCCCCCTATTTTAAGCAACGCTTGGGCTCTCATCTGACCTATACCAGTCACTCGAGTATAACCTACTATCTGCAACTCCTCATCGTGCCGTGTTCGCTTGCGCCGTAGGCATACGCGGCTGGTCCCGATGCCAGGCATTAACCAACTGCCCGCGGGCGCCGAAGGGGCAGCTGCCTTCTCCCTAATATACGGTGCGACCAGCTGGACATGCAGCGCGTTGTTCATCATGGTAGCCCGCGTCTACCGGGAGGGCTTCTCATGTAAGTCGAGCATCACCGACAGACAAGTGCCTGGCGTGCAGACGTGCTGATGTGCCGGCCGTTGGCATCTAGACCTCTCCATCCTGGCCTTCTTCACCTTGTTCAGTACCACAGCGTCCATCATACAGCAAGGCCACGATGCCACATACTACAGGGACGTCATGATATCTCAATTCAAGCATAAGAAGGAGAATATCGATAGTCCGGAAAACGCCATCGCCAACGGATCTATTGGACTCGACCTTGTCCTGTATTATCTTCGTACGTGTAAGCTGCGGTCGTCGAAAGAATCGAAGGCTAACGCGACTCCTCAGAGTACTACTCGTACAGCGTCGAGGCCATGCTCGTCATGTTTTGGTAGGTTTGTTGAAGCCCTTCTGTGATGGAATTGCGCTCCAGTGGTCTAACCAGAAACGCCGACTGTAGGGCAGGAGAGCTGGCGCAAACCGTGTATGGCCTCTCGGCGAAGCGCCGGTTGAGGCCACTACTGCGTCGTATCAACACTGTTGGCAAGTGGACGTCCATCATGTTCCCGATGGTGACGATCCTTCTGCTGCGACTTCCAGCGCTGCAGGCGCACTTCATAGTATTCATCCTGATTGCCGACCTACCCTGTAAGTAACTCCTATTGTGAGTCAGTCACATGGAGTAGTGCGACTGACCACCCGCGCAGTGATGATCAGTCTGCTCATCGGAAGCTGTACTGTGGCAGCCATCCTGGCGAGGTACATCAATTCGCGCAAGAGCATCACCAACTGGACACCCCAGCATGCCTCAAATAACACAAGCCAAAGTGGTGCCTCGATGCAGGCCACCACTCAGTCGTCGAACCAGGGGAAGACCCCCACGCGACAAGGCTTGTACGATCGTTGGCTGATGGTTCGATTTACATGTGCTTTTGTGGTTCTCGCGTAAGCAATCAATCAATCACCCATAATGCGCCCTCGGTGAGATCAAATGGATTGACCAGATCACACAGTGTGTTTGAAGTGACCAACACGCTGTTCCAAGTCCAGTCAGTTGTAAACACCAAGAAAGACGCGGCATCTGCCGAGCCCGATTTGTCGGTGGAGCGCGCGAAGACGACGTTCTTCCTTTTCCTGCCCGGCAACACCCCGGGCATCTTCGTCTTCCTAGTGTTCGGTACCACCGCCGGGTGCAGGAAGGCCATGTACGACATCTTTGTGCCGAAGGGGTGCAGGGGCAGTGGGGGGAGCTGGGGTGCGTGCATCCCCTGGAGGTCCCGGAGAAAGCGAGCCGTGGTACCGGATGTAACGGGGGCGGATCCCGAGAGCAACCCCCTTGACCGCCCGGACGACGCAACGAGCTACAGGACACTCGCATCCAGAAGTGAGCTGACCAAGAGCCCGGATCTGAACAAGCCGCTGCCCGTGGTGGCCATGTCGCGATACAACAAGTCATACCGGGTCGACTGTTACAGTACCACTCCCAGCCCTAGGTCCAGTCCCATCCCCCATTGGCAGCACTCGCGTGGAGACCGGGGCCAAGGATTGGAAGGCCACCACCAAGGCGGGATCCCGCTGCACCACATGCAATCTCTCGACTCGGTCAAAGAAGACTACTACCAGCCTCACCCAGAGCAGAGCGACGACTCCGGGCCGATACTGCCCATCATGAGAGACCAGCTACTAAGAGATGATGATGATGATGTGAGAGGAGGACGCCCAAGGCGGCCCCCGGGACCCCCGAGGCCCCCGCCTAGGGGAGGGAGAGGAGGGCGGAGACAGAGCATAGCGTTTGACAATGGTTACCATTGAGTGTGAATGATACCCCCGTGTGCAAGATACCCCAAGAGATGCGATATAGAGACAGAGAGAGCGAGTGCGCGACAAAGGAACAGGGAGCAACGGGTGATGGAATTAGGCTCTTGACCAGTGAGAGCTTGCTCACCGCTTCAAGTGAATCACTCGTAGCAGTACATACCCAATACAACGTTTCTTCATGTAACAAGCAAGATTTAAATTACAGCCTTCAAATGAAACTCAAGATCCCGAAAAGACAATCTCCCACCGGCTATCTTGGAAGCGACTGACCTGGGCGGGACGGTACCCAACAACAAGTGCGGTCGCATGCGCCATGCCAAGTTCAGTAGCTGCATGCAAGCGATCTCCAAATGAAAAAGGAGACGAAAACCAAAACGAGCTACGACGACAAATCTCTGTCCATCACATGACTTGAGTAGATTGGGTATTGCCTCGCATACTGTATATCGGGCTGGATTATACCAGGAATGAAAAGCTGCGCCTCATGGATTGTATGATTTGACTTTGTTGACTCAGAGGCGACAGCGAATTGTCGCCTTTTGATTGTGCACGTTGGCAGCTAAGGTTAGCAAATGGAAGATGGGAGCTGGCATCGCATGACCAGACAATTGATTGTTCGCTCGGCCCAAGCAGGTCGAGGAGGACCCCAAGAGGTAGCCAAGAGGTATGTCTTACATGGCGGGACGCGGGGTTTGGCGTGGGAACTCGAGTACCCGCTACCCCGTGGGCGCCCAAGCACAGTGAAAATAGTGGAAAGGGGGAGAGATGCGCCCGATCAGGCCACCCGTAATGGAATGAATCTGAAGAGGCGATAGGGAATCTTGCCCTGATTGCCTGGCTTGCCTGAGTCGGGGAGGTCCAGGGGATACACCGCAAGATTGATTTGCTGATGGATTTCCTAGCAAAGCAGGAAAGCCAGTACGTCCAGGCTCAGAGCTCGTATCATCTGTATCACTGTGTGTACGACTTATTATATTATCTCAACCTAAACTTCTGATGCTAAGTCGGTGAAAGGGGCTGTCGCATGGCATTATTCATATGAACCCTTCCCGTTGGCATTTTACTGTGTGCATCTGTCAAGGACTCACTGAATCCCGGGGTTCTGGGCGACCCACCAACATCCCACTTTGAATTGCCGGCTCCGCCCGCGGGTGGGATGGCCTAGCATCTCCTCCCTCGCAGGCCTAGCCTTCCTGCTTCCCAGGGCTGTCAGGCTGTCTAACGCCCCTAACCTGATACCCTACTCACCCTACTCACCCAAGCTCCCCCTAAATCCTTAATTGCTAGACCGAAGACTGGGGGCCGCAAGCGTGGGTTAGCGTGGGGTTTTCTGGATACCCGACACGAGTTGATGGCTGCATCGTCAGGTTCCGCGGCCTCAATCATTCGACATGTCATTCTGACGTCCAACCCGTACTCAAACTCCCTGCCTGTCCGAGTCAACTTTGTTCTCAAGCCCAAGATACAGCTGACGCGGTGTACTTTAGCTCCAGAATAAAAGTATGCCGGAAAGGTTCCGACTATCCGGATCAGAAGACGTCAGCATCACCCGTCCATTTTGTGCAGTCCATCATGCCGAAAAATCCATGCCCCCCAAGCCATTGGAGCCCAGGAAGTAAACATCTGTTTTTGAAGCCGTAGGGTATCCCGCCACTTGCGACTGCACACTGTAAGCACAGCAGCCTCATTTTCATACCACCTCGGTTCAGAGTACGTTTTGTTTCTGGTATACGAAAGGAGAGCATTGAATACAACAACAGACCACGCAGTGAGCGAGGCAGTGCCACCGACTGTTTTCCATATAAGAAGACTACAGTAGACCGCCGACCTCTGGCTCCCGGACAGACAGTCCTCATCCATCCACACATCATCATCTCCAATCTAGATCAAGACTCATTCACACACTGCTATTCACATCATGGAGGAGTTCCAGCACAAGTTTTCCAGACGTGCATCCGCACACCACAATCGCCGGCTGAGTCAAGCCGTCGACCAAAGGGGTATATTCGCACCCACCCTCAAGGTATGCCGATCCGCTCCACACATCCACCAGTCCCATTACCCGCATCGCGACCTCGTGGAATATCTCGACAAACGAGCAAACACAAACGATCCCGTATCCACTGTTCGATGCCTCCTGCTAACGAAATGCCCGAGCGCAGACCCTCTTCATGGGCCTGTCGGCCGTCAAGAACGACGACGGCAGCTTCACCGTGGCGCTCGCCGCCCACGACCAGACCTACCTGGTCGACTTCTGGGAGGAGCACCTGCAGCCCGACCCGGCGGACCCGCAGCGCGACATCATCGCCGACTGCGTGATCCGGCACGTGCTCAAGTACGAGCAGGACAACTTCGCCAAGCTCATCGGCAGCGGCCTGCCCACGGCGCTCGCCGAGCTGAGCCCCACCCTGTGCTCGCGCCTCTGGCTCGAGGTCGACATCATCCCCATCGTCATCGAGCCCAGCGTCCACCACTTCAAGCACCTCGGTAGCTGGGACGAGAAGCGCGTCGACGAGCAGGCGGACTCGATGGCCAGGAAGTGCATCATGTATGTTTCTGTGCCCCCCTCCCCGTTTCGCATGCTTGAAGAGGATGATGACGAAGAGGACGATGACGAGAATGTGCTCATCATGACAAACACCTCCTGACAAGCTCTTCGCGACGTATAGGAACTTCGGCCCGTCTATGGTTCCGCTGTTGCAGGTCGGATGGCGCGGCGCTGTGCAGGTTGACAGCGGCTTCCAGGCTCGCCTCAACACAGCCGAGGACCACAGAAACACCGTCAGCGCCGCCACCTGGAAGTCCCTCATGCACTACACCAGAGACCTCAAGGACAAGAAACTTCGCATCGGCTTCTTCAGCTCTACGCCCCAGGGCGGCGGCGTGGCTCTCATGCGACACGCCCTCGTTCGTCTGTCCAAGATCTTGGACGTTGACCTCAACTGGTATGGTAAGTTATTTCCGCTGTCTCCTTTTACGATATTTCGACCTGTTGGACTATTGACTAAAACGTGCGTCGCAAACAGTCCCCAAGCCGCGGCCTGGAGTCTTCCGGAGCACCAAGAACATGCACAACATTCTGCAAGGAGTCGCGGATCCCGACCAGCGTCTCTCCAAGGAGGAGATGACCACCATCACCGAGTGGATCCAAGACAACGCCAAACGCTACTGGTTCTCCGAAGGGGGGCCGCTTCGACCCCCGGAGGAGGGCGGCGCGCACGTTATCATGGTAGGCGTCTCTTTCACTCGTCTCTGCCTGCCGGATACGGGAAGAGTCATCATTCGAATGGATCTGACATTTTCTTAGATTGACGACCCGCAAATGCCCGGAATCATCCCCATGATCAAGCAACTCACTCCGGACCGGCCCGTCATCTACCGGTCGCACATCCAGATCCGCAGCGACCTGGTCGCCCAGGCGGGCACACCGCAGGCCGAGGTCTGGGAGTTCCTGTGGAACAACATCAAGCTGGCCGACAGCTTCATCAGCCACCCCATCCCGGAGTTCGTCCCGCACAACGTGCCCCACGAGATCGTGGCATACATGCCCGCGACCACTGATTGGTAAGTCACAAGAATGAAGTAGATCAACGTTTCCTGTCTCGATGCTTCACATGCTGACTCTGAATGCGCGCATAGGTTGGATGGCCTGAACAAACCCATGAATGATTGGGACTCTGGATACTATGGCAACCAGTACAATGTACAGTGCAACGCTCACCAGATGACGAAGTTGGAGTACCCCAGAAGTAAGTGGAAGCCAACTTAACTGGAGTAACAAGATTTTTATCACATACTAACTGTGTCATCAGGGAGCTACATTGTCCAGATCGCCCGATTCGACCCCGCCAAGGGCATCCCGACCGTCATTGACGCCTATGCCGAGTTCCGCAAGCGCGCCTTTGCGGCCGGCATCGACCACCCACCACAGCTAGTTGTGTAAGCTTCCCTCTCTCTCCTTCTTCCATCCAATTGCGGGAGCCAGTCTGGGCTAACCTTCGTCTTCCTCTAAACAGCGCGGGAAACAGCTCCATCGACGACCCGGACGCCAACATGATCTACGACCAGACCCTCGACCAGATCGAGAAGAAGTACGCCCACCTCGCCAACGACATCAGCGTCATGCGCCTCGACGCCAACGACCAGCTCCTCAACACCCTGATCGCGAAGGCGCGCGTGGTGCTCCAGCTCTCGACGCGCGAAGGGTTCGAGGTCAAGGTGTCCGAGGCCCTGCACGCGGGCCGCCCCGTCATCGCGACGCTGGCCGGCGGCATCCCGCTCCAGGTCCACGACGGCGTGGACGGGTACCTGGTCCAGCCCGGCGACTACATGCAGGTGGCGGAGCACCTGACGGACCTGTTCACGGACGAGGAGCTGTGGCGGCGCATGAGCCAGGCCGCGCGCGACCTGGTGAGCGACGAGGTCGGCACCCCGGGCAACGCGCTCGCCTGGTACTACCTCGCGAGCAAGTGGGCGGCCATCGCGGCCATCAAGGCCAACGGGGGCCGGGCGGCGCCGCTGCGGCCCGAACATCGCTGGATCAACGACATGGCGCGCGAGGAGGCTGGGTTCCCGTACGAGGAGGGGGAGAATAAGTTGCCGCGGCGGTACACGGAGGAGAAGGTCTTGGCTATTAATGGGGTGAAATAGGTAGACGAGAGATTGCGATGGAGATGGCGATTACGAGTGGGGTTTGCTTGTTGGTTGGTTGGTTTGCTCGTTTGTTCGCTTCGCGCGGATCTGGTTGGGAGATAATCAAGGGGTTAAGGGGAGTTTTGGAGCTGAGGGTTTGGTTGATTGATGATTGGCGATTGGCTGGGTGTGCGGTCACCGTTTTACGATCGATCTTCTTGAGTCACGGTTTCACGTGCTTGCTGCTTGTTAAGATTCTATATTCTTTCTCTTTTGGTTTACGATAACGGAAAGGTGGTTTCCATGTTTGGTCAATGTCCTTCTGGTATGGCTGGATTCTTGAGTCGGTATATACATTCCTCTCTAATACACAGATACATATACAGATACATATACACTTGTCTTGGGATTGCTTCTATTTCATGGCTATTCTTCTTCAATTCTCTCTCAAAAGCCTTGTCTATGCTTGGCCAAAACATTTTTCAGTCAGGTAGATGAGTAAGATATACACAGAGTCCGCGACGGAGAACAACTTGATATGCGAGACAGGCGGGTTGGCCCAAGAGCTGGTGCGAACTGCAAGCGGATCTTACTCGCTTCCTGTACCTCGCCTTCCTTGCTTCTCCAGAAGGCTTAGCAAGATACTTGCTAGAGCTTCTTTGAAGACGGAGGAATGGCCTGCAGCTGGATGAAGAGATGAAAAGCTGGCCCAAGTCTCGCTGCGGTGAGTGGATGTCGGCCACGATGAATATGTGAGTAATTTATATGCCCAGTAGGAGCCCGAGACATCGGGACTTGCAAAAAAGGGGGCGCGCGAGGCGGCAGCTTCAGGCGGATACGCATATCTACGTAGCTAGGTATGTTTTTCACTCTAGCCGGGCGCAATGCAGGAAGCAATAGGGCATTACACGACATCTTCATCACGCCCGGCGGGCTACCTACGTTTCTCGATCGGGGAAGTTTGGAGAGGAATCCGGAGATGCACACGTACACACATACATATACGCACACGCACACGCATGCCTACGTGGTGGGACAGCTACCGACACACACGCATGTAGCAGCATTTTCAAGGTCCGACCGACGATCGATGCGGTGAGTTGGGTGACCTTGATCATGTATGTAGACGGACGGGTAGCAGCAGCATCGTTTCCCATGAGACATGCAGCAAGCAAGGCTTTCTCGTGGGTCGCACAAGGGCATCTCGAGGTGTTGCGATTCTTGCATGAGAAAGCAAGTAGGGGGGCCGGGTAGGTAAAGTACTTAGAGAAGGGGATCCAGCACTCGAAGCTGGGGAAAAGGTGGGTGTGGGGTTCCGTGAGCCTACCTCTACCTACATTCGTGTTTTCGGTGGTAACAGACAGTCCCAATGTCGCAGTCGCATTCGGTAAAGAAGCAGCATGTACGATGGGTTTTTCCCAAGCCCCCCCTGTAAATGAATTTGATTGAAAAATCCCGACGCTCTGGTTGTTGGGTGAAGAAGGAATGGGCTGTTGGCTTACCTCCTGTAGAGGCAAAGAGCTCCGGCGGTGAGGGGCAGGCAGGGCAGCTGGTATTGATGATGGATGGTTGCTTACTCGGTACACTAATCACATATTCACCATGAGCTATAGCATCGCGCGTTACGTTGGATGCTACGCCAGTCGTTCACATCCGGTATATTGAGGTCGCGCCCAATTGTTCCAGGTGGATTCTCTTGGTAGGTACGTTGAAGCCGGAAGTTCCGCGCTGTGCGATGCTCATCCACGAACTCGACCTGACCCAGCTCCCCACTCAGCACAGCACCGTTAACATGCTTCAATTGCATCGGCCGACCTCATCAAAGTGTCATAGTTATATCGAATCATATACTCCGTAGATTGCTTCCAATCAGAAGGGAATGTTTTATAAAGTCGACTGAGTAGCATTAATCGGACTTAGCTAGCGGGGAATTGTAATTTATCGGTGGTTTGGGGAGAAGGTAATGCATAGGGATGGATTCCAGCTCCATGGAACTGGGGTCCAAATTCCTTCATCTTCATCTTGCATCTCACTCGGCCAAATGGACAGGAGGGTAGGGCCGCTGAGTCAAACCCGAGCCGACGGAATCCCCCGCGAGTTTTTAGCATCTCCGCGCACAGGGCTGGCCTAGCTGGCAGTTGTTTGCATTGTACAGACTCGTGACTGGTGACTGGTGAGTTACTGACTTGCTGATCTAGTCCTTTGTGCCTGGCTCGCCTTGAATCTTGTGCTTAGTAGCTGTCAGAACGCAATCGTACGACCTGGTGCGATGCTGTGGGTGTGTGATTCAATAGCTTTTCATCTTCAGCCGCACTTGCTCTTTTTGCTTTTTCTTTGCTTTGGCGGCTTTCATACAGTAGTACACTAAGCCCTGGTTTAGAGGGGGGTCGGGAGGAACCGTAAACTTTCTGGGGGAATAGTACACCCAGCCAATGAGCAATTAGAGAATAGTAAGAAGGTTGACATCAAGGCACATCAAGGCACGTCAATGCTGAGTATGTGTGCTGAGTGGTCTTTTATTTTGGTCCAATCGTTGGCACTTCATGGGTAATGCGGATGCAAATACTTTACTCTGCTGCTCTACTACGCTGGGTCAGCAGATGTAGTTGGTATCTCGCTTGCTCGTCTAGAGCAGCCAGTTCAGACTGCCTGCCAATGGTAGTATCTCAAGCAATCTCGGGGTTTTTATCTTGCTTGATCTTGAAAGACTCGTCCACCTACTTCATGCAGGGAAAGCCAGATGTATCCAAGTGCATACAATGCATCTCTTTGTTTGTTACCCGAAGACTAGGCCAGGTTAGGTGTGCACTATGTCGGTGCTAATCAATCGACTACGATCCGCCAGCGCAACGCGACACGTGCGTCTCGACGCTAGAATGCGAGACGGAAAGCCTGACAAGTCCAGCCCAGCGAAGAACTGACTAGATTCTAGATTAATGTTGGCCAGCAAAACATGATCCTGGAAAGTAACAGGAAAAGTAGCAGCGACCCGCACCGCCCGCAATACCCGTAATACCCGCACCGCAACTTTTGCTAGCGATACGAAAACGAAAACCCGAACTCCCCGAGCCGCCTACAAAACAAGAAGAAGGTGATCTTCCGCCGCGGAGAAGTCGTTACCGCACGAGAACGACCGGGACTGACCAACGCCCACCCACATCCACTAACGGCCCCAATTCTCAAGCAACACCAAGACGGCGCCAGCTCCAGATCCTTTGCTGCTGCCGCGAACAAGACCCTTCACCCAGGGACCAAACAAAAATGGTGCCATAATTGCTAATGGTATATCAATGCCAAATTCGCCAGTATGGGGGTTGAGACGTATTTGAACAACATGCGATGCGCCGGGTGGAACCGTAAGAGAATATGACAAAGAAGGGTTTGCTTTCTCCGCGCTGTTGCTCCCCGTCCAAGTGCCCGTCTACCTTGTTACTTGCTGGCGCAAAACCCCCTGACGATGAAGGCATCTGCATGAAAATATAAAGTGAAGGATCAATGCCACCTCAATTGACTCAATGTGATCCCTATACATAAGTCCGCATCCCCAACGTACTTAAACAGAGCAATCCTCCTTCTTTGAGATACCAAGCCAAACAGTGTTCTCTCTTATTTTGAATATCGATAACCACCAAATCAAAACACCATCATGGCTGCCACCGCCAAGGTTTCGGCGCCCCTGACGCCCGAGCAGATCGCCATCGTCAAGTCGACGGCGCCCGCCCTCAAGGAGCACGGCGAGGAGATCACCTCCATGTTCTACAAGAACATGCTGACGGCCCACCCGGAGCTGCGCAACATCTTCAACACCACAAGCCAGCGAACGGGCGCCCAGCCGCGCGCCCTGGCCTCGGCCGTATTCGGCTACGCCACCTACGTCGACGACCTGGGCAAGCTGTCCGACGTCGTCGCCCGCATCGCCCACAAGCACGTCAGCCTCATGGTCACCGCCGACCAGTACCCCATCGTCGGCGAGCACCTGATCGCCGCCGTCGCCGCCGTCCTGGGCGACGCCGTCACCCCCGCTGTCGCCGAGGCCTGGACCGCGGCCTACCAGGCCCTCGCCGACATCTTCATCGGCGTCGAGGGCGGCCTGTACGCCGAGCACGAGAAGAACGCCGACGGCTGGAACGGCTGGCGCAAGTTCACCATCGCCAAGAAGGTCCCCGAGTCCGCTGAGATCACCAGCTTCTACTTGAAGCCCGCGGACGGCAAGCTGCCCCTCCCCGCCTTCCAGCCTGGCCAGTACGTGTCGCTGCACCTGCACGTGCCGGAGCTCGGATGCATGCAACCGCGCCAGTACTCGCTCAGCGACGTGCCCGGGCTCGACTACTACCGCATCAGCGTCAAGAAGGACGCCGGCAAGCAGGCTGGTGTTCCCGGGCTCATCTCCAACCGCTTGCATAGCGAGTTCAACGAGGGCGACGTCGTCGAAATCACCCAGCCCGCGGGCACCTTCGCCGTCGCGCCCGCACAGTCACCCATCGCATTGATCTCCGCGGGTGTTGGCGTCACGCCCATGGTCTCGATCCTCAACGCCACCGTCGCCGACGAGGTCACCAAGACCCGGCCCGTGTCATGGGTGCACGGCGCCCGCAGCACCGAGGTGCAGGCTTTCGCGGAGCACATCCGAGGCGTGTGCGAGAAGCACCCCAACGTGAAGGCGACCATCTTCAAGAACAACGTGAAAGACGCCGAGGTCCAGGGGGTCGACTACCACTTCACGGGCCGCATGGACCTCGCCAAGGTCGACCAGAAGCAGGGGCTGTTCCTGGACGAGCCCGCGGCCAACTACTACATCTGCGGGCCCCCCGTCTTCATGAAGGAGGCCTCTCAGTTCCTCGTCCAGGCAGGAATTTGCGAGAGCCGGATACATATGGAGGTTTTCGGCGTCGGGGATGGAGAATAGATCGTTGGTTTCATGATGAGCTTCTCGTTACTTTGTTTTGCTTTTATTTCGGAGTTAGTGGAGGATACGCAGTTCGTCTTTCCCCCGAGTGTTAGAGCCTTGGTTAGCTGCAGAAGAATTTGATACCACCGTGTGTAAGAAATATGATTGTGGTAGATGGATAGATAAGAAATCTCACAACACAGTATACACTTTACGTTTACCCAGATGTGGCTTCTTCAGCCTCATGTTATTCCCAAGGACGAGGTCACACTTGTGCACGAGATCCTCGGGTTAGCCCGAAAAAGCAATTCATCTCATGTGCTTGGTATGGCATGCATGCAGGCCAGGTACGGCGTACAGTAGCCTGAGCTGGTGAGGCGCTTTCGTGATGGTCAGATTAGTCAGTCATGAGGTGAGCAGTTTTGCGTGCCCATCCGGTTGGAAACGGGAGACGGGTGAGACGATGAGCGAGGGATGCGGATGACTGAGCATTGCCCCTTTAGGGGATAGGTCGCGCTGGTTTTGGGAGCTTTCCGGCGAACCAGCCTCATAATTACAAGCAACTGCGCGTTGATCTGGTCAGGGGTCGCGTTGAGAAAAGCGCTGTCACTCACCAGGTCTCACGACATATGCGCAGCATCAAGTCTCTCTACGATTCACTTTCCCTTTCGGACATGCCTCTTCTGATCTTGTATATGTCCTGGTCTACTACCCCCTGCCCCTATGAATCTTCCACGGCCACTTTCGCTCGAAATCATCTTGCCGAGTATTGAGCCGAAACGCCACAGCTGAACAGTGTCGGCTGGTCTATACCCACAGCGAAGTTGTATTATTATCGCGAGATCTATATCTGCCGCCGCCTCAATGAAGCCCGGCTTTGGAAAGGCCTGATACGGGGTCCGGATATCCGCGCTCGTCACGAACCCTCTTCTTCCCTCCTCCGCCTCCACTTACCAAGATAGGGAGGGGGGCTGCATGGGAGCTTTGGGCCTGCCGGATCGCGTCCCATGTCTCTGTTATTCCCGATTGCAGGGTCCTTGCCTGTTGGGCTTCCCTCGGGGACTGTGACTAGAGCCAAGAGGTCCTACCAGGTTATCGGTAAATCTTGGCTTGGGACATGCGTCTCCCCGTCCCCCGGGTTGCACAATTTGGGGGGTCGCAGGAGGTGCGCCATCTGTGCTCGAGTCCCAGGCTTGTGCATATGCGTTGCTGCCCCAAGATCTTGGGTCAGTAGATTCAGAGAGTGAAAGTCTCGATTCCTGGGGTTGGCGGAAACTGGCATGTCAAAATCTGTTCGTGTAACGTCGAGGCGGGGCTAGTTCCGTTGGATTCTGATGCCGTCATTCGTCGTACCAGCTACCTGCATAGTACATACATATTGTGATGGAGTTGGGGTAATGGTAAGGCGGTTGAGCCAATCCCTACTTTTTCCGTCTCCCCAAGGCTGTTGTTGTGGCTGTTGGGCCAGAGTGAATTAGGAAAGCGCAACGACTGGCTCTCAAGCTCTCGCAGCTTGTATTAATAACAGAAAGGGCCATCTATAGTCGCCCATGGAAAGGCGGTGGCAGGTGACCCATGAACCGTAAGGCTGGAAAGCGCCCCCCTAACGCCCCCTAACGTCCGACCCTACTTGTCGCTTACGAGAGTCGGGAATTGCCCACTGATCACTCGTATTCCCCGCCGCTTTGGAAGGAATCCTAAAGCCTCACATTACTTTTACGTCCGTATTGACTTGCTCAGCCTCAAACTCTTAGTTGAGATCGAAAGTCTCTGTTATGGCGGTTGGAGAAAAACAACGGTTCGGGTTCTGCCAAGCTAACGCTTGTGGCGTTAAGCTGCCGATACCCGTGGCGATGAAGGCCCAATGGCTTCGTTCTAGGATCTGCTAGAGTGCAGAGAAAATTTATCAATACCACGCGTATGATAAAACGTGGAAATGAATCACTACGTTGCACTTCCGCACGAAACCGCATGTACGGGTGGGAAAATAGGGGCTTGCCGATGGTTGGGGTCTTTTGGCGTCAGTGGCTGCATCTAAGTAGCCTCGTGGTGACTTCTTAGCCCAGATATACATCCATCCCTATAAGATAATTATCCCCACTTACTCGTCTTCCTGCAAGCTATGTCATGCATTGATATCTTTGCCTGGGGCTTAGAAGAGATCACCGGCCGCTAAACGGCTTTGGTTAAATCACAGTCACTTACTCTGCAGCTACCTACGTGCCAACCTTAGTCGCCGACTAGGCCAATGATTGCCTGCGGCAGACATATATGCGATGGACATGCAAAAAGCGAACCCAGCTTGGGGGTTATGGGGCTTGCCCTGTGCTCGCCTTTCATATTACAGCAACACCACCACAGCCACAGCTGCGCGTGGTCATGGGAGTGACGCGCGATCTGCACAGCGTCTATCTGCACGCTATCGGACAGCCTTCGGATCATTCCTGACTAGGGTTCGTCTTGCCAAATGCAGAAATTACGCCCTTATCTGCCTAGAGATATCGCTCAGGGGTACCTTCTAGGAACATGCAAGCCTATGAGATGACCATGTCGACAGATCTCCCTACACCTCCAGCGGCGGGAAATTCTTTCCGACTTCCCCAAGGGATCCAGTGTATCACGATGCGTATGCTGTAGTCTGTACTCATATACACGTATCTAGCAAGGATGAGTAGACGTCACAGATCACGATATTCCAGAACAATGGGGCGGGGCTTTCTAGATGTTGGGGAGCTCGATCGTGTTCGTCACCGCCGTCACGCGAACACACGCTGAGACAATGCTGTGGTATCCAATTAACTTATGTCCTCCGGGTAGCTGAGAATCTTCTAGTACAACACTAAACAAACAAGGCAAGGTTGCCTTTCCCTGACGAGATACACTAAGGTTACTGACTGTCACTACCAAGTTAGCTTGAGCATATCGGCGTTAGGCTTGTGTTCGTCAGAAAAACGCTTATCTCCCTCTCCGTTGATTGCTAAGCTTCGTGGCCATCTTCCATAGATAGATAGCAGGGCTTGCTGACCAGCGTATAGCGTATTCCAGATAAGAAAACGGCGCTGTAAGCACGCATTCCGCCCAGGGGAAGGCGGAATTCCGTCGCAGTTAGCTTCCCGCCTTATAAGACGCTTAGTCGCATCAATGAGATCTAATACCCCTGAATAATGATCTCGAGCTCTCGTTACGAGAATGGGGGCCAGTGATACCAATTAATTCTCCAAGGGTGGCAGATCCTGTGGGCTCTCGTCACGCAGAGCTCTACGTATACACTCGTTTGTACCTCACGCTTGATTGCATTATCGGACGCTGTGCGCCCCAATTCTTGTACTCCCACACCCACAATGGCGCATGCGACAGATCCTGCACGTCGAAGTGGCTCAAGGGAAAGTAGCCACCATGTGGAAGGGTGTGTGAGTGTGAGGGTGTGAGATCCGCGCAGCTGGTTCCCGCCCCTCCCCCATCCCACACTCAGCGTGTCCTCTCTTCTCTCTTCCTCTCCCCCAATAAGATCATGTCCGCTCCTCCGTCACGCTATACTAGCTGCCCAGATACCTACTTACCCACACGATCTCGAACGCCATCGGCACTATGAGATGTTGATACGCCGTACTTCAGATCTTGCAAGTAGCCATATTGGATGTCTTACTCACTTATATTGGAGAGACTCCCGAAAGAGGTCACGCTTCGACCTCATCTTGTCACAACGCAACTGGGTATGTATGACTGATAATATCATACCAAACGAAACGAAAGACACTTGACCGTTGGATAGCCGAGAAATCTTTCTCTGATCTCCTACGATTTCTGCTTCCCCTTTTCCTGCACCTATACATTTGTATCCTGTACCATGCCACCGCACGCCCAAGAACGCAATCGCAAGGCCTGCGACAAATGTCACCAACAGAAGCTCAGTTGCAAGAAGATCGGCGGCGGAGACGAGTGCGAGCGGTGCCACAGGCTCAAGCGGCCGTGCACCTCGAGCCCCCCGCTGAGGAACCAGCGCAACAGCACTACTCGGCGCAGCCCGAGGGAGCACGACGGGAGCCGGAGAAGACCTAAGACACTCGCCATACTACCTCGATCTTCTCCTCCTGCTTCTGCTACCGATGCCACCGCTGCTGCTACCCCGAGCGTCAACACCGCTCATTGCTTCCCCCCGGCGTCTTCCTATAGCTACTCCTCTTCTGAATCTGGTTCTTCCTACTCCCAGGACCAAGACACGACAGGTGAGTGAGCACATCTTTGATGAACCTGTGGGACTGCTCCGTCTGATCCGACGTTACTCACATACTATATGTAGCACCGGTCATCCCTGTTGTGTCTGACCCGCTGGTCACAGACACTATGCACGAACAACATCACCAACATCAGCAGCAACAGTACCTGGAATCGCTCTGCTGGCCTGTTACCTCGTCCGAATATGACGGCGATGCGGATTTCCACGGGTATTTTGCGCCGTCCTGGTCTGAGGAGGGAGGTACCCCAAAGATGGGCTATCTAGCCGGCGGGGACTTCACCGAAAAAATATCGCCTCTCCAGGACATCGGAATCCAGTCGGTTTGTGGATTTCCCATCTTTGATCGAGATCTGGATGTGAGAACTGGAAACTTGCCGCCGCCGGGGGCGCATCTTGTTCAGCTCCAGCCCAGTGTGGCGGCCGTATCACCTATCACCTCGGCGAATGTGCGAGATCCCGCAAGCATCCGCGGCGATCTGGAATCGCCCTTTGCTGCTAGCCTCTCGGACGGCATGGGTTTCGGTCCCGAGTTCGCGCAGTATGCCGGCTACGGATTGGGTAACCGGGCCCGGTTTGATTGGCAGCTGGTATGCGAGGAGCCGTCGGATCAAGGGGAGCAGCATTTCATGCTCGAGACCTGACTAGAAGAAATGTTCGGTCATCTTATTTTCTTTACCTTTTTATCATGTACGCATATCAATGTTTGGGAAGAGCCATACGGAGTTTGGGATTCTGGGTTCAAGATAGGGGTGGCCTCACTGGCAAATTCTGCATAAATCGTTCGACTTATAATCCATCGGAGGACATCATACGCGTGAGTCCGGAACGTAAATACCATAATTATGACCAAATTAGATTCCTCATGAAAGTCCTCATGAAAGCAGCGCTTGGTATCTGAGTGGATTGGGGACGTTTCAACATAGCTTGATGGAAATCGAGGCAGCATTCTCGATACTTGGGTTGATGTGGTTAGCCCGAGCATCACCCCCAGGAGTTGGACTCGATGCTTCCTGTGCTATTGAAGAAATGATGAAAGAAAACCAATGGGCTGCATTTTCTCGCATCGACTGACTGCTGCTGAACGCCATGTTTGTGCCTGTGTATCTGTATTCGTTTTCTCGTCTTTCGACTTCGAATGCGCCCGGAAGCCATCGTATACTGGCCTATCGCATTTTCCAAACGTTTATTAGTGATGCGCTGAAGTCCGGGTGATCCTTAAGTTGGCAGCTGCTCGGTGCATTTCGCATTGGAGGCTTTTTTTAGTGTGAAGAAGAGGCGCGTCCCATGACAACTGGGAAAACCGCATCGTGAGGATCGTCAACACCACATCATCAGCAACACACCAACTCGAAGCAAATAGTAACAGTGACAATCGGACATGGCTGACTAGCTAGCTTTCGGAGTCGGAGATTTCGGGAGGGAGGCGCTTGGAGCCAGTAGATATACCCTTTCCACGATCTTTCAGCTTGGGGCACTAAGCTGTCATCTTCTCGGCCGAAACTACAGAACACGAAAACCGCCAGGCTTTCTTTCTAGAGCCATCGTGAAATGTTCATGTCACGTAGCATCACGATAGTTGGACTTCTTCATCTGAATAACTAATCCGTACGCTTACCAAGACGTTCGGTGTTTTCAGCGAGCAAATGAAAAAGGGATACGGTTGGCTGCAGGGAAGACCCCAGGCATAGTCTGAGACACAAAGAACAGTTATCAGCTTCGGCGATCATGTAGCAAATCAAAGATCACTCGTGACAGATGGGTGAAAGAAAAGGATTGTTCCTTTCCTGTCATATTTTCGAGTACAAAGGCCGCCCATCCCTGGTAACGCACAAGGCCATTATCCAATGGGTATCGGTTACACCATATGTCTGACTATCTTCCTCGTCCTGAAGTCCTGAATCTGGACTGACGATTGGCTCGTAAGACTCTCACTTAACTCACTCATCCTTTACAGTTTCCCCATTACTTGCTCATTTGCTTGCTTTTTCTTTTTTGGATAGACTGTATATAGTCAGCCCAGGTGTATATTACACCTGAGAACCCGAGGCCATGTACACACAGCGTCAGCCCGAGCCGATCGCTATCATAGGGACCAGCTGTCGGTTCACAGGCGGCGCCACGTCCCCCTCGAAGTTATGGGATCTCTTATCCGACCCCACCAATCTCACACGGGAGGTGCCCGCAGATCGGTTCAATGCTGAGGCCTTCTACCACCCCGACGGCGAGCACCACGGCACCACGAATTCGATCCGAGGGTACTGGCTGGAACAGGACATTCGGAAATTCGATGCCGGCTTTTTCAACATCACGCCCCGCGAGGCCGAGGCCATCGACCCACAGCAACGCCTGCTGCTCGAGGTCGTCTACGAGGCCATGGAGGCGTCGGGGTACTCCATGACCCACCTCTCGGGCGAGGATGTCGCCGTCTTTGCGGGCGTCATGACGGCCGACTACGACACCCTGTCGCAGCGAGACGAGCTGTCCACAAGCCAGTACTACGCGACGGGCAATGCGCGCTCTATCATCGCCAACCGCATCTCCTATTTCTTCAACTTCCGCGGCCCGTCCCTCACCATCGACACGGCGTGCAGCTCGTCCCTCGTCGCGCTCCATCAGGCTGTCCTGAGCCTCCGGGCACAGGAGAGTAAGATGGCTTGCGTGACTGGCGTCAACTTGATGATCACCCCTGAGCAATTCATCGTGGAGTCTAGTTTACATATGTTGAGCCCCTCGGGTCGGTGCCAGATGTGGGACGTCAACGCTGACGGCTATGCGCGCGGCGAAGGCGTGGCGGCGATTTTCATCAAGACACTGTCTCAGGCCTTGGCGGATGGGGATCAAATCGAAGGGGTCATCCGGGGTACCGGCGTGGGTTCGGACGGAAGGACACAGGGTATCACAATGCCCAATTCGGAGGCTCAGGCGTCACTGATAAGGCAGACTTACGCAAGAGCTGGGCTGGACCTGAGCATTGCTGAGGATCGCTGCCAGTACTTTGAGGCCCATGGGACAGGGACTCAAGTCGGCGATCCACGGGAAGCAAAGGCCATTGATGAGGCATTCTTTGGGGCATCAGATATTATGGGAGCCACGGATGATAAGCTCTTAGTCGGGTCCATTAAAACCATCATCGGTCACACAGAGGGAGCAGCTGGTCTTGCAGGTGTGCTCAAGGTGCTCCAGGCGATGAAGCATGGGTCGGTCCCGCCCAACCTTCATTTTCAGTCACTAAACCCGAGTGTGCAACCATTCTACGAACATCTCGAAATCCCGACCTCTGTGCGACCTTGGCCGGAGCTCCTGGGTTCTCTGCCCCGAAGGGCCAGCGTCAACTCGTTTGGGTTCGGCGGAACGAACGCTCATGCCATCATCGAGTCCTACACGCCCCGCATACATGATGTGATGAGTTTATACCACTCGCAGCCGCTAGCGAGGACACCGAGTTTATCTCTTGAGACAGGGCCACTTGACACAAGGGACTGTTTCCCGTTCGTTATCTCTGCGGGTTCGCAGTCATCACTTAGAGATGTCACGAAGAACTTGATACAGTACCTCAAGCAAAGTCCTAGCGTTACACACCAACAGCTCGGCTGGCATCTTTACTCGAAACGAACTGCGTTGTCATACAGAAAGGCATTCTCTGCGAACTCTTCCGCACTTGCCATTTCCCTGATGGAGTCTTCTCTTAAAGGTACGAACGACCTTGGGACCCGGGCGCAGACACTGCACCAGAAACCAAAAGTCCTGGGCGTCTTTACTGGCCAAGGCGCGCAATGGGCGACCATGTCACGCTTTTTGCTTCAGGCCAATGGATTATATCGCGACACGATCACCTTATTAGACGGGTTTCTCCAGGCTTGCCCGGATCCCCCGCCATGGGCCTTGGCGGAGCAGATATTGGCAAGCTCGGAAGTTTCACGCATTAATGAGGCCGTCATATCACAGCCGTTGTGTACAGCTCTGCAAATTGCTTTAGTGGACGTTCTCAAGCACTACGGAGTTGATTTTCACACGGTTGTAGGGCACTCTTCGGGCGAGATCGCAGCTGCCTATGCGGCTGGAAGACTGTCAGCAAGAGACGCCATCCTTATTTCCTACTACCGCGGTATGTTTGCTCACCTGGCCGGGGGTCCGAATGGGGAGAAGGGAGGCATGATAGCGGTTGGCCTGTCCGAGTCCGAAGCTGTCGAGTTTTGCCAAGATCCCGAGTTTGGTGGCCGGCTATGTGTTGCTGCCAGTAATGCACCAACAAGTGTCACGTTATCGGGCGACCTGGACATGGTCCACCTGGCACGGGACAAGCTGGCGCAGAAACAAAAGTTTGCAAGGGTTCTTGTCGTAGATACTGCTTACCACTCGCCACACATGATCCGACCCGCCGCCGAGTACGTCAAGGCATTGTATAAATGTGGACTCAAGCCACTGGCGCATGGAAACGGCACCAACTGGATCTCCAGCGTCAACAAGCTCTCCAGAACTGAAGAGAACAACGATATGGCTATCATATATTGGAAAGACAACATGGTATCGGCAGTTCAGTTCCACGATGCTATCAAGATGGCTATCACGGAGCATGGCCCCTTTGACTGTGCTATAGAAGTCGGTCCTCATCCGGCCCTGAAGGGACCTACCACCCAAACGGCAAAATCCCTCAACGGTGGCACACTACTATACTCAGGGGTCTTGGACAGGACAAAGCAGGACCATTTTGCCTTCTCAGATCTTCTGGGTTTTCTTTGGTGCCACTTCGGGCCCGAGGCCGTCCAGTTGGCTCCTAGGTTTGGACCAAATAAGGGGTATTTAACGGATTTCCCAAGCTATCCGTGGGACCACTCGCAAGTCCACTGGCGTGAATCCAGGATATCGCGCCAGTATCACTTCAAAAAGGGCAGTCCACATGAGCTTCTCGGTGTCCGGACGCGCGACGATAGCGAATTCGCGCTGCGCTGGCGCAATGTCCTGACTATCACTCAAGTCCCCTGGATTCGGCATCACAGCTTCCAGGGTCAGCCTCTGGTCCCGGCCTCGGCCTACTGTGTCATGGCGCTGGACGCCGCGATAGCCTTCCTTGACGGCAGGTCTGCGTCGGTCATTGAGATCGTGGATATGGAGATCATGGCGGGAATTGCGGTAGAGCCCGACTCAGCTGGTGTCGAGGTGTTGTTCTCGCTGACGCCCCGTTCACACCCCAAGGACTGGAAGTCGTCATCACTAATCGAGGCTGATGTCATGTTGATATCCTGTCCAGCAGATGGGTCTACCTCTATGACGAAAAACATGTCTGGTGTACTTCGCATCCGCTTGGGCGGACAAAGCGCCGGTGCTCTGCCTCCGCGACAAAAGTCTCAAGCGGAAACATTACCGTCATGCTCCGACGCCTTTTATCGAATGATGGGCGGCAGTGGCCTTGTGTATACCGGTCCCTTCAGAGCACTCAAGTCCATACAGCGCCGGCTCGACTACTCGACAGCCAGTGTTAAACGATGTCACCATGAAGACACGACGTCTCTTGCAGTAAGCCCAGCCACGTTAGATACATGTCTTCAGTCTGCCTTTCTCACGTACTCCTCGCCGGGCGACGGCTCGCTCTGGACTTCATTCCTGCCCACCCACATTAAGCGCCTGAGTTTCAACATGGGCTACTGCAATGACACGTTTGCAGCAGCCAGCAAGGACGCAACTCTCATGGTGGAAAGCCGTCTGACCGAAGCACGACCCGCCAGCCGCATTTTCAAGGCCCAATTCACTGTTGATATAGACATCTCCAACAAAGAGCTTGGTTGCGAGATCCAAGTGGAGAGTCTCTCGGTCACGGCCATCGCGGATACACGCCCCGAAGACGATTACGAGTTGTATCTCCACACTGTCTTCGATGTGGACCCCATGGATGAAATTCTCCAAGCGCCTACCGTGATGGACGAGGTGGACCCGTTGCTCGTCGAGAGCTGTGAGCGAGTCGAGGCATATTTCTACCGGATGAAGCAGCTCCTCCCTGCTAAAACCACACACCGTCCGTATAGCGAGCTTTCGGCTAAAGAGAAGCGCTGGTTATTCGACCGTCATGGTATGGAGAGCATTGAGCGTTTCATAGACGAGTCCCCGTATCAAACGTCGTTAGAATTTATTAAGGAAATCGGCATGGCTCTACCAGATATGCTATCAAGCGCTTTGCCGCTAATCATCGACCACACACGCCGGCAAGCCTTGTTCAACAGCCATGTGGAACGGATAATGCAGCAGATGACGCACCGTTTCCCTCGGCTGGATGTGCTGAGCCTTGTGGATCAAGATCAGGGGCTCATGGAACATATCGTATCGGGGCTGGGAAATGCTTTCTCGTCCCACACTATCCGCGACGGCTCCAAAAAGGGACAGCGCCGATTTCCCAATGCACAGACTTCGGCATTGAAGAAGACACGTTTTGTGCCACTTGGCTTGTACGATATCCTGACGGACCCGTCGACAGCAGGGGCTCGTGAAAACCTGGTAGTCGTGTCGACATCACAGCTTGATAGCTACACGCCAGAAGCTACGCTAGGTGCCATTCGAGCATCGATGGCGCCGGGCGGGCTTCTAGTACTGATCCATTGCCCAGAAAAGGGGATTCGGGACAGCCTACGTAACATGGCAGCACCAAACAGCCATGCCGACTACCAGGATTTGACCCCAGAATGGGCCGACATTCTCGATGACTACAGTGGCTTCGCTAGCCCGGCGAAACATGCGGACCAGTACTTTGCATATGGCGCATCGATTCACATCCGGCAGGTGGGCCCGGGTACCCCAGCGACCAACAGTCCCACGAAAAACCAACCAGGACCCTTGATCGACAACCTGCTCGTCGTAGGCTGCCTGAAAGAGGAAACGGCGGATACTCGCCGTGATGTAATACGCCAACTATACCCTTGTTGTCATCAAGTCTCAACAGCATCTTCATTCGATGACATAGATGCGGAGGCCTGCGACAGCTTCACAGTAGCCATCGTGCTAGCCGACCTGGACGAGCCGGTCCTGGCAAAGATGACCAACGAGCGACTGAGCCAACTCCAGGCCTTCTTCAGGCCGAACACGACGATCCTCTGGGTGACCCACGGCGCCCGGCGCGATAATCCGGACCACGCCGCCACACTCGGCTTCGCGCGCACCATGATCGCCGAGGTCCCAAACCTGAGGCTGCAGGTCCTCGACCTGGACTGCCTACAAGATGCCGCTGGTCAGATCAGCGGCTGTCTTCGCCAACTTTGCGCACCTGACATCGGCGTACCAATTGCACTCAGCTCCCGAGAGCCCGAGGTCTACATCGAAAAGGGGCGACGCCTGATCCCCCGTATCCAGCCCCTGAAGCTGTTCAACGACCGCATCAACGCCTCTCGTCGTGTAATGTTTCCCCCGGTCAAACCCATAGTCGAGGAGAACCTCTTCCGGCCGGATGCGACGTACCTCCTAGTTGGCCTGACACGCGACCTGGGCCAGAGTCTCTGCCGCCTCTTCATCCGCCACGGGGCGCGCCATATCGTCCTGGCTAGCCGCAACCCGGACATGGCGATGCTGAAGTGGACAAATGAAGTGCACGCGCACATCACCGTTGAGCGCCTCGACGTGACGGACCTAGCCGACGTCCGCGCGCTTCAGGTCCGTCTCCTCGCTGCCAGCAGCTCGCCCCTGGCCGGCGTCGTCAACGGCGCCATGGTGCTTGAGGACCGCGTCTTCGCGCAGATGGAATCGGCGGAGACCTGGAACCGCGTCATGGCGCCCAAGACGGTCGGGTCTTCCAACCTGGACGCCGTCTTTGGACAAGACCCGCTGGACTTTTTCGTCATGACAAGCTCCTTTGCTGCTGTAGGAGGGCATCCGGGGCAGGCCAACTACGCCGCCGCCAACATGTACATGAACGGCCTCGCGGCGCGGCGACGGCTGCGCCAGGGCCGCGCGGGCTCGGTACTGAATATTGGTGTCATCTACGGGCTGGGACTACTGCAGCGTGAGAAGGGGGAACTGTACGCGGGACTCGAGCGGGAGGGGTATCCGCCCATTTCGGAGCGGGATATCCACCACATGTTCCTCGAAGCCATCGTTGCAGGTAGACCGCCCAAGAAGGGAACCCCAGAGCAGCCGCCGTTCGATATAACGACGGGACTAAAGCGGTTCAAGTGGAGGAGCTCTCACCCTTTACACTGGCACCTCGACCCGCGGTTCTCGCATTTCACTGTCGATGACAATGACAGCACTGCTATCAATGCGGCGGGTCAGGCACAGCATCAGAGTTTGCTTCAGCAACTGGAAACGCTGGGCGACGCAGAGTCGATGGCTAGACCCATCATGGCGGCGTTTACAGAGCGTCTGGAAGCCTTGCTGGGGCTGCAAAATGTGAACCCACAAACCAGCGTGGTAGAGCTCGGCATTGATTCACTCATCTCTGTGGAGATTCGCAACTGGTTCAACAAAACGCTGAGTAGAGACGTGTCTATCTTGAAGATATTGGGAGCGGCCAGTCTCCAACGACGTAAGTTTCTCCTTCTTTTCCTTGTTTTGATTTGGTCCAGCTTGGTTATTCTTCCCTCGCCCTCCTTTGTTTAATTTCCTTGTTCCCCTCTTAGCTTACATTGATAAAGAACGACGAAGCTAACAGTTGATAACGCAGTATGCTTGGACTTGGCGGAACAGATCTGTACGGAAAGGAGCTCATCGGGAAGCTCGGACTTGGCTAATACTCCGGCCCCATCTCGAATATCATCCTAGGTCATCATGGGCCATTGTCCCTTTCGAAAATACAATTGTGAGGCGTAGATAATGAGGAGTAATGTTGATAGAATATAGAATCAGGAGAGACGCTGCAGGTCACTTGTGGAGCGGAGGATCTGTAAATTACATGTTCGTTGATGAGGGAGAATATATCGGTAACTAATACTACCGTAATTCCTATACTGGTTATGACTGGCCTATTGCCTAATGCTATTTGAAGTTGTTCTGTTATTCCATGATCCGATGGTCGGTACCAGGGTCGAGCTGAATTTGTCCAGAAAGTGCAAGCGACTGACGAGAACGGCTATGGCGGGCAGCAGCGGCGAGAGGTGATGAACTGATGTTGGCACCACTGCCGCCTATATGCAGCGGCAGAAGCACCGGGCGTAATTTCGTCGTGACCAAGTCCGCGATCCCTTTTTGCCGAGGAAAGACCTGTCTGAGCCCATCGCCGGTACGAATCAGAACAGGGAGCGCCATTGTGTTGCCGCAATGCTTAGGCTGTATGGAACTCGAGAAGAAAAGATCGATGAAAATTAAGGCAGTGTGTCTGCAAACACAGATTGGGCGTTTGAGTAGCTGACGGGGTTCCGAATCAGCCCGACGATAGCGCCTCCGCCACCTGCCTGCCATGGGCCAGCCCAGGGGTTTGGAAATGGAGAAATCGTTTGCGTATCTCGAGCGAGTGAAGATCAGGAGTCTATCAATCAGTCCAGTATGTTATAGCTATACTGTCCTGTCTCGTCTCCGCCAAGTTATTACTTCACTCGAAACGTCCTCGACACGCAGCCGTCTTTCAGTAATTCAACACTAGATTTAAGCCGCCCGTCTATGCCCCAAGATTTAACCTTGATCGTTGCAACGCCTATACGCTCATAGTAATCGTGGTCCAGTGGTCTTAGTATGAGACAGTCCGCGTACCAATTCGTAATCAAATTGCCTTGACGTGCGGCTGCGCCAATGATAACCAACAGTAAGTCTCCACGCCGAACCTGCTCCTCAAACACTTCATAGGGTAGAGATTGTTTTGAATATACAGTGTCGAGCATGTAATTTTCGAGATGTGATCCAAGCTCAGTGTCAGTCGCACGTTGCTGAGCTATGTTGCGTAGCCGTTGATAATGCGACCAGCCGCCAACTGCCTCGAGAAAACGTCTTCTTATACTTCGTCGGTCTAACCTCCACTTTTGATATTCAAAAGACGCAGGGGGTATGACATAAGCGTCCAAAACTAGAATATTGGCATCGTCCAGTAGCTCAATATCCTTATCCGTGCCGCGGGTGGAAAGGTTGGCACGGGTAGTAAGTACGCTGCCATCATGCTGAAGACGAACGTCTTTGATGAGCAACGTCCATTTTTCAGAATCCCGTTCAGTCCAAAATATGCAAGGGTCATGATTTCTGTCATGGCGCGGTTCATTGTAGCTCTTCATAGAAGCGTATCCAGCCCAAGACCAAGAGGGGAACCTCTCTCGTCGGCGGACTTCAACCCTTCCTTCTCTGAATTCGAACAGCAGCATAGCCGCCCATATTTGTAGCCCTTTTAGCGTCTGTCGACCGTTTTCCGCCAGCGACATAACTGAAGGCATACCGTGAATGAACATAAGACTCAGGCCGTCCTCGGGATAATCCCATTCCAGTTGCAAGTTCTAGGCAGTCTTGATGCGTTCCAAGATAGCCGCGCATGCAAAGATTGCGTCGTTGTCAAATCGCAGGTCTCGCCTCCAGAAATGGTTTACCATTCGTTGGTATCCCAGGATAGCGTCGTTTTTCTCCCGCCGAAAAGTCCATTTGGCGTTAGCCGTTTCGTAAAGATCTAGTCGACTCAAGGTGTCTTGTTGCTCATTTGGTCCCCTCTTCCAGGCACCGTACTGCTCTGAATGCGAGGCCTCTCCGCATTGGTATACGAACTGTTTTTCGCCAATTATCAATAACCGACGGGAGAGGTATGCTTCTTGGTATGTCCAGCCGCGAGTGTTCCATGTGGAGTCTTTTGCGGTGTGTATAGGATCTGAAGGGTAAGGACTTATAATGCAGCCGTTGATTGATAACGGCGGAGCTTGGCCTCTTCTGGGATGCGAGGCCACACCTGGTAGCCCGTAGGAGGCATCCTTCCCACAAGCCGCCACCAAGGTTATCTCAGCTTCGCCATAAACCCGACCCATGGATTTGATTTGCTCGTGCTTGATAGCGGTATCAACTTGATTCACGCAAAACTGGTCCACCCACATATAGCGGTAACCTAGGGCTTGTGTAAACTGAAGGGCTTCTTCAATGGTACGAGGCAACACTGCTGGAAGACGCCCACCACTGGCCCTGGATACCGTGACCTGCCCCCAAACATAGCTGAGTGCAATGTATTCTTCGTCCGTAGATAGATATTGGAGGGACCTATCCCCACAATCCACAAGCCAGATTGGCATCGGTGGCAAAGACTTCTTCAGACACCGATTGTGCTTCTTTTTGCAAGATACCAAGCATTCCTGGATGTCTTCACAGGCCATGACAGTACTGATTGGTGGTGAAATCGATGAGAGGCTGGATGAACTCCCTTCCATTTGAACGAGTAATGGTTTACTAAGTCGTAATTGGTCCACGTAGTCGCTGGCTGGCCATATCAATTGTCCTGGCAATGACGATGCAGGCGCAAGGCAAGCAACGCCGCCAGTATCAAAGTGTTCCATTATAGTATTTTCCACCCCTCGAGTCGCTGGGATTGGATAAAGAGACCATTGTTTTGTTGGTCGTTGAGAGTAAACATGCTGGGTATTCTCTCCGAGATGAGAACCCCGAGCGGTGAATAAAAGACGACATAGGGCGCAGTTGTCCATTGGTCGCTCCAAACACTTGTAGTCCATTTGGGGCACGATCTCTTCACAGCCAGGCCAATCGTCTAGTGAATTTCTGGTCGAGTCTTCGTGTATCAATCTTTCTGTGAACGTCTTCATATTCGCTCGTAGATCCAAAACCGAACATTTGTCGCACAACGTGACTCCAGTAGGTCCAGCTTGACGTACCCCGAGCTCGATGGAGGCCATGGTCATGATTCCGACAAGAATAATACACACAGAAGGAGTTCTGAGTGCCTTGCAAATGCGAACAACGAGCTACGTGTTGGGTGGGCGTTTTGGTCGGATACTGGATGGCTTGGATTGATCGACACTTGCACTGTCTGATGATGAGGGAAGGAAGGGATTGAAGAACAGCAGACCTTAGGCTTTCAGAGTAGAAGCGAAAATACAGGATTGGAATAGGGTATCAATCATCTATGGTGTGTCAGCATAAGCACAGCCAATCGAGTCCGTCCCTGACAGAACCAGCCACGTCCAAACAATGCGGGGAATAAATGTCACTGCATGCAACCCCTGCTCATGATACGCCCGCAATGGAGTCGCTAGCTGTGATCGGCCTGGTGTCCAACAACTTGCAATTGGTCGGATTTGCTTCCCAACTTGACGCGACAAACAATGAGTGAGATCCGTAGCTCGGTTTCGGGGGGCCATGCCCCACCCCCGCCATGGCGGACATTCTCAAGGACGAACATATCAAAGTTAACCTAGGTTACTAGCAATATTTCACCTTTCCCGATGCCAACAACAGTCACGACTGACGATATTGATGAATGTGGTTGGGAGGCCCCTTGATCGCGCGCGCTGCTCTGCGCTGCGGACGCTGAGCATTGCTGCTTGCGCATGGGATACCTGTCGTGGGACGGGTCTTTGTCGGGGTTGAAGCGCCTGTAGCATTCCAAAGTGTCCTTGGCGTCGTCGACGTCGCTCCACCGCTGGAAGCCGTCCGTGGCGCAGTAAAATAGCAGTTTGAGCACCTCCTCGTGCCCCCGTTCCGCCGCCATGTCGGTGGCACGCGAGTCTATCCTGGCGCCTCGCTTCAGCAGCAAGCGGACCACGGCGACGTCACCTCGCCTCGCGGCTAGGTGGAGGGCTGATAGCTTATCTCCAAGGTCTGAATCGGTGCAGAGGTTGGGGTCGGCGCCGGCGTTGAGCATTCTCCGGGTCACTTCCAGACGGCCGCGGCGGACCGCGGCCCAGAGCATCTCTTCTCGGAGTCCCGGGAAGTCCACGACGCGCATCCGCATCGCATTGAACACGGTAAGGATCAGGTTGAACCGGCCGGCCCGGGCCGCCGCCACGACGGCGCGCAGGTACTCGATGTTAGTCGGGGGCTGCAGACGGTACAGGGGGAGTAGCAGCAGGTGCACGATATCCCCGTGACTGGTGGACACGGCGGCGGGGAGGGCGGTGGGGGGGGTTGAATTTCATACGCAGGTCCCTGATCCGCCGGGGAAAATCGCTGGGCCTGTTCGTAGGCCAGTCTGCTCGGCCCGCCGCGAAGATCTGTCGGGCTTGCCAGGGCTGGAAACCCGCGTCTATGCGAGCCCCCCAACTCAGAAGGTAGCACACGACGGCGAAATGTTCCCAAGTGGCGGCAAGGGCCAGCAAATTGCGAACGTATGGCGTCCTGCCGTTCACTCCTGCGGAGGCGCAACACGGGGGCACCTTTTGTTTCCCAAGTAGAGACGCAATGACCGGCAGATTACCCGCACTGACAGCGCCGCAGAGAAGATTTTGTGCTTCGACATGGGCGATGCAGCCGGTGTCTTCCTTATTGTCTTTCTTGTCGTCTTCCTTGTCAAAGCCCTTGTCAAAGTCCTCATCAGAACCATTGCCAAAGTACTCTTCATAGTCATAGGCATAGTCCTCGTCAGAGTCATGGTCAGAATCTGGGTCGTCGTCGTTTTTATAGGTTACCCTATTATTGGGATTTGGGTAGTTTTCGTCTTCTAGTAACTCCTCGCACTCTTTCCGGGAGGGTTTAATTCTGCTTATGGGCAAAACTGACGCCGCGATTCCGGGTCATCTTCCTTGGTTGGTTGACTCGGGCGACCACTGCCAAGTAACTCTTAGGGTTGTCCGCCACTGCCGCCGAGCGCGACTTGACGGCAATGATCCTGCCGCGGAGTTCGGGGCCGATGCGGTGATGCAGGCTGGGCGTAGCAGGGTCATGTAGGTCGACGACCTGTCTGTCACATAGTCAAAAACTCGGCTAATGGTGCGCAACCGGACGGCATTTCGAATGCCAATGGCAACGACGAGCAGCTCGAAGATGAACTGGAACACCTCGTTTGGGAGGGACTGCGGTCCTGTCATGCTGAGGGCGTGTTTGCTAACAAGCCAGCTGGAAAGGCGTCAATGTGACCATAAGTCATTAACCTGCTGATTGCTGAAAGGAAACACATGTTGATAGTACACGACACGTTTACCCTTGAAAGTTTGTAAAAGATAGGGGATGCATTAACCTGGAGTTCAGATGAAGCCCTCACAGGCCACAATTCGGTAGGCTGGTAGGGACGCAAGGGCGGCACAAGGTACCCTGGCAACCGGCAACTGGCAACCCCGGCCGCAATATGTGGTCCATCGTAACATCTCGTAACATCTCGACCTATGTGGTCGAACTTTCCTTCCGTTGCTGCAATTCTATCAATTGCTTACACATTCCCCTTCTAAAACGGAGGCAAAGAATCCTACCCTACATCATTCGTGTGTCATTGGCTTAGCAACCCTCACTAATACCAACCACTACGCCGGTCGGTCGGCTCCCCGCTGGCGCGAATGTAATATGCTGACACGGTATTAGTAAGGACCTGTGATTGGATGCCACCACTGTTCTGGGCTCGTTAGGCCTTACTGAATGGCCAGAATGTAATGGTTTTCCCAGCCAAAATCGTGGAAACAGCATCGCACAATGATATATATATATATCATATATAAGATAGCATAGACTCAACATCCATTAAATAAGAAGAGGAACACAAATGGCCTCCCGTCATATCGCAAACAACGCAACAGAAACCCGTCTCGAAAAGGGCATGATGAAACGGGACGTCAGCCCACGCAGCCAACCCAGAGGCAGCTTCCCGGCAGAGGCGCACAATGCAGCTGGAAGAGTCGATGCTGGATCTCACCACGGCAGCAGAGATCAATTGGTGCCACAGGCGCTCGAAACCAACGGCATGGACTTCACCGGCTCCTTCGCCCGGAACGCCCGTCCAAGCCTCGCCGCCGTCTCGGTCCGGCCATGGTACCGGCGGCGCTCCTACTTCACCGAAGGGTGGACTGAGAGCTACCTATGGAAAGCCGCGGTATGTATCCGCATCCTCCGAAAGGGGTATCCTTTCACTGCTGACCATACTCATGTACGCACACGCACAGATCGTAGAGTCCGTAGCCAGCTTCAGCACTACCTACCTCAGCGCCCAATTCGGCCGGACCCTGGCATCCTCCTCTTCCTCCCCCAGCTTGGGCGCCGGGGCCGTCGTCGGCGTCTGGACCGCCGTGATGCTGAGCACGCTGATCCTAGCGACAGCGCCCGCGACGGGCGGACACATCAACCCGCTCATCACGTGGACGACGATGCTGTGCGGGCTCTGCCCCGTGCCGCGCGCCGTGCTGTACATAGTCGCGCAGACGGCGGGGGCGGCGCTGGCGGGCGGGTGTTTGGTCGGGTCTTGGGGGTTCGAGAAGACGGCTAGGTAAGTACTTAACTACGCAGATGAAAGGGGTCAGCCAGAATGGAGAAACGAATGGGAGGAGGAGAGAAGCGAAGGAGATGGGACAGAGACTGACGATGACAGGTTCCATGGCGGCGGCTGCTTCTACGACCCAGCCGGCATATCCACAGCCCAAGTCCTGCTAACAGACATCTGCTGCGGCTTCATCTTACTGTACGCTCTTCTTCTCCTTTCCGCCCCTTTTTCTTCTCCAGACTTGATACTCCTTCGCCTGATTAACATAAACCCCGCAACTGACAACTGAACGATCCCAGATACATCTCAATCGGCGTCGGCCTCGACCCGCGCCAGGCCCAAATGTTCGGTCCGGCCCTGGGCCCCATCCTCGTGGGCCTATGCTTCGGCATGGTCAACTTCGTGACGACGGGGACGGCGCCGGGCTACGGTGGCGCGACCATGAACCCTGCGCGGTGTTTCGGGATGGCGGTGGCTTCGGGCGACTGGTCGGGTGAGTTCCCTTCATCTCTTTTCTTTGCCTTCAGGGGATGGAGGTCTTCAGTCGCGTTTTCATGTAGAGAACCAAAGTGTATTCAAGCTAATACGAGACTGTGATGCCAATATCTAGCGCAGTGGATTTGGTGGGTAGCTCCTGTAAGTTTTCGTTCTCTCCCCCATCGCCATCTTCTTTTCTTTCGGTTCCCTATGAGCTGGGGCGGCGCACATTAGGATCAGAATAGGGGGCTAACGAACTGAATGCGCATCCAAATGCAGGCCATCAGCGGCATCTTGCTCGCCCTGCTCTATAATCCGATACCTCCCGGGTATGCGGAGAAGAAAGATGACTAGACTTTCCCAAGAGGGAAGAGCGAAAAAACAAAGGAGATAGAGAAGTACGATGAGTTTGAAATGGTCTAATACAGATATAAGCTTTCTCAAGACAAGATGGGGTTCATAGCAACGGTTGTACACCGCACGTAGAAAGCATTTCTTGGTCATTAGTCACCTATTTCACAGTAATTAAGTAAGCCCCGACAGTAGGCAGATCCCTCGACTGATCGTATCGACAAATCTGGCTGCTTCATTCGCTCTTCATTAGGCACAGCAAAGTATTTACATTTTTTATCTCATATTTTCCGGCTGTTTTCGTAATTCCCTTTCTTCGTTCTCCTTCAGCTTAAGCCTTGTCCAGACGCTCGCCAACCTTCTTCCAGTTGATGACGTTCCAGATGGCCTTGAAGTAGTCGGCCTTCTTGTTCTGGTACTGGAGGTAGTAGGCATGCTCCCAGGCATCGATGCCCATCAGCGGGGCGAAGTTGCCCGTGACGGGGTCCTGGTTGGCGCGGGTGATGACCTGCAGGGTGCCGGCCGTCTTGTCCTTGGCGAGCCAGGCCCAGCCGCTGCCCTGGATGCCGGCGAGGGCCGTGTTGATCTGGGTCTTGAGGGTGTCGAAGCTGCCGAAATCGCGCTCGATGGCCTTCTTCAGGGCGCCCTCGGGCTCGCCGCCGCCGTCCTTGTTGGCCGGCGCCAGGTTCTCCCAGAACAGCGTGTGGTTGACGTGGCCGCCGCCGTTGAAGTTGAGCGCCGGCGCCAGGGCGGCCGCCTTGAAGGTGTCGCCCTGCTGCTTGGCCTCGGCCAGGGTCTCGATCGTGTTGTTGAGGTTGGTCACGTAGGTCTGGTGGTGGCCCTTGTGGTGGATCTCCATAATCTTGCCGCTGATGTGAGGCTCGAGGGCGCCGTAGTCGTCTGTGGGTGTTAAAGAAGAAGAGAGTTAGCGTACCGTCGTATTTTGACTGGGAATCTGACACTGGTAGGAGGGACATATTGTGCGACAACAAGAATCCAATCTTCTGCACTTAATGGTAATCAATTGATGTTGCGATTCTACTTACAGGACAGATCAGGCAGCGTCGCCTTGCCGCGAGCGAATGTGAGGGCACCGACAGCGCTGGCGGGACGAGCTCCCATAGCTCCGCGAACAGCCTGGCCGGCTGTGCGGAGGGTCGTGGTGGGCATGCGGACGGGCATTTTGAATTGTGTCTGTGTCTGAGTCCGAAATACGTGTTCTCAAAATGTCAATTGAATGAGTTTGAGGTGTTTACAGTACGAATTGGGTCTGCTGCTTGCTTATGTTGTTGTTGTAGTGGGAAACACAAGGTTGGGTATGATGTCAACAAGAGAATTGTATTAGGAGGGGAGTTCAGATGGATGGGGGGAGCTGCGATAAAGCTCTTGCTCTTTATCTTGGTGTGGTCGACTCTCTCTCTCGGATGAGCTCGGCTTCGGAGCTAGGCTCTTCGGTCCATTCATTCTTTCGTCATGGATGCAGGTTGGAAGTTGGGGCTCTCTGGGCTCCTCTATCAAAAAGCTGCGACCCCTGTCGGCCCCATCTGCCGTGCGCTGCCTCAAGAATTATACTGCAAATCCCTTCCTCGTAGGACTCGAGGTCCTCTTCTCTTCCAGTACTTACATAACATACCGCGCGGCTGAGAACGAGACACTCTTGAGCTTCAACTTGGCATACCGTTTATGGCAGCATAATGTACTTATTTGGTCATTACCATCGAGATGTTACCTAAAATAGCTGAACACCCCGCCATTCTCTAGTGCCCGCAAGCAAACCCCCAAGCTAGGCTACCCAGTCTTGCCGCAATAGTAAGTATTGTTTTCTTAAAGTATAGGTATGGACGTGAATACAATGAGAGTTGATTATTCGAAGCTGTAGCAGTATTGGTCTCCGTAATGGCATTAGCCAAGCACTATTTATATACATAATGCACTGTCCATTGTATTTATTCGGCATCCGCATGCAAATTATCCTCGAGCAGCGACCACTGTTCCGGCTGGTCCCTCCGTAGCACAATATTCTCCAGCCGCCGGCGCTCCACCACAAGCAGATCTCCCTGGAAGTACGTGAGGAACCCGCCCCGTCCGTCCATCCGGGCCGTGATGCGTATATACCGCTCGCCCAGATCCGTCGTTTTGGGTGTGGGGATGAACCGGAAGTCGTTGTCGTTGCACCAGTCCTCGATCTCTTGTCGGAATGTCTTCTCGACCGGCGCTGCTGCCGCGGGAGGAGGTGCAGGTGCAGGTGCAGCAACTTCGGGCTTGCTTGAGCGGTGTTTGGGCTGGTGGGCGGGCTTGCCGTCGGGTCGCGGCAGTTTGGCTTGAACGTCGGCCCCGAGCTCGACCGCCTTCTCCAGCATGACCAAGCCCTTGTGGAACTCGGCCTTGATGCTTTCTTGCGATGCCAGGTCGGGTAAGATGTCTTCCTGCCACGACTGGTACCACGTCGCAATCTCGTCGTGGTCGGCTTCGTCGGTCGTGAGCCACTGGTAAAGTATGTCGTGCCACTGAGGGAACACCTCGGCGACGATGACCTCGGCAATCATCGAGGGCGCGATGATGTCCGCCCAGCTCATGATGCCGGTGAGCATAGGTAGATATGGGTTCTGGTCGGAGGGGTCCACCCGGAAGTTCGCCTCCAGGTACTTGGCCATGCTGGGGATAATATGGCGCATGACTAGCGGCTTCCATTCGTCCTGGGATTTGCTGGGCCGGAAAACGTCCTTCCACTGTTTGAGGCCAGGGACCACGCCACGGTCAAACTCCCATACGTCGATGAGTTGTCGGAATTTGCGCCGGATGTCCGCCACCAGACCAGTTCCCTTCGGCTCCAGGTGATGGGCTGGAAGATGCTGTAGCCAGGGGAAAATCCAGAGATGGGGAAGGTTGTGCTGCTTCTTCCGGGGCTTCCAAGCACTAACGGCCTCATCCAGCCGGCGAACGACCGACTCAAGTAGCTGTGAACGAACAAAACCCGGGAAAAGATCATCCCACTTCTCAAAGACTCCCAATAAGGATGCTGCGTCGTACACGTCCCACTGCTGTGAGATGGCAGTCACCAGCTTCGGGAACAGCAGCTTGTAAATCATACTCTCGTAAGGTGTCGTAGACTTTTGATGATGTCGATACGTGCCATCCACTTCCTGTTGGTCCCATTTCGCAACAGCATTTCCGTTCGTAGGCTTATTCTTCAGGCCGAGTACGCCACGGATATCCATAAGGTCGGTAGCGAAATTCCCCAGCTTGGGGTCTTCCAATGGAAGCCACCCCTGGACAGCGTCTCGCATGAATGGGTGAATCGCGGCGACTGCGATCCCAGCCAGATCTTCGTTATTCGCGCTTCCCTCTGTCTCGGCCTTCCGGAGTCCGTTGATAACAGGATCCCATTCTTGAGCCGCGGCAGCCCTCTGGACATCGTCCAAGACTGAGGCGAATATTTGTAGTTTCATGAAGTCGCCTTCGACTTCGTCAAGCTCCTGTTGCCGTTGATGCGTTTCCATGTCCAGCCAAGCCTTCCTCTCCTCGAGCGTTTTCCACTCTTCGACGAACGCCGTAAGATCTCGCTGTGCTCGGCCAGCCAGTTTCCGCGCCTCGGTCTGTTCCACCGTTTCCGTGCCCGCAGTAGGGGTCAGGAGTCCGGAGCCCGACGTCAGCATCCTCTGGCCCGGCCCGGTCATGTCGAGAATGGGTGCGAAGGCATCCGGGATGTGCAGGCCCGGGGCAGCCTTCTTGATATCGTTGACGGTGACGTATTTGGTTTTGGGGCGCCGCGCCGGGGTGCTGCCGCCGCTGGCCGTCCCGCTTTCGAGACCTTGCGCACGATGCTGCTTCTTCCTCCGCTCGCGTTTCCGTTTCTTCTCCTCTTCCTCGGAATCAACGACCTCTTCGCCGCGCAGCTTCTTCTGGCGCTTCATTTCTTCTTTTTCTTGTTTGGACATCTCCTTGACCGCACCCAGACCGGCGCCCTGCGGCCGCAGCGTCGGCTCGATGATAACGTTCCGGCCCTGTCCTTCGGCACCCAGACCCTTGCCCTCCTCGTAGCCCATCTTGGCCATCATGCGCGCGGCGAAGGACATCTTTTTCCCGCCGCTCTGGCTGAAAGCGCTGGGCTTGGGGGCATTGTTTGATACGGGTGCAGGCTCGTTCTTCAGTCCTTGCCTCAATACTGGTTCGGTCGCAGATGAGGGCACAAATCCTCTTCCCAAGGGTGTGCTTCCGTCGTATTTGGGTTTCACGAAGGATGTCCGCGAGGTAGCGGTGGGCGCCGCGGCCGCGGCTGTTGGTGTTGGTGCCGATGCGCGGAATCCCAGCCCTACACCTGCCATGGTATCTTCCTCTTCTTCATCTTCTTCTTCATCGTCCTCAGGGACGGTGCCCTTGGCGCCGAGGCCAAATCGACCGGGTTCCGCGTATTCGTCTTCGACATCCATTTCTTCGTCATCTTCGTCGTCGTCCAGCTTTTCTTTGCCGCCCGAGACGAAGGCCATGCCCTTATTCCGCAGGTTCTTCTTGCCCTTCCATCGCCGCCCGGGGCCGTCGTCTTCGCTGTCGGAGCCGAAAATGCCCAGCGCCGCGCTGTCTTTGGCGTTGTGGCCGGTGCGGCGCTTCTTGCGCGGATTGAAGTCGCCGAAGTCGTCGTCGCCGGCGCTTTCGTCCGAGTCGGAGGAGGAGTAGGCAGCCGCATCGGCCTTAGAAATGTTGCCTGGGTCGTGCGACATGGTTGGAGGAGGATAATGGCGAGCAATGTGGTTGTTGCTGGTTCAAAGGAGGACCTCAACTAATCGCGACTGGGTACCTAATCGCCGCTGGACAACTAAAGCTCTTATCTTATCAGGGTTCAGGGATCTAATCTTGTCAATGATTTCATGGGCCCGGAGTTCCCAAACAGATACAGGTCGATGGAAGTACAGTCAACAGGAGTATCTGGAAAATGCAATGAATGCGTATTTAATTTAGTTTCTCATTGAACGAATCGAAATTTGCTGGTCAACGAAGATGGGCTTGGCGGGCCTGGCCTTAGTGAACGGTGATGGTTTCCATCCTTGAGCCAGCCTTAACACATGACACGCCTCCGAAAACAGAGCCAAGAGAATGCCACTTATCAAATTCAACATAGGCCTCAAACCATCCAGATTGCAGAAAAGCTTTGTTATACGTCAAGAATTAAGGTAAGGGTATGCCCACACGTCAAATGTCTGAATTGTAGCTATTACTAGGTAACCTACTCGTCGATATGCTAAGTGGACATCGCAATCTAGTTCTTCAATCTACCATGGATTCTTCAATAAATTGTCAACAAGTAATACAGGTGAAGTACGGATTGGGACATAATCAACACTGTATGTTTAAGTACAGATGAATGGGGGATCCTCACGAGTCTGAATTCTTCTCTCGAGTAGTGCTACAAGCTTGCAGAAAGTATTCCTTATGATCTGACATTCATTCATCGTGTTCTCATAATCTCTAACTCCACTATAGTAAGTCATCATCTCGGACGGGGCACTTCATTGCCGCTGAATAGCATAGTGGGTATGATATAGACCCTTGGCTGTCAAGTCCCTCTTGCCGCAACCTGGCAGTAGCCTTTCTCGTGATGTGGACTTCAGGTAGTATGTTCGACCTTCCATGCTGTAGCCCATTTGAAGCAAGCGAGCGCGGTAGTGCTGGTAGGTATTGTAAACGGAAGATTTCAAGCGCTTCACCCTAGTTCTCCCTCACTTCTTGACGCCCTCCATCCACTCCTTGGTAGCCTTGTTCCCATCGTGCGCCCTGCGGAACAGCAAGCGCTCCCACTCCTCCAGCCCACTCAGGAAACCCTCCCCGCGAACCACATCATCCGTAGCGCCGGCCTTGCGCGCATGCAACGCCGTCTCCGCAGCGCGCGTGACAAACGTGCGGCGCAGGACGGCGCACATCTCGGGCTCTTCAAAGAGGTCGAGCATGCGTGTGGCGAGGCCGTACATGTTGTGAGTCTGGTCGCGGAGGGCGACGGCGCGGGGGTCAGCCTTCAGGGCCGAGATGACCTCGTTCGACAGGGCCTTGGGCATTTCGAGGGTCAGAAACGGCGACGAGTCTTCCGGGTTCGACGACTGGGTCCGGCTCGACAGCGCCAGCAGCTCAGCCAGCCATAGCGGCAGCGAGACGGGGGTCTGCGCTTTCAGGCCCTCGCGGGGGTTGTTGTCGATGTAGCCCAGGTCCGGGACGTCAAGCTCGAATTTGCAGGGCACTTTCTGTTGGTTGGGGAGATTCGGAGTTAGTTTGTGGAATGATCTTTAAGGTTTGGGAAGATATGGGCTGTTTACCTCTGCATCCGTGAGAATGGCGTCAAGGTCGTAGTATGACATCTCCGCGGCTTTTGGTATTGACTGGCAGCATCGCAATACCGACAATAGCAAAAGTTACAGTGGTTCAATTCGACGTCAGCTTCCTTGCTTGGTGGGGTCGTCGCGATTGTCTCGCGTCTTCCAGCACTGAATTTAATTGAATCAAGTGGGGGTGGGAACACAGCTGGCAGCCTGGAGCTGTTCATTAAACGACCAAATAAATCAGGCAATCTCAGGCAGTAAGGCAGTAAAGAGCGCTGTAATTCAGGTACAGCAAGCAGCTTATTGGCCCACCTTTAGGCAACCCCCAGATCAGCCAGCTCCGGACCCACTCTGAAAGGGCATAAATAGCTGCCCTCCCTCCCTTTATTTCCATCTTCTTTCCTTTCCTTTTTCTCTTCATACTTACCTTGCTGGGGCTCGGGGAGATCAAGTATTCCTTGGGCCAGTATGATGAACCTGCATTGCACATCGCGGCGTTTGTCATACTAAACTACGGTTCTGCCGTCGTTTTCGGTGGAATTTTTGTTGTCATTTCTGCTTCATGCAGTTCATCTTTTTTCATTATGATATGGTGCTTCGCGCATCGTCATGAAGAAGAATGCATTCCCACCCTCATGATCCCCGGGCTCGGCTTGGCCTCGACTGGCTACTTGGTCTTGACCCATGCCAATCCATCACGCCCTGGTGATAATGAATGGCCGACGGGTCGCGCAGCGCACAGATGTCGATTCCCCAGCTGTGATGCGCGTCAAGGATATCTACTTATCAATGCTGCACGTCTCTTGCCGCGTCATGGGCGTTTATTCCTGCGTGTAGATAGAAATGCCAACTGCTTCCATCATGCTCTTGACATTGCAATTACCAGCCCATGTCCTGACTTCCAAATGGGATTATTGTTACCGTGCCTTCCAAGTGATGATCTCTAGTTTGCGCGATCGTTACAATCCCATCCTGATCTTGATTCACTTGCCTGTCTACAGTTGAGGTGTTTCCAACCTGACCAAAATTGATTCTTCTGAGTCTCTATCCTATCTTTAGGTGTACTCATTGGCAGATCTTGACGACTTTCCTGAGCTCAACATGTTCAGCAAGCCGACTTAGAACGGTAAGCGAATGGTTGCCTGGTCTGCCTCACCTGCCTAATTGCCCTGCTTTCGTCACTTCTTACCCTGTGTATGACGACGTCTCTCTTGCCACTTCACGTCAGATTCCAACAATACTACAACCTGCACAGACAAGATGCCGTTGTTACATAGAACCTGCTTGCGAAAACCCTGCCTCTCTCTGTGCGCAAATTTGCCCTAATACCCATTAATAGTCGACCAGTTAACAGAAATTCCGTCACACATCTCATTGACATGACAGATGCGTAGATCGAGTTCAGATTTAATACTCGCTATTATCAAATGGCATATGGCATTTGCTACTTTACGAGGGTTGCTTCCCTATCCATCATTTGCATATGCTCTCGAGAGATCACAGCATGGTTTTGCAAACAACACCCTCGAGTAACGCAGCATCGGTCCCATCCTGATTAGAGCTGCGTTACAACTCGCGATTGACTCACACTTCACTATATCGTCCATAAAGTACTTAAGTATTACCGGCAGGTCACCTACGTTCAATTAGTTGGTTTCAGTATTTATATGCTAGAAGGCGCAGACAACGACTGCCGGCATATGATGGCTCGAGCGGGCAAACGTAATCAACACTTCCAAAGCCAAGGCCAATGCTAACAAGAATACCAACACCAAGGTGAGGTTCAGCTGAAGGCAAATGTATTAAAATGGTTTATGCCTATCTGCTACAATGGCATCGGTCATCTCCCGCAGCTTCTGGAGTTTATGGCTGTGCCAAGCTAGCAGTCCCATCTGCTTTTTCCTTTATCTTCCGCTGTGTCTCTCATAATGCTCAAAACATTCGATTGAGCGCTCTTTTTTCCTATATGTACCTAATAGATACTTGGAAACCACTATTTGACATTGGGGGTTGATCTACCTATTCGAGACACTTACTTGGTCAAACCAAATCCTTTCATTCAAGGTCAAGGTCAAGGTCAATGGTCTCAAGGCAGATGGTCAGGTCGGCTACTTGAATCTCCTCCTCTGAGCTTTCGTTGTATGGGATCGGATTTGACAGCATAAACTGCCGCCGCCGCACCAGTTTTCCGTCAAGGGCCTAGGGGAAACTCAACCAGCTCAGGTAGAGCCTCAAGCTAGAGGGGGCCTGGAGAGTCCAGGCAGCAGTGCGCCCCGGCCCAACACGAAATCCTGACAACCACCGGATCCACGGCCACCTCATGTCCCGGCATGTCCGCAACCCCATACCTGTCTTTAAGCGACGCGGTGTCCAAAACCGCACAGCTAGAGCATCTCATGAACCGCTCCATGTCACTAGGAGGATGATTGTCTTGGTCGTCCATCAAGCCATTACCGTTGCGAAAGAGCCCCCATTCCAGCTCTATGGTGACGGGGAGCTCACGGCGTAGGGGGCCGAGGGACATTCGGGAATGAAGAGGGTCTCCTCGTTCCTCTCTGGGACCATATGAATAGTAGAGTCCGGGGCGGACGAGGATATGTCGGTAACACTGCAAGGTCCACCTGGGCTGGGCTGTGAAATATTATACGAGATGGTTCTCGTAGATATTTGGAGACCGCAGCCAGTATGGCGGGAGTCGTGGTGGCGAAAATCATGGCCTGATCACCGTCGCTATCCAATAATTCGTATCGGTGTCTGATCGACTTAGGATCGCCGGGGGGNNNGGGGGGAGAGAACATTGTAAATCACAAGATAGCCTCGTGGAAGGCGAGTCGCTCACTTTTATATTCATTTTTGTATTCATTTCTACGTAAATAGAATGTAATGAAGGATGTAAAGTTCTGTTGTCTTACGCTAGAGCTGGCAATGGCGTTTCCATCAAGGTCAAATCGCAATCTCCGCTAGAGTGAGAGTGGTGTTTTATCGACGTATATGTGCAATAATGGCTTGTACCCCTCTAGATATTTACGCCTTGGTAGATAGAAGCTGTGCCACTAACGTATCATAATGGCTTGAAGCAACCAGATGAAGTGCCGATGGAAATGCAAGTATGAAATCAGGCGCATCACCAGCCAGCCTTGGTTCTCGAAACCACTTAATCTTAGAGGAATGCAGAGTTCTCTGCAAGGCGAGTGCGTACGATTCGCTTGAGGCGTTTGGGACGAAGATGCGGACGATTCTCGAGCTCGGCCATGTCGCGGTGGTGGGCTTTGGCAGTGACCTCATCTCTGAACCCACAACGGACAGCGACCCGGTTCCAATCGATCTGGATCCCAACCTATCAGTCGATCGTTGCTGACGCAAGATTTCAATGTGAAATTCTCACCTTGACGTTTCCCAGAATGCCTGATAAGCCTGCCACAGTCTTCAGGTCGCGGCGAGTGATGTTGAATTTGCCTGTCTTGACCTGTCCAATGTCGTCGTAATAATTCTTGGCATGCTCGTCATTGATGAAACCGCCGCGAATGGCAAGTACGGACCACTTGATCTGAGGCAGAAGGAAGGTTAATTGGCTGCGAGGAATTGAGATTTCAGAGAAAAGCATTTGAAACATACCTCGACTGACTCGAATATGCCCCATACTTTGTCGAGGACGTCCATCTCCTCACCTGTAATGGTCGTTCCGTTAAAAAGAGCCATCGTGGTATTCGAAGCCTCGGTGATGGTTGAGAGAGTGTGTGTGGTGAAAGATGATTTGATTTGTGAAAAAAATGGAGGTATGAATGTACGTTGACTTGCGAAAAGATGGGTGTATGGAGGTATCTTGATCAGAAAACAAGCACACTTCTCGTAGCTGCCTATTTTGTGTATTGGCAGGTTGGCTGAGTTCCTGCGAGTGAAGGTATTGTGCTGCGAACAAATGTGTATCTTCAGCGACTGGATCGCTGATCTAAACCACCCTCAGCCAGGGGAAGTGGTACTGTACCTGTCGTCCTGTAACTTCGAGAAATCTCCTGATATCAAAGGTGAAGGATGAATGGTACTGCGGTTTCCCTGATACTCACAAGGGAGTGACGTTGACTTCGCATTTCTTGACAACTCAATGGCGACGATTCTTGGCCTTGTGCGTATCAACTTCAGCAAAACGGCAAGACATCTCAATTGATTGGGTGGTTTGAGATCTATCATGACCAAAAACAGCAGTAGCAGGAGCAGTAGCACCACCGCCGTCAAAAAGTTAGCTGAATCAGGATGCAGGTGGTAGCCGCAAATCTTTGTTCAAACCTAACAGCGGCGTCCAGGGTCAGGGTGAGAGCTCAGAGCCTCGTTGTGATGAGGAGCATCGTACGTCTTCATGTAGGAGGCGCCGGGAACATGTTTAACCTTGTGGCTAGCATGATCCTTCTCCCTTATCTTGCTTCACTTCAATGGCACCAGATGAATGGAACTTCAGTACCACGTTTATCAAAGAGAGGGATACCAGCTCAGCCCCCTTCATGACCGTAGCGGCCTGAAGCCACCTTATTGTTCCTACAGGTGGTCAAGTCATCTTAATGCTCTATACAGGTACAAATTGCCAGGGAGTTTACTGATATATTCTGTTCAGATTTAGTTAAATTCTAGTGTTTTTTTACTCACCCTAGAGCAACCTCGTTAAAATAATTGACGTTTATCAATAGCCTTATGTCTCTCTTATTCGAAGATTGCTCTATCTTCCAGGTAAACTTGTGAGCTAAGAGTGTTGTTTTCTTAAATGCTAGAGGAATGAACTGTTTGACCTGGGTATAATAGAAGAAAAAAAGTTAGAGTGGATAATTATTGGGTTGATCGATACCTTGATAACATTCAGGTCAGTTTTGTCAGCAAATTCCTCTTCTACATCTAGGTATATATGGGATTTTGTTGCTGAGTGACACAGAGTGTCTATAGATAAACGGAGAGAGTCTATATACAATGGCCAACTAACCACTGATACTAGATCCCTGAAGTTCCAGTCACTCTTTGTTCCTCAATGATACAGTGTGCATCGCCAATGCCTTTTTCACTCGGAAGGACAGCCTCGGGGCTTGACCACAAAGCCACTCAGTCCTCTTGGTCTTCGTCCAGCTCCTCGACGATCGCAGTTCGCGGCGGCTGTTCGTCCCGTACTATGGCCTCGTAGATCTTCCAAAACAAGACGTAGTGGAAGGCGTTCTGCCGAAGTGCCGGGGTAGCTCGCAGGGAAAAAGGGGTAGTCTGGGTCAGCATGCTGATTTGTCCTACGTAGACGAGGCCACCGGTGCCGCGTACGTAGCGAGGAGCTGTCAGTACCCAATACGGCTGGCTTATGTACTCGACCTCCACAATGTCGTGTCGGGGACTGAACCAGCCCGTGTGCTTGTAGGGCCGGTTTTCCGCCGTGAGGACTTGCCATTGTCTCGTGGTACGCGAAAAGGGGGGATGCACATCCAGACGCTGGAGCGGGGCCGCGAGGACCACGAAGTCCAGGGAAACTCTTCGGTAGCCGGAGTGGTGAACCACGTAGTGGAACATGTCGGGGCAGAGAGTGGCGATCCAGGGGAAGGAGAGGTCCAGGGTGTTGCAGAAGACGTAGCCGTTGGGGAAGCAGGTGAAGCTTTGGGTGCCGTGGGTGAGGATAAGCATGTAGTTGTAAATCTTCCAGCGAATCTCGGTGGGCAAGCTCATGAGTCCGGTAGGGGCTTGAAGTGAGTGACAGTCAGTCGACGACCCCTGGGTGAGGTGGCTTGTCAAGTGTGCGACGGGCAGGACGCGTGAGACTTACATCGGCCGATCTCAATGATCTTGTCATCATCTGAAGCACTTCCAACAGGCATAATGTGTCGATGGTAATTGTTCCCTGGAGACTGAGGAGGGAATGGTGGCTGTTCTGGTTGTTTTCTTGGCTTGTTATGGACGTGCAAAAGTTCACGATCATTCTTGAATAAGAGAAACCTTGAGGTTTTATTATAACCACTCTCTTTGTGCAAAGCTCTTCTATCGCCGATCTGATGGGTCTTATGCAAAACCAGGGCCTCGATCTATGACTATATTATGCCCAAGATAAATAGGCCACCAATCACGACTATGACCTCTAACTGCCCCGTAGGATTAGAACGATCACCATGTCTGGCTAGCCCTCAACCCATCCGCTAAGTTGATCTTGGCAACACGCGTATCACTATTACTACCGCAACACATCGTGAAAATGGCACGTCTCTCCAGGTCCAAGTTCAAGCTCTTTGTTTCTGACAACCCACCAAGGCTGAGTGTCTTTAGAACGAGGTCAAGAATGAGTGTCTTTCACCTTGACAGATTCGTACGGAGCCGATAACCATGGGTTACATTGTCAGCATACTTGAATGTGCCGAGATTGACGAAGTCTCCGCTTGGGTTTGAGACAGCTGTGTATATAAACTTGAGTTTAATATTTACATTGTAATAGGCAGACTGTAGTTATAGGTGACGGGGCCTGGGTGTTGATGGGGAAGAAGTCGAACACTCAGGGGTACTTTGTCGTTGAGGCTCAGCTCTACGAGGGAGCGAACATGGTTTTTGAATTTTAAAAGCAAGGCCGATGCGCCTTATCCGGCAGTGGACCACGATGATTACGCTTTTACCAGTAGCCACTATGTTGACGATTATAAAGACAGTCTTGGACTCGATGGGGAGGTCAAACAAGGTAGCTGAGAGACGCTTTTATTGATCAACTATCTAAGGAACAAAGCAGGATCCATGTGGGCTCCGGTAAAGTGCAACTTGCACACATTCTTGTGACACAGAGCGGGAACATCCATTGGTTTATTATCTTGCCATGACACAGGCTTCATTGTTGCTATCCGTCAATGTCGATGTCGATAGGGGAAGTAGATAGGTCTGCCTGCTGTAAAGGCATCACGGGTAGTTGGGCGACACACCAACTACCTAGTAGTCCTCCAATGCTTCCTTCAGACTATAACGCTTCTACAAATCCATTCGCAATCCTTGTGACTTCCCTTCATGCTTTTATATAGACTCTCATGTGGATGAGGAACATGAACCAAGGATAGGAAACATGATACGGATCCAAATTTCGCATGAACTTGTAGCATTCCTCTCTCAATTGGCAGTAGAAATCGTTGGCCGGGCGATCAACAGCATGCAAAGGCAAGACCTTGCCGGTGGCGCCGGTCAGGCCCCAAAATGGACCAGATTCGCTATCGAAGTAGTTGAGGATCATGTCGTGGCTCTCAAAGTGAACCTTGATGGTGTCGTGGCCACTGCGGAACCAGGCCGGGATTGAGTTCCTCAAGGCGGCCATCTCAACGTGGCGCTTCGCAAGCTTGTCCTCGAATCCCCCCATCTCGATCTTGAGTTTGGGCTTAGTGTTCAGGCTGAGGTAATCGAGGCTGAAGACGCAGTACTTCGTCTTGGCGTACTCGCGCATATCGCGGCACACTGAGGTGATCTTGGGAGGCGACAGGTCCATGTGGCGGATGAAGGCCAGGTCAGTGCTGTAACAGGTGAAATCGGTAGTACGGTGATGATCCTCGAGCGTCAGGTCGTAAATGGCCCATCGAATCTCTGTAGGGAGTTGAGCAAACATTACTTTGGCTGTACAATAAACAACAATTAGCATCTTCACGCCTGGGAACAGGTCGATGTGTTTGTAGCATGCCTTGTATCTCCATGATAACTGACGACGACTATCGATGACGATGATAATGATGATGAAGGAAGTAGCTCTGGTCGTGGCAGATTCTGACGTTGTTTACGATGGAATTGCTGGAAAACCAGGCAAGGAATGAGGAATCTGAACTGTGTTGGTCTGCAGATCAGTTGAACTTTTAGAAAAGGAATGACGTTCTTAAGTAGGAAAATAATCTGGGTTGTGGTGTGACTGATATTGAATGCAATGGGCTCTCTATAGAAAACCGTGCCCCACCCCCATACCAGAACCTCCACAACCACCAGTATCAAGGACTGTTACCGATGGGCCAGTTCTAGAATGGCATCGCCAAATCTCCCGGGTGATTAGCTGTTGATAGGACCCTAGACCAACAAGCCGTGGCTTTCGACAGGAGCCCAGCGGGAAATCTTGCAGATAGGGAAGAGGGTATAGTTGAGTTCCACCTCCTAATAGCGCTGCTTGCGGCCGAAGCTTGGTCATTTGGCCTTTTTATTACTATAGGAAGAGAAAGATAGCAACATTCAGTTGACATGTAATGCATGCCGATACCACGAACCATTCACCAAGTACCATACCCACGTATCACTCGCGAGTAGATCTCTCAACGAGCTTAATTCCCTCAAGCTTCAACTTCTCTCGAATGGGATCACACATGTCCTTAGTGTATGGGACAATTAAGCCCGGCTTCGCAACGGCGGGATGACCGTCAAGGAGGAGCTGGGTCGCAATGCCACAGGTGACCCCAACGACCTTTGCCATTTCCGAATGCCCATGAGAGCCGTCCAACAGCTCCAAGGTCGAAATGATGGTTTCCTTCACCCTTTCTATCAGTGCCAGGTCTGGGACACCAATAACACACACACACATGCCCTGGTCGAGAACGCACCTTGGTTTTGTCCGCCCATTCTACGACGAATTTTTGCTGGAGCATGACGGCGTCGTGCTCTTCTTGCCCAAGGCTACATATATCCGCCAGGCGTGCGGAAAGAGTGTCCAGCGGGCTTCCGTGTACATCGGCCATCTGCTCAGAAAACAGTCCAATCCATCGGAGCCCCTCGAAGACCGCCGCTCGCGTCTTGGGGTCGGGAACGCTGCAGATCGCATCGACCTGGGCCACAAGGTCATTCTCGTTGTCCGTGGCCGCCCCGGTCGCTTGCTTCTGGAGCTGAGCCCAGGTCTTGCCGGGTACCAACCAGTCCTTAGGGTAGGGGTTGAGCCAGTGAAGGTCGAACAAGGCCTTGACGAGGGCATGGTTGCCATCGTATCGGAGGGTGCCGCGGACCACGGTGTGGGCTTCGGGGATCTTGTAGAAGTCCTGGTCCGGAACCGGGTCGCGGTTTGGATAGGCCACGAAGGCGTATCCCTCCATGAAGTGATACGGTTCCGCAGACGTCGTCCAACTCCAGTCCGTCGGGTCGAACTCACCGTCGTCAAGGTAGTCGGACAAGGTGCAATGCGTCTGCAAGGAGCCCCTTCGCGACCATGAGAACTACCCCAGGCAATGAGCGTGTTTAATTACTAACAATACTTGATACCAAAACTTGAATTACTTACCCTGAACCGGAGAGGATTGTTGGATGATCCCGGAGCCGGAAGAGCGCCGCAATAGGAGTAGAACTCTCGGACTTTGCCTCCTTTGGAATGCACCTCTTCGATCACTTTAGCGGCGTGGGGATAGTCGATGCCCGGATTAATTCCGACCTCGTTCCAGATGGTAACGCCGGCCGACCCAGCCACAGAGTCATAGTCCTTATTGTCTCGCGAGATGTGGGTGGGCATTACCACATGGGTTTCGGTCAGAATAGCCAGGTCAATAATAGTGGCGCGGCAAGTGATGGGAACTAGTAAAACGACAATAGTATGGTCCGCGATAGCTGCCTCGAGGTCGGCAGACCCCCATTTCACTTTGAGGCAAAGAGCCGATGCGTTCGCGTGGCTTTTGACCAGCGCCTCTGCGGTGGGCCGAATGTGGGAAGCTAGTGAAAGATACTACTGTCAGAGTTATGATGTCTGGGATACTGATTACTTTTGAGAATATCCCCGAACGTTGGGAAAAACTCTGGTAAATGAGAATGGGGAACTTACCAACCGTCACTTTATTATCAGGGTTGCGAAGTAGGTATTCGACACATGGCTTTGCAACTCTGCCACTTCCTAGAACGAGGATCTTCTTGCGTGCCATGTTGGTAAATAATAACGACTATTATGTGGCTATTGTATCAAAGTTGATTCCAATAATCGTAGTAGGGATGTAGGCTAGTGAGACGGGGTGGAGATTCACTTATACCGGTAAGGGTTTGACTCAGGGGTAATCTATTGAGCTGATTTGTCTGGTAAATGAAGACATATTTGTTAGCAGTTTATTTGTCCATGAGTCACGCAACCGACAAGCCTATTTGGATATCTGTTTATCTATCCGTTTCAAGTTATATTGATCCCAGTGAGTCATTCTTCGCAGCATCTACCACCACGACCCTGTCCTCCTGCGCCGAAGCTGCCAAGGACGATTTGGTGGCCGGCGACAGTACGGCTGCCCATGCCGGCATGCTTTTTCTTATGTGTGATTTTAGCCACATTGACACAGGTCAGCTGGAGTTTTGACTAAGAAGCTGAGAGGGCGAGTTGGGCTACGCGAAACTGAGCTATGATACCCTGGAGACTTGCAAACTACCCCTATGTGAAAAGGGCAACTTAAAATAGGCGTGGCTTATACTTTTCAGGGGCAAATAACTTAATTTAATAAACCCATATCGTTAAGTATTGTGAATAGTATTAGTTCCAGGCTACAGTGCATTCCAGGCAGATATTTATCGCCTGGATTCTACCTAGTTCGCCACCTGTAGTTTTTCTACATATGCATGCCCGTCATTCATATCAATGTAGTCACCAATAAGGAGGCTCCACGAGTTGTTTAGCTTGCGCTTCCTAACCATAAGAGTGGCTGTGCATAATATGGGGTGAATTTTCTCCAATGTCAGATATTAATCAAGAAAAGAAGTCATTGCAGAGACCCCCGCTTCTTCTTTCCAACCACCGTCAACAATCATCATCAAAATGGCACAACTATACGCCTACAAGCCTATCGATCTTTCCAGGGACGCCATCAGACTCCTCCGACTTCTGAGGGATTCTGATCACACTAGTTCGATTCGTTGCGAGATCTTTGAAGCTTTTGTCAACGATGAGGAGCGTTTGCCCTACGAAGCACTCTCTTATACATGGGGGGCTGGGGTTAATGAAAGCTCGCCTAGCATCACGCTCGATGGCCAGAAAGTTTCTGTCACACACAATCTATTCGATGCTCTATACCATCTACGACGAAGTGATAGCGACAGAATCCTCTGGGTCGATGCCCTCTGTATTAATCAGCAAGATCATCGGGAAAAGGGGCATCAGGTAGGGCAGATGAGGGAGACGTATGAGAAGGCCGAGATGGTGTTAATTTGGCTCGGAACAAGCACCTTGGATACTGAGGAACTCATGGTATTCCAACCCCCAGTACGTTCTGTATCTGCTTATGAACTAACATTGGTCGATGAAAGGACTGGATCAACGACGTGGCGAGAGCGCTGGGGAGATCCAGCTGGCTCGACAAGCCCTTGCATGAGCTAAAACTCATATTGCCACCGCGTATTCTCTCGCTTGGGAACGAAGGACTTCGCAAACAACAGGCATTCGACCATTTGACTAAAAGGGCATGGTTCCGACGAATCTGGATTGTCCAAGAAGTCACCGTGGCTAAGACTGCCAGGATTGTGTGCGGGTGGCGAAGTTGTTCGTCTAAGATATTCTCGCTAATCCCTTCGCTCCTGGACATCAAGTTGACCTACCAAGCGGCGGCCGTGATTGAAATGATGCCGGGGTGGATGAGGCGACAGTCATCGGCGAGCCAGGACCGTCGACTCACCACTCTGCTTCGCAGGTTTCAGCACAACGACAGTTCCTTGCCACATGACCGTGTCTACGCACTCCTCGGTCTTACGTCCGATGCGCGGGAGTTTCCGGTGGATTACGAGATTCCCTTTCACCAGGTGGCTGTCAACCTTGCGATATTCCTGGCGACTGGACAGGTGAAACATCCCATGAGTCACGGACAGTTCAAGGTGTCTTTTTGGGATGTGTTAGAAGGGCCTTCGAGCCAAGAGGAGTTTTTTAACTTCCTCATGCCGTTCGTCTTGCCCCACCACGAAGAAACGTTCTTGATCTTCCTTATCAAGTCGGCGGCACTCTCACAGCGCTATATTCTCCTTCACATGGTTGCCGCACGCCCCGAATTCGACCATGCAACACATGAGCTCATGTCCAATCCCTCACTACACTGGGACGCCCCTAGCCTGGACTCAGACGAGCTAAGCAAAGCTATCAATACTGTTTTACCACAGGGAGGCAGAGTCCAGTTCAAAACCTTCTTGCTAAAGAGGCTCGCTTGGTGCGAGGATTTCGTGGTTGATCCGACTTTCTCTCGCATCATCACGAGAGCATTGGCCAGAATAGATGATCATCCGCTGTTTAGAACCACCCCTGGAAATCAAAAGCGAACTCTGGCCGACATGGAAAATGACACCCCGGCGTCACGTTTTCGGGGGGCAATTAAGAAAATGCGACGAGAACCACGTGACAGCCGAGGGCCACGACTGTGGCTATGACCTAGAAAAGATCACAAGTTGGAATCATGAGATGCTGCCAGTGACCATACAATTTGGGGATATTGATCTCACCAGACTCTTTCCAGAGCAGGCCAGGTTCCCTGGCTCAGGGAGTATAGAGCAAGCTTTATCTCATGTTGTCCATCCCATCTTCCCACACCACGAGGGGGGTCCAAGCTGGCTGACCAACCATGCGATGGCTGGCTCCTGTGCTGTGGTTGACTTGCTTCTGGGGGTTGAGAAGCACTCAGAGGTATTAAGAAATTGGGATTAACTTATATATAATATAGATTACTAAGTAGCGTACATATCGCAGGGACCATCAATGACTGTAACGGAACATAGCGGACACAGAATGTACATGGCATCTCAGAACGAATATTCCACTGGTACAGGCAGGTATTCTAGGTACTCCTATTTGCTCTCCAGTATAGAGACCCAACATCTACAAGACATATCTAAACCCAACAGCCCTCTCATCGACCACCCCATCACGGTTGACGCCAGCCGCCACGTTCCCCTCCGAATCAATACTCTCCCGCGCCTCGAGCTTCCGGTTCTCCCGCGCCAGCACCACACGCACCGTCAGCGCCAGGAGCGCCGTCACCAGCGCCACCGCCGCCGTACCCGCGCCACCGGGCAGGTAGCGCGGCCCCTGCGAAGCCGGGTACATGTAGGGCCCGTAGATGTTGGCCGTGTTGCCGATCATGTTGGCAAACGAGATACAGACGCTACGCTTCACGAGCGGGCGGGGGAAGCTGTTGGAGACCCAGGCCAGGATGATCTGGTAGGCGGCGACGGCGCCCATGGGCATGAGGAACATGGCGAAGAAGCGCACGGCCGTGTTGAGCGTGGCGACGACGATGACGTTGCCCACGACGGAGACGAGCATGAGGCCGATGATGTGCCCGTTGCGCTCGTGGTAGCGGCCCGAAGTGTAGGTGACTACGAGCGATACCAGGAAAGTGCCGATCCAGATGGGTGCCGTGATGAGCAGGGTCTCGACGTTGCCGAAGCCGAGCGTCTTGACGATGGCGGGGAACATGTACTGGAAACTCTGCGATAGCAGCGAGGCGTGTTGCAAGAGAGTGAAAAGATACAGCCGTGGGTCTCGGAACGCTAGCTTCACGCCTTCCTTGAGCGTGCTGGCGCCCGCCTGGTCGGCCTCGCCCGTGTCGTCGATCAGCCGCCACTGGGCGTAGGCCTGCTCCTCGCGGGTGAGCCACTTGGTCGTGGCCGGGTAGTTGGGCAGGATGAAAATGGCCGAGAGGGCGGCGGCGACGGTGATGGAGCCCTCGATGATGAACAGCCAGCGCCTATTGATCATTACCCGGTCAGTCACTCACTCACTCACTCAATAATAACTCATCTATTCAGGGGGTAAAGGGAAAGAAACATCGACAAAGATAATAGATGCACCGACGAGCGACTTACCATCCAGCAATCCCATGCGCCCCGTCCAGTCCCCCCAGAACCCCCGCCCCAATCAACCCCCCGAAAGAGTTAGCCAGCGACGACCCCGAGTAGAACCATGCGATGCGGTGCGCCATCTCGGCGCGGGTGTACCAGGAGCTCATGAGGAAGACGGCCCCCGGGAAGAAGGGGGCCTCGGCGAAGCCCAGCATGAAGCGGGCGGCGACGAGGCCGCCGAAGCTGTGGGTGGCGGCCTGGCACGCCGAGATGACGCCCCAGATGGCCATGGCGATGCCCAGGTAGAGCGAGGGCCGCACCCGCGTCAGCGCCAGATTTGAGGGCAGCTGCATCAGCAGGTACCCGACGAAGAGTATCGACGTGGCTAGGTTGAAGTCGGTGCCCGTCATGCCTAGGTCGGCTTCGAGCGTGCCCAGGCGGGCTTGGGAGAGGTTGCTGTGCGGTCGGGTTAGTTTTGTCTGACTACCTCTTTGTTTGACTGAGCCCTTTCGGGATACGGCATGATTGGTTGGGATTGGGAAAGGAGAGGGGAATGAAGCGGGCGATGGGTGATGAGCTTACTTCCGATCCAGAAAGTTGAGCAGATACATGAGGACCAACACGGGCAACAGGTGCACGTCAACCTTCCGCAGCATCTTTTTGGTCATCAGGTGATGCCACTCCTCGCCCGCCGACGCGAACTGGCGGAACAGAGCCTCATCGCCGGACGCGTCCAGCGGCTTCCGATGCTCGACCGCCGTGGCATCGGCTTTTTCCTGCTCGATCGGGTCCATCGTTCCGAGCACCCTTTCTGGTGAAGTAGCCCGCCTTATGCGACCGTTGAAATCCGGGTTGTGCCTGAGAAATGGTGTCCAGCAGCGCTAAGAAAGAACGACACGTATAAGAGTAGCAAACCAAAGCGAACCAGGCTTGAGGAGGTGAGGTTTATTATCTACTCCATTGCAGATTGTGAGTATGAGATGCATAGATAAAAAGACTCGATCAATCATGTAAGCAAACTCTCCATCTTCGTCACTGCTCACCCACTCTAGCCACTGGGGTGCATGTAATAGCTTCGGGGTGAGTAGTAGCGAGAATGGCGGAGATGCGGGGGTGATGGAGACCCCCAAGCTTGGTGCTTGGGGTAAAGATGGGGATGCTGGGGCACCACGGCAAGACTACCAGACTACCTGCTAGCACAGAACCCTTTTTCCTGCCTTGCCGTCGTCGGTTTCCAATATTCGCTCCAGTGTTTCTGACGTCTGGAGGACCTGACTTATTTCACCGCCATCAATCCGTCGTGGGTCCGGTGTTCTGTCCGGTGTCTGTCCAAGGATGGGAGGCGTCTTGTGGCTGCCGAGTTGAATTGCCGGAGTGGAAACCTGAGTATGGTCTGTGGTATCCATAGCCCACCCACACCCAAGACCAATAGGAAGAAGGGTGTTATCGCTTCAGCGCATTCTTGGATTGATTGCTACCTTCAAATCACTGCCGCTTTAAGTGTGTATAAGCGAATGCCTGGTCCATATTCAATACGTCCCTGGCTTCGTGACGACGCAGGATGTGATGTGTGGACGGCCGACGCACGTAGGGGCACAGGATGATTACACCTCAATCAAACGATGACCAGAGCTGCATAAGAGGTTGCGTATAGTGGGTATGGTATAAGTCAATGCTATTCAAACTCTCGTGTACATTTTAAATTAGTCATTGGGTATCATCTGCTTCGTAAAACCTCCCCTTCCCCTATCTCTCATCGCTGGCCACCTTCATCTCTCTCTTCCTCTCTCTCTTTCTCTCTCTCTCTACACTAAGCCCGGCACATGCGCCCATCCGCGGCGACATTCCAAGCATCACTGCCAACAGTCCGGATCGCGTAGAAGCGGCCCTCGGGGTCCCACTTGCGCTTGATCTGGAGCAAGCGGTCGTAGTTGGGCCCGAAGAAGTCCTGCTGCCAGTTGGGCTGGTGGAAGTCGGCCTCGTTGGTGTAGGCGCCCGAACCAGGCGTCACGGCTTCCATCTGAGGGACGAACTCGTCCGTGATGCGCTTCTGGGCCGCCACCATATCCGCCCAGGGCGCCGTGTTGTTCCACGCCGTCGTCAGCTGCATGTGCACGCCCGTCCTGCGCCAGGCCGGGTTCACCGCGTTGGCCGTGGGGAACGGCGCCGTCGCGTTGAGGGCGTCGCCGACCGCGAGGACGCCGTGCAGCGTCAGGTTCTTGAGCACGGCCTGCAGCCCGTCGTTGTTGTTGACCAGGACGTCGCGCGGGATCATACGGCTGCCGAAGTTGTACTCCTCGACGGCGACGTGGCCGTAGGGCAGGGGGCCCATGTAGGTGGCGTAGTGGTCGCGGTAGCTGAGGGTGGAGTAGCTGACCTTGTGCGGGATCCCGAGCTCGGTCAGGGCCGCAATGAAGGGAGCGAGCACCGTGTCCCGGACGTAGTCGCCCGTCGCGTTGTAGACGGTCACGGGGTTCACCATCAGTACGCTGCTGGCGACGTAGTAGACCACCATGGCACCCTGGTCTGTCATTTTGGGGAGGAGCGCGTGGAAGCGGGAGACGGCCTCGTAGAACTTATCCTGCGTTGTGGCGGCGGCGGCCATCTGCAGGGTCGCACCACCGACGTTGACGTCTGGGTGGGCGCGCACCGTCATCGAGGTCACGACGCCGAAGGTGCCGGGACCGCCACCACTGAGGGCGAAGTACAGGTCCTCGTTCTTGTGGCGCGACGCCGTGACGATCTTCCCGGAGGCCGTCACCACTTCGAACGCGAGCGTCTGGTCTGCGGCGAGGCCGAACGCCGTCGTCAGCGCCGAGTGACCGCCACCTTGGGTGTAGCCGCCCGCAATGCCGACGGTCGGGCACTCGCCGCCCACGACGACGAGACCCTTGGCGTGGACGGCCTCGGTGGCTTCGTAGCCTAGAACGCCGGCGCCGAGCTTGACGGCGGGACCCTTATAGAACTCATCGGACCAGTCGCGGAATTCAATGGTCTTGAGGTGCTGGGTCCAGATGGCAAGGGAGCCGGCCCCGGTGGAGCGTCCCAGGAAACTGTTGGTAAGAGATCAGGTCAGGTTAGGGGTTCTATTATATCGGATTTCGGAGACTATCAATAGATAGAAGTCTGTACTTACTCATGGCCAGTGTTGCGGATCACGAGGCGGATGTTGTTGGTCTTGGCGAACTTGAGAGCGGCCTGGATGTCCTCCTTGGTGGTGACATTGACGGCATAGGCTGCGTAGTTGCCCAACAGGCAAGGCTGAGTTCTGGGAGTGAAGGGGTCACAGCTTTGGTTGGCAAAGTAAGGATGCATCACCGAGGACGACGAGGGTAAGCTGTTATTGGTATTAGTCGTTGATCATGCCAAGCCCAACATGGCATTACTCTTGCAGCTCGGGTCATTCGTGACTTACTGAGTTTGAGGCAGGGACCAGCTCTTTTGCAGAGCGGCGCAGGCTTCAGCGTTGTAGGTAGGGTCGTGACAGGGCGAGCCAATGGGGACCGTCGCCACCAGCCGGCCACTGACGGTCGAATTGAGCGTCGACCATTTATCGGCAGAAGGCCAGCATGTGTCACCCGGCATGCAGTAGCAACCGGGACCTGCATCGGCGCGGCCTGGAATGAGGGGGGTGGCAGCCGCAGCGGCCAGGGCGGCCGAGTGCCAAGTCGCTAAGAATAAAGAATTGAACCTCATGTTTGCGACGTCTTGATTGGCGGCGAACCGTGAGCACTGCACGAGTAAAGAATGGCAGGGAGGAGACAGCAGCAAAGTGGACTATAGTTCAAAAAGAATGACTTGGGTTAGATGTCTATAATAAGACTGCTGCTGGGTGGTGAGAAACGAGGGAGAAAGCTGTGTTCAAGGCCAGACCTTGCGCTTCATTTATTATGGTTTTCCCCAGGTCTTTCACATGATGGGTGCCCTATCGTTCCCGCTCCGAATCAACAGTAGCTGAATACCGCATGAATGGCTCGAGATTGATATCGTGGAACGGACAGGGTCAGAAACGACGATCGCACCCTCTTCTGTGATAGCACCGCCATCCGGGGGATCCACCGAACCATGTGTTCGGGACAAGATCCAGCAACGGCGCATATCGCGGATACCCTTCCTCGAGGCCAACTAGAGAACAATCAAAAAGCAATTCATAAGCAATGACAAGTCATATTAGCGGTGATATTGCTGTCCTGTTCGTTGCGATAGAAACAGCCAATCCGCGGAAACCGTGGGGTTGACCTTTGACTTGGAGAAGATAGGGCCAACGTCGGAGTCAGCATCCGACCTTGGTAGAGCGACAGCGAGGCACAGCACAGCGCACGAGCAGCAAGGTTGAGAACCGGATTGCCTGCCCGGTCCTAGTGTCAATCACGAAGCTGTGCCGCAACGCAACACCATTGGAGGATTGGGGTTCGGTGCAAGGGCAAAGAAGCGAGGGGGGCGGGATCGATCAGCTCAGCTCAGCTAGACTAATGAGATTAGAGGAGGCTTCTGATGAGGCAATGCTTACTGTACAACCCACCTGAAGTCATGCAATCATTGCCACGGCCCTTGCAGCGTGCGTGCATCGGTTGAAGCGGTTCAAGCTCGTGAGCACACAATCAATCGGCAGACACCCAGATAGATCAAGCATGTTTCGGCAAAGGACGCCGAAAGGGCCGTCGACTCCCGTCTGACGGTGCAATCCCAAGCTGCGCGGCCCAGCAGATTGGGAAAGGGTGGCCGAGTCACACCTGTCACAGCTGGCCATTTCCTTCTAGCCTTTGCAATAGTTCGCAACGGCGTCGTATTGACGACCGCCGGGTAAAGCCCTAGTTCACGACTACAGGAGGAGCAACCCAAATGGGCAAAATATTTCTGAAGAGTACGACCTTACGGAGTACTATAGGTAGGCGCACAGGAACGCGTGCAGGTGGGAGGAAGCTATGTTCAGCTTTTGGCATGGCTACTTCGGGAAGTCGCACCTACCTGCAGTAACCAGATAGATGCCTTCCCATCATGGAAATATGGCCCGATATCTCGAGCCTCATGGGACCGTGCTGGCTTTGGCAGCGGCAAACTCCGACAATTGCCGGCTTCTATCTATGAGGGACTTCTTGCATACTTGGGTATAAATAAGGATACTGAGGTCGTATTAGTAGTAGTTGGGCTAATTTGACCAAGAAGCAGGGTAGGGTAGGTTAGCGAGTGGTCGCATCGAAATTGAAGGCAGCTGCGCAACAGAGTTTGGACCTATCTCGTGCTACCCAAAACTATTCTCATTGTAGTAATAGTAGTTGTAGTAGTAGTAGTAAACCACTGCCCACCTGCCCACCTGCCTAGTACCTGCCTAGTCCTGCCACTTGCTGCCCACTCACTCTGCTACTGCAGAATTTAGAATTTAGAATTTAGAATTTAGAATTTAGAAACTGGATGGGGACTGGATGCTTGCCACTTTCCCCCTCGGTCATTGGCCAACGGTCACTGCATTCTGCAACGCATTGACCCCCTGACCGGATTCAGAAAGCGGCCGTTCCAGAAAGAGTGCTCGTACGAACAGCATTGACAGACCGAAGGGGCTTCTGGAACATCTAAGCCATCGCGCCCAGGTGCCCAGCCAGCAAGGAAGCAAAAACTTGGAACGTCATCCAAATCCCGATAGTCTCTGGTTTCGCTGAGTCGCGTCCGAGTCGCTGCAATATCATTCATAAGAAATTGCCGTACGATACTCCCTACTGGCAAGGCTATTGATTTCCTTCTTTTCTTTTTTGTCACTCGCGTGTCACGGGCCTCCTCGCGTGGGGCAGAGGGGCAGAGGGGCATCGCATCGCATCGTTAGAATTTAGGCCAGTCGCGGCCAATTCGGAAGCAATCCCGCTCCATCACAACCGGTCTGCTCCCCAGACAGATACTGACACCTACGATTGCAACCCCCCGAGAAAAAATATTGTTCCACTTGCTTGTTCAACAATTTGACGATACCACCCAACAATACCAACATCAGACGCAAAGCGAAGCAGCGACAAGTTACAACCATATATCAATCACCATATAGCCCTATATGTCTTCATCGCATCATGCATGGCCCCCCGTGTTTCCCAAATGGACGGCAGCATGTCTCAAGTCCACACTGTCAAGTCTCAACCAAGTGGACAATGTCACGATCAAAGATCCAATCGCCCTGGTCCCTGACTTATAGGGCTCGCCCCTCCTTCCAGGGAACACTAGGAACACTAGGAACACTTGAAAACTGAGCAGGCCGGGACCTAGTCCAAATGCAATGCTCCCTCGCTCCCATCAGTCCAGTTCAACATGGCATGCCAAGATATGCCAACGGTCACCTGTCAAAGTGTCGACCGGAGAGCTTGGTTTGCCCTTCGGGCCTTCGCTGTTGATCACTCGGTCGGCCGTTTTTCTATACACTAGTTGGTCAACCAACAACCTTGAACTCATGACTCGGCACTTGAACACACTAATAAGTGAGCTCGCGATAGTGGTGAAACTTTTTCGGTAGTTTCGGTAGTTTCTTGCATCTTCGTTTTCATCTTGTCTCTGCTGTCTTGCCTCTAAATTGGCCAATAGAACGCCATCCCGACCCTACCCAACCACTTGGGCGACCGGAGTGTGGCCGATTATTGTAACCTTCGCTAGCCTCCGTCAAGTCTTCGACGTTCAGTCTTTATGCACGCCATGAATGCGGCACTTCAACTTGCGCCCTCACTCGCCAACTCTCGTTCACACTCAGGGGCAAAACCTGCATCGGCCAGGGCACGCACAAGGATCCACCACGTGTGAAATGTCCGCAACGATGCACACCAGGATTCAGCCAATCAAGGATTCAACCTCCTGTCATTCATCCCCTGTCTTGCTGCCCTGTCCGACTACCCTGTCCCCTGCATGTGGCGTGCCAGGGGTCCCAACGACACACCCTAATACCTGACCTACCTATCGTGATCTAGCCACGCCGATGCTATGTACATGGATACGTCTCTTCAAGGTGGATATCCAACGGCCTCCGGCCCTATCAACATGGAACCAAGCCCTGGTCAGCCTATAACCCGCCTGAACCCAGGCGCCACAGGACTATCCAGGCCGGAGAACTGGTAGCATTCGTCTGATAATATCGGTGTAATAATACGACGCAGAGATCAGATATCTCCTCTTCCTTTCCCATTCCAGCTACCTCGCCCGAACGCAACATGTTCAGTCTAGATGTTTGCCTAGGATAACACTGCAAAACCTCTACGCCGGCGTAGATCTGAAATATATCTCGATCTTTCTCCGCTGTGGGACTCACTCCTGGAAGAGAAGAGTTTAAAGGTGTTTCCTCTTTTCAAACCTCTTAGTTCAAGCCGATCCACGCTCGCTTGTAAATGGAATCGGCATCATGAAGTTATCATTTGGATTCGCCGTGTTCGCGGGCCTCGGGTGCGTCGCCGCCCAAGCACAGAATGCTGCCGCCTCACCAGGCGCTGCTCAGCTCTTGGGCGCGCTGCCCCTATGTGCTGTAAGTTTCCATTCCCTCGACACCTTTTGGAAGTTGGCCTCGTCATCATATGATGGACTTTATCACTTACACGTCACTTCGTAGCGAAACTGTCTAGGCGCCGCTGTCAAGCAGTCAACATGCGCCCCTGGGGACCTGGTCTGTCTTTGCACCAATGCGCCGCTGCAAGCCAGCGTCGAGACTTGTGTGACCATCAGCTGTACCATTAAAGAGGCGCTGTTCACCAAGAACCTAACGGCAACTGGCTGCCACGCACCAGTCCGCGATAAGAGCCAGTTATACGAAACCATTTCCGTCACCTTTGGAGTGCTGTCGGGCTTCTTCGTTTTGCTGCGTCTGGCCTTCAAGCTGTTCATCCTCAAGACCGACATTGGCATGGACGACTGGGCCGTCCTGGCCACCGTCGTAGCCGGCATCCCCAGCTCCATCATCAACTCACACGGCGTCAAGCCGAACGGGCTCGGGAGGGACGTCTGGACGCTTCGCGATGACCAGATCACCAAATTCGGCCTGTATTTCTACATCTTGGAGATCCTGTACTTCACCCAAGTATCGCTGGTGAAGCTGTCGCTCTTGTTCTTCTACATGCGCATCTTCCCCGGACAAGGCATCCGCCGGGTACTCTGGGCTACCGTGGTATTCAACTGTCTTTTCGGGCTGTCGTTCTCCCTTGTCGCCGTCTTCCAATGTTCGCCTATTCCCTTCTACTGGGAGAAATGGGACGGGCTCCATCAGGGCACCTGCTTCAACATTAACGCCATGGGATGGTCCAACGCCGCCATCTCGATCGCTCTCGACATCTGGATGTTGGCCATCCCACTATGGCAGTTGAGGTCACTGAAGCTTCATTGGAAGAAGAAGATCGGCGTCGCTGCCATGTTCAGCGTCGGTACCTTGTAAGTTGCTACTATTCTATCAGCAAAAACTTGATATCGGGAAGGGGTGCTAACACGTCATTCCGCACAGCGTTACCGTCGTCAGCATCCTTCGTCTCCAGTCACTCGTCCACTTCGCCGAATCCCGCAACCCTACATGGGATCAGTTCGATGTAGCCAATTGGTCAACGATTGAGATCAACACAGGTATGGACAGCTCCTATCCAAAACAACCTCTTACATCCCCCATTTAGGTATGATCGTAACTGACTTGACTTTAATTAATTGATAGGCATCATCTGCGCCTGTATGCCATCCCTCCGACTCCTCCTCGTCAGGCTCTTCCCCAAGGTGTTTGGCGGATCCACCAACGCGAGATCTCAGTACTATTTGAGCAACCCCGAAGGCAACCGCAGCAACGCCAGGGGCGGGACCAAGAACGTGCACCAGTCGCAGCAGAGCCGGGACGGCGGCATCCTGTACTCCAAGTCCTATACCGTGGAGTACCAAAAGGATCACGACGAGGCCAGCCTGGTCCGGATGGAGGATCTCGGCTCGAAAAGGGTCACCAGCTCCAAGTCGTCGCGATTTAGCAACGGGTCATTCTAACTTAGACCAGAGCATTTCTTTTGTGCACCATCATTTACCGCGAAACAACTACCAATGTCAAAATAATTTAAAAAAAAAAAAAAAAAGTATAGACGATGTGGACTCACTACGTCTGTATATATATATATATACATATCCCGAAGCACCACATTCTACCCATTCGTGTAAAGTGAGGCTCGATTTCCCGGAAACTTCGTTTTCGCTTTCCATCATCATCATCCACCAATCTTGCGGAAACTTGGGATGAGTTCGCGGGCGGCTCGGTATTGCCAAAAAGGAGCGTTTCGCGGATTTTCAAAGCTTGGGTGTCCACAGGCGCCGTTGGCCATCATGTACTCACTGCATAAAGATCAAGCCACGATATCCATAGTTCAAAATGAGGCTTCTCGCACAACTCCCAGCAGGCGGAATAATGTCCACGACCCTGGCATGTCTGTCAGGCAGCCTTTGCTTGTCTAACGTCGCTCTCTCACCCAGGGTGTCTCCGGCGGCTCCTTTGTCAATCCGGGTGGGAACGAGCTACCCGGATCCCTTCGGAACGCTTTGTTCTCGGATATTCCCATCAGCTAAACAAAGGACGAAAGGGAAAACTTTCATATTTCGCCTAGGGATTCCGTCCATGTAGATCATGCCTGGAAACATTTCTACCCGTGTGGCTAGCAAGCTTTTTTTTCTGCTTCTTTCTTTGCCCCGTCGACCTCGTCCCCCCACTGAATCACCCATGCATGCGCATGTAGGGTCATGACTCGAGGGCATCATCCATGCGCGTGAGCAAGGGTGCCTGCTGTTTTATGGTTAACTCGCCGAGAGAGAAAAACAAGCCTTGATTGGAATCATCAACTGCCGTAGCGTAGCATACAAATGCACACGCATGCATGCAAGTGTCGAGATCCCGGAAAAGGCCCTACCTTCGGACACATTTGATAGAAGAACAGAAAGAACAAAAACCCACTACCACCGCCACGCGACCACGCCACCACCAGGATGGATCGGCAACTGCAGCGAGGGCGGGAACAGCAATCCGAGCTGAACCCCCCGGTAGCAGCAGCAGCAGCAGCAGGGGGTGAGAAACGTGCCAGATCCCTGACCCGACGCCCACGCATCGGCAGCGGTGCCGGCGGGGGCTCTAGCAAACGAAGCACTACACCCACGCCTCAACGGCTTTCGTTTGCGAAACCTGGCACCACTGCTGCTGCTGCTGCTGCTGTTATACCCTCCTCCTCCTCCTCTTCTTCTTCTTCTTCGTCCCCGCCACACAATAGCACCACCGGCAACAGCAGCAGTAGTGGCGGCGGTGCCTCGGCGGCCAAATTCTCCTACGGCAAGTCCCTGGCCGATCTGCCGAGCGCTCCACCCAACGCTCCACTCCCACGACCCCCGACCGACAAGAAGAAGTCGACCATCGCGAGCAGCAGTAATAGCAGTAGCAGTAGTAGTAGCAATAGTAGGAGTAATAATAATACGAGTAATGGCAATGGTACCACCAAGGACTGGCTCACAGACACCGAGACCCAGCTCCGGCAGGACCTCGAGACGACCAAGAAGGAACTCGAGCTCATCCGGACGATCCTGTGGGAGATCGAGATGGACGACAGCTCTACTATGTCGCCACCACTATCGTCTCCCTCTAGTTCCGGGATCGGGTCTCCGCCGCCCTCAGTTATATCACCACCCCCCACAGAAGGAGGAAAGTGGGCGGCGGGGACCCAGCAGCAGCAGCAGCAGCAGCAACAACACAGGTCGCCGCAGCGCAAAAGGCTCATGGCCGCGTGTCGCGAGTACGCCGAGTCGCGCCGCCAGCTGCTGCGCGAGCGGCTGCGGCAGGTGCAGTTCTGGGCTGGCAGCCGCGCCATGGGGCGGCGAGTGCCGTCGACGGCGCCCCTGGACTGGGGGCTCGCGGACGCGGAATGGACGAAGTGGTTGGGGGGCCAGGCTACGGCGGCGATGCGACAGCAGCAGCAGCAAGAACAGAAAGCTTTGCTGTTGATTGAGGGGGAGGCGGGGGCGGCTTGGGGGCCGTTGCCGCATATTATTGCGTCTTTTACGTTTTCTTTGGAGGGCGGATAGGGAGGGGGGAATAGGTCAATAGGGGATAGAGGGGTACAGGTAGACGGGGAAGAAGGAAAAGGGGCACTTGTGTGTCCCGTCGAGTCACTGTGATACCTTGTTCAGTGGGAGTGCGCCTCTTCTGGCGCTTGGGTTTGGTGGCTCTCGTACAGAGCTCCTTTGTATGTAGTACTCGGATAGAGTTGTGTCAATATGTACTTATGTATCATCCATGATGATGAACTGTATATTTGCCTGTCTGTCCGCATCTCGCAAATTCGAACCCAATAACTTGCGGAAGTCTTTCGGGTAAGATATAGCGGCGAGCTTTAGGGAATCGAATCAAGCAAACAAAAGTCGCGTTTCTAATCAGAAGAGCGTGACGGCCGAGGTGCATGGGATCGCGTTCGTTCCGTTGGTCGTCGGGGCTGCGTAGCCCCAACCTCTCGCCCGTGCAAGCGCTTTCTCTCTCTGACTGGGTGCGGGAGGTAACATGTCCTCTACTTACTTAATTTAAGAGCCAACAGCTGCTCGTCGCAACATCTTGGATATCCTCTTGTGAGTTGTTATCCTAGCTGTCGCGACCGACATGAGAGTTCGAGGTCGTTCAGTGCTGGCGACTTTCCGACTTCTAATTTGTCATTTCCGGTTTCTTTTACTGATGGGGCCAACAACGACCGGTAAGCAAGTTGCATGTGATGATACAGAAAGAGAGAACTTGGCAAAAGTGGTATCATTTCATTACTACACCAACAACATAGCCAACCTCCTCCTTTCAAAGAACAGAGATTGTGCCATATATACCCCCCACAACAGCGAAAACTGCAGATGATGCTTTGATATGCGAAGATTCGGCCGAAATCATCCACACAAATCCACCCACGCACCCAAGCACCCACGTCCCTCCTCTTTTTTTATTATTTAAAAGAAGATTTTCAGAATGCGCTTCCACATGGGCCACTTGGCCTGCTCGGCGCGGTACGCGTTGATGTCGTCCCAGTCGAGCACGCGGCGGCCCGAGTCGACGTCGATCTGGTTCATTGTCAGCCAGCCCGTGCGCTTCCACAGGAAGCCGCCGGCCCAAAAGACGAGTAGCACGGGCAGGGCGAGGTACGCCTTGAAGAAGCCGGCGGCGTCGTTGTAGCCGCCGCCGACTGGGCAGATGGCCGTGTAGAACTGGACGGCGAGGACGACCACAATCAAAAAAAGCCCGAGCCACGAGCCGTAGACGCCGCCGATGGCCCTGAACGGGATCTCATCCAGCGTGTGGCCGTGGTGCTTCCACGCCTGCCGGAACCGGATGTGGGCATAGCAGATGGAGCCCCAGGTGAAGAGCGCCGCCAGACCGGACAAGGCCTGCAGCCAGTCGAAAACTTCCTGGCCCTTCTCCGCCTCGCTGATGTACGCCAGCAGCCCGAAGATGATGATAACGGCGACTGAGGGCAGGGGGCGCCCGGACTTGTCGATGTAGCTGAAGATCTTGGGCGCGTACCCCTGCTGCGCCATGGCCGTCAGCGTGCGGCTGCCGCCGTACACGGCCGACACGCCGATGGACAGGACTGAGACCAGGATGATGACGTTCATGAAGGAGTCGAAGCCGTCGAGCCCCGCGTTTTTGCCTACGATGACGAAGGGCGAGGCAGTGATGTCGGCGTACGAGTTGGAGGCGCCAAGGAGTCGCGGGTCTTGGCTGTCGACCAGCAAACCGACGAACAAGAGACCCAGGACGTAGAAACTGGGAACATGGTAGGTTAGCGTAAGTCCCTTTCGTGAGTGCGTGAAATTCTTGGGGGAATATTGACTTACATGGTGACTCGCCAGAATACTTGCTTGATAGCACTGGGCAGCGAAGCGACGGGGTTGTGGGCTTCAGCAGCAGCAAGACCGACCAATTCCGTTCCACTGAAAGCGAACGCCGCCGTAACGAAGACGGAGCCCCAGCCGCGGAAGCCATTGTTGAACGCGCCGGGGTCGTACCAGAGGCGGGCGCCCCAGTACTCGTGGTAGATGCCGCGATCGGGCCCGCCGCCGAGCACCATGATAAAGGCGATCAGGATAAAAACCACCGTAGCGATGAGTTTCAGCGACGAGGCCCAGAACTCCTCCTCGGCGTAGCCCAGGGTGCCGAAGATGTTGACGACGAGGATGGCGACAAAGAAGATGGTGATCCAGGCGCCCACGTTAACCTCCTGGTTCCAGTAGCTGACCGTGAACCCGCAGACCGTCAGCTCGAGCGGCAGCACGACGGCCCACTGCATCACGTAGTTCCAGCCGATGGCGAAGCCCCACGACGGGTCGATGAAGCGCGTGGCGTAGGTGTAGAAGCCGCCCGAGACGGGGTACATGACGGCGAGCTCGCCGAGGGCGTAGACGACGTTGAACATCATGACACTTTTTAGTGTGAGAAAAGCAAAAGTTAGCAAGGCAATCCTTCAAGCAAGACGGGAGTATTATTATTGCATATTGGCTAGCCAGAATCGTCGCGCTCTTGCGACAGACAAGCTGGATGAGAGCAAAGACGACATGGAAAGCGTGGATATCCGCAGCTGGCTGAGAGAGGGGATCATCGCCTTACCCGATAATCAGAAAGTCGATCAGGAGTGAACCGGGCCCGCCCTTGTGCAGGGCACCACCCGAGCCGACGAAGAAGCCGGCGCCGATGGAGCCGCCGATGGCGATCATCTGCAGGTGGCGGGGCTGCATGGAGCGGTCGAGCTCGACGATGCCGGCGCCGTAGTCGCGCTTCTTGAAGGACTCGAGGTTCAGGCCGTTGCGGGTGTAGAAGTTGTCGGCGCGCACGGCGCCCTCCTGGTGGGACGGGCGCCGCCCGTCGGCGACCCGGGCAGCCGAGTAGTCGGGTAGGCCGACATCCTTCTCGTTGGCCGAGGGCGGCGTGTCGAGCTTGGGCTCGTCGGTTACCGCCATGGTGGTGAGATGGCAGGCAATGAGCTACCTAAGGAAGCGCAATGTGTGTAGGTATGTTGCGGCGATTAATTGGTGAGGTTTGTTGAGGAAGCGGCGGCGAGGATGCTGAGATTGGCCGTGTCCTTCTTGTCGGATGGGGTCTTCCTTGTAGGTACGTTCAAGCAATGTAAGTTGCTACCCTTCTTAAGCAACCCCAAGCTACACTTTATTCGGGGGATGTATTATTCGGATTAACTGATTAACTTCCGTCACGAACAATAGCGGCAGGGTCCTGGTGTATTCAAGAGGGGGAACCTCACAGAGCACTTAGAAGGAAGAGGTAAGACGTGACAAGGACGAGCAGACGGGGGAGGGAGGTCCTGCATTTATTAATTGCATGCTCACTACGGCCAATACTATCACTGCTGCAGCTGCTGAGGACAGGAGCTGCGGTGATCCAAACCAATGCCAGTGAGAGAAAGGATTCATAGCTAAGGGTCGGCCTTGACCAATCTGGGCTGGGGGAAGTATGCGGGGGAGGGGGGAGGCCAGAAGGCAATGTTCAAGACCAGGGCTATGCTAGCCATGGCCCCCCATGTCAGACACGCGCACCCTCTCGCAGCCATGTAGGTTAAGTAAGTACTTGTACTTTTCCTGATGCCGACCCTGCCAGTGTTGAATGGGATTCCAAATGATACCTACCCAGGTACAGTAGATTCAATGGAGAGGATACACACGTGTAAGAGGAAGGGGCGATCTCTTTCAGTCTCACTGCCTATCCCACGCCATCGGCTCCGTGGTCTCAAGGCCGTAAGCAGTCGCATTGGCTTCTATGATGCGATGCCGCTTCGAACATATGCGGTATATACTTACTCAATGCTTATTGGAAGGACCACAGGATTGAATGACCTGTTTTGAGAGACGGTCGCGGTGAATCGAGTTCACGGCCCTGAATCCTGTGGTGTTGCCTGATTGCTTAATATCTTAATTTGGGGCCGTACAGGGGCTGAATTCATACGATGGGACGAGAGGAAAAGATAAGGCCTCTCCGAGCCTGTGGTTGGCCAATGGCCGCTAGACGTTAAGGCATGGTTGCTATCCTCGATATCAGCCGGATACCATTGCTTTGGTGTTCCTTTTTCGCTCCAGGACTCACTCAAGGTTAGGAATTCCAGTGTCGGGCCGATATGCTGGGTAACCTTGACTTGTGAGCCAAAGTTTGGAAGATCATTGAGTAGCTCGGTCGACTAGCTGCAGAGCTACGGATCCCATCGAATCGATTGACGGATGATGCCAGTATTACAGAGCTTCTGATGCAAGCAAGCTGGTACTTTACTCCTCCTGAAGCACAGTCGCAGTCAGTATGCCAAGCAATCAGACCTGTCATTGTGGAGGGGACGTGGGCTGCTTGTCGGGCGGGAGTGCATCCTAACCTAATCTAGGCCGTCTTCCATTTAGTGGTAGAGCTTGTCGTCAGTTGCTAAACTAGCCTGCAAAATGGATCGAAAACTGATAGCGGCCGGGTAATTCTTAGCCTGCAATATGGAGTGCGTTCGTTGCTTCTCTCCAACAAGCTTCCTGGGGATGGCTTGGGATTGCTTGGGCTCGGCCTTGGCATACCCCAACTTTCTCTACTGACAGGCTGGGCATCTCGGCTCGGCTGGGCATTCATTCTTCTTGAACAGTGTCCAGGTGGTGGCACTGCTTGCTGAATGCACTCAGACAGCCTGGATTATCAGACTCAACTGCCACTCTCAAGTACAAGTACCTGCTTCTTTCTCTCTAATACGCCCGAAACCGAGACCCACCCGTCCTTTCCCACATGCATCATGATAGATGGGCAAGGAAACAAGGAGGGGGAAACCCTTTGTGTTTGATTCGATGGGCACCTCCAATCTTCCGGGATGCCCGCTCTCGTTTACTTGCAGCTTCCAATTGTGGAATAGACGCAGGGAGTCGAGCACGCGACGACAATGCATGTAGCAATAATTCCTCGCCGTTATCAATTGTTCCAGTTCTGGCCAGTCCCAGTGCCATGGGAACCAGCCGGCCGGCCTGCGAACTGCCCATCGGCCTCTTGCTTGGCCGCTGGCTTGGCTTCGCTTGTTTGAACATCTTCACTTGGCACTCGCTACATACAACTTGAGAGTTCGCTGTGTATAAATATACCTGACAGATACAACAAACGACTATTCAGGCCGGAAAAGAATTGCACCGAGAAGGCCTATCTATGAAGTCGCGTCTCTGCCTAATCTCTCTGTCATAGTAAGCATGGCCCATCTCGGGTGATACGTAGGATATGAGAGGGCGTGGGGAAGGGTGGCAAGTCCTGCTACAAGGAGTCTCGGATCGGGACTATGTATTTATTGTAGGCACATTCGACCCGCCTGCAACCTCGACTAGAAGCCTGGAATCCACCTGGATTTTCAGCTTGCTTATCTATCACGCATAGCTACCATTCGCTTCACTGTACCGTATATCGTAAGTTCACGACCTCTCGGGCCTCGTTCCCTGGGGTCCCAAGCTTGATCAAATGGCAATGGCGTGTCTATCGGCCGACTCGGCGGGATGGCGCGAGCAACAAGATGGAAAAGAAGCAAACAACCCTAGCTACATACTTGGCAGAATTGGCAGGTGAAGCTTGATTACGCTGGCTTGGGCTTGGCTCCTTGGCTGCGGTAATGTCTTAGGGCCCGGCCTGCCGTAAGTGGATGTCCAAGGCCGGCAGTCAGAAGAGATTGGATCCATCATCCATCGCGATCAATCACTGTCTTCCGCGTGTATGCGCTGCACAAGTACAGCAGGGGATCAGGAGTAAGAGAGAATTCCAACACAGCGCCCCAGCACTGCATAACCGCAACAACCCGCACCCGTCTTTTTTGCAATACTCGAGGGTGTTATGGAATGGCCTCGTCGTTCTGCAGCGGAACGCCGCTAGAAGCCATGGAAGAATGCAACACTCATTTGGACCTGCTGAATTGATTCGTTCCCCGAACATATGAGGCGTCTCGTGTGCTACGACTGTACAAGATTCCGTTGTCGTCATGAAGTAGGTAATTTCTCCCCCATTTACCCAGATGCATGGGCCTGGCCGACCCCATCTTTTCCCCAGGCGAAACGAAACGGATCCAACAGTGAATGACCCCGCCCTACTGCCCGCTGCTAAGCTTGATGCTGCCCCCCTAAACAGTAGCCTAGTGGTACCACTTAGTCTCCCCCAATCTAGCGGGATTTCCCCAGACAACAAACTCTCGAGGCGCGGGCGTTTTCAAAGCTCCTTTACTTCACTCGACCGCAATTGCATCTCTATCTGCATGCTGTAACCTCCAATAGAGATGCAGCAACGGCTTCACCGAACGATCTTCGCGGCAGGTGACCGTTTAGCTTCGGCCTTATTCCCTACTGCCTCAAAACGGATATGGGATCCGAACAAAGTTAATTCTCAGCTGAGGCTGCAGCAACAGCAGCCTGTCTTGTGTAATGATACCGTGGCGCTTTTCGTTTCTGCCTCGGCAGCTCCCTCTCTTAGGGAAGGATTCTGGTGGCACCATACTGTACTGTAGTGGATTTCTATGCTTATGCCCCAAACCAATATGCCTGCCTACGTACCTCCTTACCTAGCCTGGTACTCTTTCTGGATTCTCCTCTATTGGCTGGCGATACGGCGCACAGTCAACCAATGGCACACCCGGGCCCGAGGTACTGGTGTTTGTCCCATCTTCCAGGTGACGCGGTACTTGTTTACCTAAGATGCGACTGTCGCACATCCCACGTCTGGGTCCCGAGCATCCCGTTCTGCCATGATCTAGGCTCTTGCCGTCAAAGCTTCCGGTGTGGTTTAGGTAAGACTTGTCGGACAATGGAGTAAGTATGTAAGGCGAGCGGTTTACATATCAGATCGGCTGACAATTGATGGCACTGACCCGGCCTGTAATGCGATGGTAGACATAGCAGCAGGACAGCTCGATTAACATGAGAGCCCAACCAGCCAGTTCTGTTTGGTGTTTCTAACGAAGCCAAGTACTGACTCAAGGACATTTCACCATAGCGGTCTCTGAATGTTTACTAGAAACTTTTCCCATTACATGTAATTATAATCCAAACTTTCTCTGTGAGACGAGTCGCTATATCATGGATGTGACTTCGCTGACACTCCGCAGTAAACATATATGTGCTGTTGGGTAGACAATTTCTCAAACCGATGTTCTACACCCATGTTCTGGTCGTCGGGCTTCATGGGAAGTCCAGTCAGTGAATAGATATGAGATAAATCAACCTTTGAAAAGCTTACCCACTGGATTCGTACAGTTCCCTGGAGCAAAGGCAATCGCCTGGACACCGAAGCGCTCTTTGATGTCGAGGAAAACTTCTCCGGCGGACACGACATACACCGTGCCGGTATAGGGGCAGCCTCGGACAATATGGCCGTAGAGCGCACCCGACTCTTGGTCTATCACCACGGACCCGCAGTCTCCTTCGTGGACCGCACCATCCAGTTGGACGGCGTAGAGCTTCTGAGTTGTCGACGTGTTGGCGGCGCGCAGGTAGGTTGCCCCTGGGAAGATCCACCCGTTCACCACTCCATTGGAGCCCGTGACTGCCACTACCCTTAGTGGCCGCGAAGGAATGTCGGCCACGTCGTGTATGGAAAGCGTGGGCTGTAATCGACAATTTCCTAGTTGGATCTCGTTGGCCCCCTTCGGTTGCCCAGCTACCGGTAGTAGAACGTAGTTGAGCCCTGTCCTCGACCCGTCCCCGCCGAGCATAGTATCGAGCCCCGGCGGCGGCACAAAGCGCGTCTTGCCGAGATCCTCCCTGGATCTCCTCAGTTCGCTCTGGTGCCGGATTAGCGGGTAGGTCGGGGTCGTCAGCTGAAGCCACGGATGCGTTATGTTGGAGCTCTTGGTGCTGGTGCTGTGGCTACCAACGTTGGCCAAATCCGCCCAGGTGGTGGCCTTGGTCGTCGAATCTACGGGGGTGAGGCTTCCACGCGTCGTGGTATCCCAGAATTCGCTGTCGTCGTCTCCGTCTCCGTCTTCATCCTCGTCGCTTTGGCCATCAAAATGGCACTCCTCGAGGTCGGACGACGTGGAGTAGCTCGCTTCCAATCCCGGTTTCATGGCATGCTGTTGTTCAGATGCTGCGTGCTTAACGGTCATCTGGTAGTAGGTGGGCCCAACTTTTACGACCACACCGCCCGTGGTGGTCCGGTAGTGACCTGCTCCGTCGAGGGTGGTGATCTTCAGTCCGAGAGGCGCCCCGGGGTCTTCCGTGTCCGTTGGCCCTGCGGCGAAGGAGTGTTCCCTCAAACCAAACATGCCGCCGTCTGCGGCAGTGGCGGTATTGGTCATCACTCCCGTTTGAACGCCCAAGGGCCTGGCAGGCGTCGGCTGCTCGAGCGGCAAGGCACAGGCCCCGAGGCCGAACTCGGGGTGATCGTCTATGACGCCACTCTGGCGGATGGACGACTCGACATTGTTCCTGATTTGAGAGTCGGTGCAGCAGATCATGATGATTGGTTTGGAGATCTCGGCCCGCTTGCCAATCATGTACAGACGATAGTATATGTCGGCGTATCCCAGCTCGACGTTCCGCAGTGCCTCCCCGATCCGGGGCTCGATGTCCTGCTCAAACTTCTCCAGGGCTGGCCCGTGGGCCCACCAGACGCTCCTTGAGCGTCCAAGCCTCGTCGTCATGATTTGGCTGCCACACGACAGCTCCGGGTCGGCCCATTTCTTGCCAAAGGAAGGCACCCGGGGAAACGGCATTCTGGGGGGCGCTGAGTAGTTACAGACCAGAAACTATGAGTGAAGGACTGTGTCGCCGGACCGGACCACGCAGGGTGCCTTTGATATGCTAGCTATAGTAAAGGTAGAGGTCTAATAAGCAGCTTATATCGGGGCAAAAGTGATATGAGGCATTTAGTAACATCTCGCGGGTTAGATGCGCGTTGCGCAAGGCTTTGAAGAGGCCGCCGGGGGCGGTGCGCCAAACTGCAGCTTCACTTTCCTCTATTGGCTGTCGGCGCCACGTCTCACACCTATCACATCGTGCCAGAGCAGCAACGGTAGCGTTTCCCACCAATGGGAGAAAGAATTGCCACTACACGACTGTGTAAATTGGTAGACCATGCTCCTTGTTCCATTTACCAGCAATACTAACAACATATTTCGCGTTTAGTGCAAGCTGAGCTAGATCCCTGGCGGCTTCGCCAATTTGCATACTTACGTATACACTCTTGCTCTTAAAGCAGTGACGACGCCAGCTGAAGTTGTTGTGTCATGACTGGATTGCTGCCAGCCACTTTATCACCCTTTAGATACGCCATTATCTTCCAGGTGCCCTCAATATTAAGCTATCCAGTTAATAACAACTACTCGAAACTGTCGATATATACAAGCCAAGTTTCATATAGACCAACACAGAATGAACGGAGATGCACTGAAACTAATCAATGAGCTGTGGCAGCCTTTGGGGAAACAATCGCTTTTCAACGGCGATCCGAGCTTCAAGATAGATCATACGGCATACGCGTATTACTACACGAAGCAATGGCAGGTGATGATGGTCGGACACGACGGTGGTGGCCATTACCCCATCCCGACCCGCGTCGTCGACATTCTCGACCTGGCCCAGCAGATCCGGGGCGGCAAGACGCACGCGGAGATCACGGCACAACTCCAGGCGATCGGGGGCGGTACTGCCTTCACCCAGAAGGGCGCCGAAAACTTCGTCAACCTGACGCTGCGGCTGCTGTCCATGGTGAACTTTGGGGCGGCGAGGCGTCAGATCATGCCGCGTGGCTGCCTTGCGTGGGACCGACGCGGGTCGTTCGCGGAGTACATGACCGGCTACTTTGGCAAGCCGCCGGTGCTAAGCTGCGACCGAGTGCGGCTGCCCAAGTCATTCCACGCCTGGAGCGTGGAGAAGATAGGGGGCATCGACGTGTGTTTCACCGACAACTTGGCGGACCATCTTCTGTTGGTCGAGGACGACTCGAAGCTCCTCATCTTTCACCATGTTTCCTTTTTGGAATACCAGAATGAGTATGCCTTCCTAGTGCCTTGTCTGTTATTTGGGTAATATCACGAATTTGACAGCTGACAAGTGACACGAATGACAGCGCCATCTTCCCGGTCGGGCTGGTCGACGAGACACTGCGCACGCTGGCTCTGCTTCTACCCGAGGCACAATTCGGACGACACCGCCATCACCGCAGCCCCGGAGGCCGCTGGTTTCACCAGAAAAGCCTCCGAGAGGGCAGCGAGCGCGTGCTCGACGCGAGACTAGCGCACTGTGGCAACCTGCAGATGGAGGAGCGGCAGATCGAGCACTTCACGTACTGGCGGGACCGGCTCGTCATCTTGAAGCAGGCATACGACGATGCGACGCCGCGGACTCTCTCCCAGTGGTGGCATGACCGCCGCAACGGGGTGCAGTGGTACACGTTCTGGGTGGCCATCATGGTCCTGGTCCTGACCACCTTCTTGGGGCTGGTGCAATGTGTGGAGAGTGCGCTTCAGGTGTATAAGGCGTATGTGCCATCTTAGGATCGTAATTGAATCATCCAAATCTAAACTCTATTCTCCAGCAGGTTGCTGAAAATGTTATGTACTTATATCAATTGCATCCGACGTCTGATCCAATGAGCTGTGGTCAGGAGCGCAGCTAGATCAACGCCCTACTGCTACAACCGTACAAGCGCTTCCGGTACATACCACACAACAAAATAAATCTTGTGAAAGTACGTATTCTGTAGCACGATGCTTTAATTCTTGAGGAATGGAAGCTCATACGACAGACCCAGCTTACGAGCCACAAGATAATGCATGGCGCTTGGATACTTTTGAGCAGCGACTGCCCGTGTATGGCCACTGGCTTCGAAAAGGATTGGATCGTGATCTCCATCAATAGATACGTTGGTTAACGAAGTTCCCATCATTATGGATACTAGCGGTCGCATGGTCAAACCGGTAGCTGGGCTATGGATATCCAACATTATCGTCGAATGCAAGAAGCCCGTTGCTCGATGATCCAGGGCAGCGAGATGACTGACTGAAATCAAGGTGCTCCTCTTCGACCCGGCTATTTCAGATTTGACACGGTATCTTTCCATTAAACGGCAAAAAGATTCGTCAGAAAGGAACAAGAACCCTCCCTCTGATCAGTGGATGGTGTGGCTCAATCGCGGGAGGCAAACCTGGCAATCGAGGGACATGCTGAGGCTCCTTTCGATTGCCTCCACGCCCGCGGCCCGAGCGGACTCCCTATCGTCTCTCTCAATTCCACTCGCTTGTCGAGCTCAACAACGAATCCGTTATCGACACGAAGTTGCCAAAGCTCTGAAGAGACCTGTTGGTCAATCATGCTAAAGAGGAAAACGACGGAATCACTGGCAAGGAAGCCTGAAGCCTGGTCATCAACGCTGGCTTGCCTGGCGCGATACGGAGTAGAAAGCTATTCTCCCCGATTGTCTCGGCCATGGTTGGTTTGGCCTGCTCGTCTCCCACCATTTATTCGGCAGATAGCAGGATGCAGAAGCGCCAGATCTTGAACACACCATCTACGGCAATCTTTTTCTATGTCTGCCACAACCACTAAAAAAAGGGCCGGTCAATGATGTTGACCCCATCCACATTGTCTTCTAGAGTACAGTTGCACACTATGTATTGTGAGTGTCTCGTGTACCTTTCGTCGAAGTGCTGTACAGTATCGGATATCTGGCCCCAAGATATCGATCGACCTGAGTGAGTACCTAGACCGTATATAACCAAACTTCTTCTCCAATTCGAATCTAATGGAACGCGAGCGGCCGTTGTCTTCCGCAATCGATTAGCGATGGCAAAACCAACATTCATAATGCAGCCGGGAGTGGTAAAAAGTTCAAAATTAGTGCAGACTGTGGGGTTCGAAGAGGAGCACTCGGGGGGAACAATTCTTTATTTTGAGAGTAGACTGGAGTAGACTGGAGTAGACTGGAGTAGACTGGAGTAGACTGGAGTAGACTGGAGTAGACTGGAGTAGACTGGAGTAGACCCTCAGAGTAAACCGAAGCAGATCAAAGTAGAACAGAGTAGACCACAGTAGACTGATCGGGCATAGATATCAAAGTTCCGAACTCGTCGAATGGATCTCAACGGCTCATCGTGGTTAAACTTGGAATACACGAGTCCCATTGACACACCCATTATTCCCCCACACCTGCCATCGGCGGAAATCGTTCCCGCTGCGGGTACCCCTATCCCACTCCTCACCATAGCGACACAGTCCACTCTTGCACGCATTCTTCCCCATTTCCCCAACCACTTCTGCCCTCCATGTACATCTACCCGAGAGGATCCGGCGATGAAGAGACATCTCTTCGTGGGCGACCGCGAGGACGACCCGACGGCACTTTGCCAATTTTTCTTGCACCGTTCTTGGGAGGTCTACCCCGCCCGCGCTTCACCACGGGCGCAGCCGCGTCTTTGCCCACGCCCGTCTGCCGGTCGCCGCCACTATGCACCACACCGCCCTTAGGAGATCCATCTTGGTCGAGGTCGGCCTTGGATGATATGCCTGTGTCTTGATCCGCGGACTTGCCGTCATTGCTGCCGTCGCTTACGCCCGTGGTCACCTGGGCCTCGTCCACGTTGTTATTGTTATCGCTTACGTCCGCGGTAACCTTGGCCTCGTTATTATCATTGCTGTTGCTGCTTCCGTCTGCGGTACTCTTCGGCTCGTTACTATTGTTGTTGCTGCTGCTCGCATCCATGGTCGCCTGGGCCTTGTCGATGTTGCTGTTACTGTGGCTCACGTCGGTGGTCACCTGGGCCTCGTCATTGTCATTCTTGTTGCTGCTCACATCCACGGGTACCTGGGCCTCGTCATTATCATCCTTATTGCTGCTCACATCCACGGGTACCTGGGCCTCGTCATTATCATTGTTGTTGTTGCTCGCATCCGTGGGAACCAGGGCCTCGTCATGATCCTTGTTGCTGCTCGCATCCATGGGTACCTGGTCCTCGTCGCCGTTATTCTTATTATTGCTCGCGTCCACGGCCACCTCGGCCCCGTCGACATTGTTGTTGCCGTCGCACACGTCCATGGTCACCTGGGCCTCGTCGCTGTCGTTGATGCCGTCGCTTACGTCGGTGCTAACATCGGCCTTGTCACTGTTCTCCTCATCGCTGAAGTGGAGGTCGTCGCCGTCCAAATAGAACTGTCGAATCTGGTCCATGTCGGGATCGGGCTGTCGTTGCGTGAATTCCTTGTCCAGCACGTATGGCTCCGGCGACTCGCCACGGCCGACAGGATTCTTTGGCCGCTTGGCACCCAGCAGGCGGCCGTCCTCCCCCTCCTCAGGCGATGCCTTTCTCTTCCGAAGGCCACTCGCGTGTATCCCACCTAGACGGAAAGGAATGGGCGAGAGCCCCTGGACCCCCGTGAAGGGCCGTCTGGCGGGGCCGCTCGGGGGAGGGGTCTGCATTCCCAGGCCGCCCGGCTGCGCCGACGAGCTACCGCCTTCCTCCTGGGGGACCTCGCTCTCCAGATACCGTTAGACCTGCTGCCATGCTGGGCCGATGCCACTTACCACTACATGATCCGATGTGTTTGCTACAGCCGACCGGGGGGAGCTGGATCTTGGAGAACCCATCGTGGTCTATCCTTGGCGTATCTCACATGCTCCTCGCCATCCACCGCGTGGCCGACGTAAAATCGACTCTGTTATAACTAGCTCCGTGCTCCTCTGTATCCGCACCCCCCTTTCCACCTCTCCCATCCGTTTGATGAACAATGCCAAAACCACCCAGCTCCCCTAGAAGCATATGCGACCCCTGCCAGACACTACCGCATGCTCGCAGTTTGTCATGTACCACGTAGAATCAACGGCCCCTTTGTCCCATCCAAAGAAATGTGATCCGGTATGTCGCAGACCAGACGTTTGGCGGTGTGCTCGTTCGCCTCCCTCCCTTGACGTCGTGGACCCCAAACGCATGAGCCCCGCAGGTACCACTCCTCCAGATCCCAGCTAGAGACGCGACCAGATGCCGCACGTCGCAGCCAACACTCGCCGGAGATGGCTCCGCCAGCGGCCGATCGCACGGAGCAGCCAGGCGCCCGGCACAGAGAAACGGTTGGTTGCGAAGAACAAGGCCAACGTGGCTGCTTGCACAGCCTGCCCCTTCGTCGGCACCACCAGACCTGCCGTGAGACTGCCGGGATGGCTTTAACGACAGGCCAAGGGAAGCTATGCGTCGTACACGAGTGCACCTTCACTACATCGCCATCACGAGTGGCACACGTGCGCATGGGTGGTCACGGATTATGTATTCTAGAGTGCGTCTACTTCCTTCCCATTCCTCATGAACTGCGAACTGCTCGGGTCGAGTTTTCCCTTCCGCCGCAACCACCTGTTCTCTCCTCCACCTGCAAACGCCTCCCGCGGTGCGACGCGGCCACGATGCCCACCAAACCGCCAAGGTCGCTAGAGGCCCAGCCGTCCCGCCACTCGGTCCTTCATTCGGGCAATCTCGCGCTCGAGAAGGCGGTCGACCGCCAACACGACGCGCATGCGGAAAGCCGCAAGCTCCTCCTCCACAATCTGCTCGAGGACTTCTGCTCGTACAAGTTCCCGGAGGTTTGTCAAGGAAGGGCCGTTGGGTCTGTATCCAAGTCAGTGGCATGAGCCTCACAGCAGCCAGCGCCAACATACCTTGGCACACGTGGTGCCGAAGACTCGGGCGGCGGGTTGCCCAGTCCGGCCCGGGGTGCCGCCCGATGCGGCCGTCTTGTGGGTGTATCTATTTCCGGCTCTTCCTGATGGCCAGAGTGGGCGATGGTCGGCTGCAGGACAGGGTATCTGTCCTGCGGAGGCATGCCACCAGGCGAGTCGGGCATATGTATCAACGATGGCGACGTCTCGGGGTCCGCACTTGTAATTGGTTAGCTGGCGTCACTCCTGCGTTATTGCGATGGGCTTACGTGGAGCTCTCCGTATCGACGCCCAACTGTTCGACAGGCGAGGTAGGCTCATTAGAATAGTAGGCCATTGTTTCGGTATTCGGGGGTGATGTTGGATAAGAGAGATCGTGGACCTGAAGAAATAGCGCGAGTTGAACGGACTCTATCGACCGCAAAGTCTCAGGGCACTAGGAGGCCGGGTGGCGGCGAGTACTAAATACTCCTCCAGCGGCAGATGGTCACCAGGGCAAAGCTGGGAGCCTCGTTTGGTATGTCCATCGTATATAGGTCAAGCTGGTTCTGCAAGTCTTCACCTCTAAGTACGTATCTCGCACCCCCTTTCTACTCGGCAAGAGTCTTCCTCATCGTTGGGGAGGACGTGACACTTGGGCAAACACGACGGGCAAGTACCTCCACCGTGCCGTCTCTGAAACCACGGGCCTCCCCCCTCACGCCTCCGCCCCTATCTACAGAGGCAGCTGAGTGGCCGGCCGCGCGATGCTGGATACCAGGCCCTCCATAGACAGTCGTGCCTTGCGTCAGCTCAGATGATCCACGAGATCATGGAAGGCCGTTTGCAGAGCCCTGGTGCTGCGACACCAGCACCCAACATGCTGGGCTCGCCGCGCAGCCCGACAGAGCAAACCGTCGTGGGAGCAGGTCATGAGCAAAGTCCGCATGGGCCAGAGGCACATCCCACACATGGTTCTGCTCGTTCTTACGCAGAAGAAAGGGGCATTGCTGCTACACGCAAATGACCACACCCGGCTCCTCTGAAGCAGGCCACCCCAGCTAGGTACCTTGCTTCGGTCCCAGGCACCAACTGTACACATGTACAATTTGACGGTGCGGCGAAGGGCCCGAACGAACCCGCGAGGCCCTTGAGGCTGGTCGGGACGACATCTCTCTTCTACCCATCCCGGCCTCGATAACTTTTTGCTTACCAAGTAGCAACTTCCGTGCGGGCTTGCCCTTCTTTCGCTGTCTATGCCGAAGGCGGTTTGGGCTCGGCTGTCTGATCTCCGGGACGTACTACGAAGAGCCCACGCTACCTTGCTATTGGCGTCCTCGGGATAACTTGGAGGCCCAGGTTCTCCGCGTATAGCACGTGAAACCCGGTCTGCCACAGGCCTTGCACCCTGTGCGTGCAAACAGAACGGCGTTGGGGAGTCCATCGAAGCGCGGGGGCACGACCATCTGTACTTTGTAGAAAAGATCTCCAACCCAACCTGCGGTTGGCCTCCGCCACTTGGAACAAGGCTGGCTAGGCCCGCTGCTCCAGTCGCCACTGCAGGCGACCATGGTCTGTTGGGGCCGCCAGCCAGATTGGAAGAGACCCTTGCTGTCTATCCCTTTCAAGCATGCCGGCAACCTTTGCCGCGTGGTCAATACGCTCGTCGCCGTCGCTGCATCCTCAGACTAGTCGGTCCCTGTTTGACCGGCCTCTGTTGGCCGCTTCTCGGAATCTTGCCAATGCATGTTTCTGGCGAGTGGGTCAGTCGTGGTTTGCAGTTTCTTTGCCCAAGAGCACGATCTCAGGAACCCGTGGGGTAGCATCTCTGTCGAGTGGGGCCAGGTAGCGCGGGTCGCACAGCCTGTGGAGAGCTCACCGCTAGCCTGCCGAGACAGCAGGGGCTGCTCTACATCATCACGGTCACGATCCCTGGGTGGCCAGACCAGAGATCGCGTCAAAGGGCGTTTGTTTCATAGTGGACGGATGCATCGTGCACTGGAATCAAGGCGTCTCGTAAAAACCTGAAAGGGGGTGGATTGCCAGTATGCGCTGCGTGCTTTGGACAGGAGACCCGTGGGCTCTTCACGGAAGTCTGGCGGGGAACGATACTGACTCGGGCACACCAGGTGCGATACACGGGAGGAAGGCCTGGAATGCGAACCCGATCAAGACGAAGTTTTCCCAGGTGTCTGCGTATACCAGATACCAGGTCAGGGCTTGACACAAGCAAGGCACTATGCGTTTGATGACATCAAGCCGGAACCGGCACCGGATATCTCGCCAAGCTACATCGAACGTCTGCGACTTGCAGGGTGCATGTCTCTCAAGCACCAATGGTTCAAGCGATGCTGACCCGCCTAAAGGCCACCTACCTATGCAGGCGCTCAGTAAACAGTAAAAAGTTGGTTGCGAAGGGCAAGACCAATGAGGCTATGTAAACAGCCTGCCCCTCACTTAACACTGCAGAAGCTACGCAGGTACGACTCCTATACTGGGCAATGGGGAATCAATCACCCGCGAGAGAACAGCGACCCCTGTGTACCTACTACCAAGAACCATCTACAGGGGAAAAGACTCCGCGCCGCCAATGTCTCCGATTTGCGTAAGAGCTCGAGCTGCCACTCACAACTCGTGCCCATAGAAGACACCAAGGTTTCCACCAGTACATAGTACGAAATCGCAAACTGGGCTCTGAAGCAGAAACGCGAAGGTCATTTTACAACCTTGTCTCTGCCAACGGCGAAGCCGAGACCCGTTTCATCAAACGACTTCCTCTACGTCAACTTCTACTCACAACCGCTTCAAGCAGCGCGGCCCCGTCTCCGTCAGCTCCTCCCGCCGTCTACGTCGCCCTTTCGATCAACTATAAATCAGCTTCTTCTCTCTTTCATCGTCTTCACAAATTTCTTCTTACTTCACATTCATTTCTTCCTCCACCATCTTCCGCTCCACACTGTTTGGTCTCCTTACCTCCGTCGAGTAGAACCCGGCAAGGCCACTACTTCATGTAGAACTACAAGGCTCAGGTAAGCCAACATTTGCCATTGTAGCATCAGTCTCACCTAGTAACGGTTTGCAGGTTCGCTCGCCTTCACCACCTCCGCGGCGGTCTGGATCAAGACGTTCCTCTTGCATCCGTCGAGTAGAACCCGGCAAGGCTACATGCTTTATGCGGAAGTATGTGGACTTATCCGGTTCTACTCGACGTAAGGTCCGCTCGCCCTTACCACCTTTCCGATGTGGAACCCCCGCTCTAGGAGTAGGCCAGAGCCGCCCCCACCGTCCAACGGTACTGCATCCCGGCCATCAAGATGGGCCACGATGTACTGGCCCTGGTCAGGTAAGCTAGAAGTTGACCACATTTGCATCGGACGAAACTAACAAGGATTGGACCAGGACACGCCGAACGAGAAGGGGAAGCAAAAGCAAGGCGGCGAGAGAATTCTCCTAGTAGCGGCAAAGCTTCTATGGCAGCTATGGCTGTGTCCACCGACAAGAATGCCACCCGGCCTCTGTTCAGGCGAACGGGTACCGTACGGAGATTTCAGGAGGTAGCAACATGCGATTCATTCTCGAGTGAAGTCTTGTTGAATTTCTTGTTGAAATGACGCTTTCGGGACGCGGAGATTGTGGATGCGGAAATCGAGGCTGGAATAGCCCAGGTTCTTCGGCCAGGTGGATTACTAGAGGTGTTACATAGTGATTGGCGTAGGACCGACTTGACGAGCGAGCTAAAATTCAATCTATTGGACCCCCGTTCCGTAAGCAATTATGCTCTGACGACCATTCACTCCGACTCGACCTAAGCCTCCATTGGTATCCTGGGCGGTGGACGCGGCTCTTAGCTTACGAGTTGGGCAATTTACTTTCGGAGCATGCACGTATTAAGTTCATGATTGGGCGGCGCGGTTTTCTGATCGGTATAGACCCTTGTCCATTTGAGCGCCACTGGGTGGACGCATAACTAGGCGACCATTGCCATCGGGGCGTAGTATAAGGGAGAGCCCGCGATACTTCAATCGAGTGGGAGACTTGTAGTTCATTTATTATTCTCGCTAATCAGTGTTCCGATCTCTTGACCGGCTCAGGTCGGTATATACAGGCATAAGCTTGGTTTGAAATAACCTCGCTTTTGCGTCTTGGTGCCGTTGTTATACCGTCGCCTATGAACCTTCACCTGAGAACCATCGCCTACGAACCATCACCTAAGAACCATCGCTTAAAAACCATCGATTAAAAACCATCGATTAAAAACCATCGATTAAAAACCATCGATTAAAAACCATCGATTAAAAACCATCGATTAAAAACCATCGCTTAAAAACCATCGATTAAGAACTATTACTTAAGAACCATCGCTTAAGAACCATCGCCTAAAAGCCATCGACTAAAAACCATCGCTTAAAAACCGTCGTGTAAAAACCATCGCCTTGTCTCGTCATCGATTCAGAACCATCGCCTTGTCTCTTCTCCTTCATGCCGTCGCCTATCGACCAGTGCGCAGCATCAGCCTACGGCGTAAACGGGATTCATTGCGTGGCATGTGGCGCGTTCGACCGGCGCTTCAGACTGGCGTGTTGAATCCAATCTAGGTCTTTTTAACCGTCGACAGCAAGTCCTGAGCCTCCGCGAGTTCACGCTCAGCACTGTAGTTTCGTCAGCTACGTTCTTCCCATACCAACTGTGCGACTACTTACATCCCGGTGATCCCGACAGCAATCAATGACTCGACCGTTGCCTCTTGTCTCAGCTCCGCCATGGACCGGGGGGGCCGTTTTGACGGTGCCGACGGGGTGGGCGGAAACAGCCTGGTGCGCTTCTGTCCAACTGGGGTGACCGGGGGCGTGTGGACAGACGATCCCCGAGCGGGCGGGCCTTGTTGGCAAAGTTCCTCGACCTCGCCCATGTGGCTGACCTCGCAAGATGCATGCTTCTGTCCCATGAAGCAGTTGGTGCAGGCACCCTGAAGCCCTTCCCAGACTTTTCCGTTCCAGATGACGACGCAACACTCGGCCATCGGACCCTGCCCGTTCGCACACGCCAAGCAGGGGACTTTAAGGAAGACACCACGCTGCTGGGCCGCGATGGTCATAAGGGCCCTTTCTACCCGAGGATAGTCCACCCAAGACAGTGAAGGCCGAAGCTGGACTACGTGCCGTTTCTTGGGCAGTCCTCGTAAAACAGCCGCGGGGCCTGGCGATAGACCCTGAAGAAAATCCTCGAGCGAGCCGTAGTGTCCGTAACGGGCGTCCAGCTCGACGTGCTCGTGATACAGGTCGGGCGTACTGGCGATGGTTGCAAGCACCCCTCGGTATTGGAAGAACGATGAGGCTATGCCCTCCAATAGTTGCTGGGCCTCGGACCCTTTTCGCGGCTGGCAGCGCGTCAGCGTCGGGCTTTCCCGCTCCTACCAATGCGTTACACTTACCAGTCTGCATCGCAGACCAAGCCGATGGCAGTTACCACATGCATTGGGCGAGTCGGAAGATGGGGCGCAAGCGCCGTGCTGGAGGAGGCCTTGTATCCCCCTGCCTACTGTCAGTCATTCAGTCACTCCCACGAGCGACCTGCGTGTACTTACATGAGCCCGCACGCAATGCACCAGCCCGAAGCAGGACTGGGATCGGTCTCCGGTCCGCCCTGGGGGCCGCGAGGGCTGCTCGGTTGGTTCATGGTGAACGCCCGGGCTGTTGTTGCTGGTGCTATTGATATGGAAGAGGGTGGCGGTTGACAATATCGCGTTGAGAGTCTAGAGTGTAGAACTTGAGTGTTGTGAGTGCAGAAGTTAAGTGTTATGAGTGTAGAAGATATTAGGTTGAAGATTTGTCCAACACTCATTATTTATATGTTTGGGTGGCATACGTACAGGCAGAGAGTTCAGAATACAGCTGGGACCCGGCAACGGGTCACCATTCCGACCAGGTCTGGCAGGAAGACGCAAGACGTGCCTGGTTGCCCGCTCCTGCCTGACTTTAGGCGACTGTCTAAGCTGAATGTCCGTAGCCGGGCTGAAAGCTATTCGCCACGCCTTTTCGAGGAGTTGCTCGCCTCAGATGTAGGGTTTCGATAGGTTTCGGTCAGACACAAATCGGATGGATACCTGAATTGGTCATGTACTAAGCCGTATAAAGTCTTCGAAAGAACCACCTACTGAAAGAACATAACCCTCCACAAGAACGCAACAACGCTACCACCACACCTCCTTATCTACTTATTCACTCTCCCCAGCACGACTACTACCGGTCCTATGAACACCAACACGAAGAAAGGGAGCTCCGCCACCAACGTGGCGAGACTCACCCTCGAGGACGCCCTGGCAGGTGTTCCATTCTACCACGATAGTAAGTTGGAGACGCTGCTTCATTCTCGCTCCGCAGCCCCCGCCCCTCGCCCGGGAAGGCGAAGCAGATGCTAACCATACGATGGAAGATTCGCACTGGGAGAACAGGCGAGTTGAGGCCGCCACGCGTGCTCACAGTACCAGCGGCGACGTCAACACCAGTGACGCTCAAGAGAGCAAGCTCGGCTTTATCGACGACGATGTCAACACCAGTGACGCTCAAGAGAGCAAGCTCGGCTTTATCGACGACGATGTCAACACCGGCCACGACGACGGTTCGGAAAGCCGCCTTGATAACGACACCGCACGTCGTATTCGATTGGACTGTCTGATAAAGGAGACCAGAATGTTGCAGCAGTTGGTCCATCATTCTGCCAAGCTCGTGACAGATGCCAAGTCCAACTTAGAAATCAACGCGGCCCTGCTAGAAGAGCGACTGAACCGATATAAAGACGTCAAAGAAGCCATGGAAGCCGCAGCACGAGCTGATTAGGATGCTTCAAGAAGGATACTAGACGCTGCTAAGGATTGAGAGAAGCTACAGAAGCCGCAGCGCGAGCTAATGATCACCAAGAAATGAGGCGGAGGGGCGGCACGATGGTGACTATCTTGATAACGAAGACTGGGTTTGATATGAATCTTTAGCCTGCTTAGCCCTAGCTACCAAATAATAACGCGGCCATGCCATTATACCCCTGACGACTTGTATGTGAAGGTTTCGTGTTCCCCTTTGCAGCTGGTGAGCTGCTTGATCTGTGTGCCGCGCGACTGGTCGGAGCCTCGCGTCCTCGGTCGGCCCGAGACGGGACGCCCCGGTCTTCCCTGCGAGGCAAGTGCGGAATTCGACCCCAGCAGGACTTGGTGACTTTCCTGACCCTAGAAAGGATGCTGTAGATAGACTGGGGGAGGACACTGGCCAGGCCACCTTCTGTCTAGGTTCCAGAGCCGCGGTACAGCACAGCGGCGCATACAGTGCCGGGCCCCTGCGCTGGTGCGGTGAACGGCGACGGCCCCGAGACGTCGGGCCTACTTAAGACGCAGAAGAAGACGATGCTGGCCATATTCAGGCGGAGGAATCCCACGCGGTGTGATAAGCGAAACACTAAGAGATGCAACTTCATGGCTTGTCTTTTTGGGTTTAGAAGGCATTAGGTACAATGAGTTCCTTTTCGAGTTCAAATTTTGTGTAGTGCAGATAAGGAGTGATTCGGCATCGCTGGGCTAGCCTGCTTGCCTCGATAGGAGTAGTGATGCGCTTCGTGACTTGTCGCTGCATGAAATGGTAGCTGATGAAAAAGAAGGGAGGCTAAACGACGAGGATTCATGGCCTGACGTGGCCGCCAACGTCGATCGAGCCAAGGGTATCCAGACATTTCTTCAGCAAGCCAAGTATTGAGTTCTTTTTGGCGTCTGCCAACAGGCGCTGGCTGTTCTTGCCCTGACCGTGCTCTGGCCAGTCGCCGTTGCTCCACGCCCTCGCGCTGGACTCGAGCGATGTCCAGATTCCGGAGGTCATGTCTACCTGGTCCGTGATCTGGGCGGCCCAATTTCCCCATTGGCGGATGGAGCGCCGGGAGACTTCGGCGTGCTGGCTGATTACCGCTTTGTCCGTTATGTTACCCAGAGCTGCTTCGACTTGACTTCGTGTGGGCTCGGGATGGAAGATGTAAGAAAGCCAGTCGTTGGTCCCGTCCCGGATAGCTCGGTCGTACGAAGCGATCAAGTCTTGCAGCGAGGGACACTCTTCTTTCACAGGTCGCTCGGAGCATCGCTTTATATACGGCCAAGAAATGGAACCGGGCTCAAGATCGTTCTTATGGAGATTGCGCAAGACTGCTTGGGTGATTGACACCAGGGACGCCTCGGCCTTCCCGGCCTTCTCTTGCAGACTACGGCACTGCTCCAATAGCTCGTCTTGCTCTTCTCGGTAAGTCTGTATTGCCTGCAACACCCCTTGCGCAATGTCGCCGGGCGAGACCTCCGCCCGTGTCTCTGCACACTTGAACATGCTATCAGCCTCCTGTACCTCTGCGCAGAAAACCGCCCCATGTGGGGGAAACAAAGGGGGAGGGGGGCGGAGCTGGGCCTCGGGCCTACCTGTCTAGCGAATTCTTCGAGTCCATGCCACAACCTCCTACGACCGCCCCCGGCGCTCCCTGCGACGTGGCCGATCTCCGGCGCCGTATCCATTATGTCCCTGTGGGCCTGGAGTAAAAGCCCTTGAAACCTACTTCCGTCGTCGAAGGCGCTGGCTTGGAGTTGCAGAAACTTGGCGTGGGCTATCAAGTCCAGCCTCGGGGGCTCAAGCTGCGGGCTGTCGCTGCCGTTCACCCCAAGTAGAGAGAGGATGTTGTCCGGCGTGGCGCTGCTGGGAATGTCTACCGTCGTCGGATACATGCGCTTGAGGCCCACTGGTCAGTGTATCCTGGGGAGAAACGGACGAGGCGGATTGGCACACTTACCCGGGAAACGGCAAACCCGATAATACAGACCACTATCACTGCTGTTGAAGTAAGCGACTCGGCAGTAGACGGGATCATGGCATGATGTCCTTGATCCAAACTTACGTAGAGTAAAATTCCACCAACCACGCTTCCACCGACGTTCTCGATGTGCATCTTCCCGGTCTGGAGCAGCATCGTCTCCAACCCCTTCTGCTTCACGAGGATCCGTCTCCGTCTCGAACTCCTGGTCGCGAACATGGTTGTCCTGGCCCTGGGGTCCGGGAGTGTCGCCGTTTACTTGTCGTATTCGGTGGACGAAATTCCGCCAGCCGGGCTCAGTAGGAAATGTTCGAAGAATGCCGACCATCTTGTAGTTGGGTAATAGATGAGCTACGTGGATAGATTGATGATATGGTAGAAGAACTAGTAGCTAGCACGGAAATTAAAGAGAAGAGTTTCAGCGCAGCCATGTTCGTCAGGAGATATTGATATAGCAAACGCAGCAAGACCCTCCCGGCCAATCACGTTACATTGTTTCAATCAAGCATAAGTCGGTCGGTAACATCCATCCAGGGAGGATCAACTTACACGTCCGCGACCGTACTCACGCTCTCAGTGGCAACACAATTCTTCCCGCCTGTCCGACCTACTTGGTTGCCTACCTTTAGATGGAGTTGCATACACCCAGCAAAGGCCCGATGTAAAGAGGCTGTTTAGTAGTTTCAGGCTAGTATTTGGCAACATGGACGTTTTGGATACGTATAGTGGATGGATTGCTTTAGGAGGGCTGTTTTGTGGCCATGTAGCTACAGTACCTAGGTTGTAGCGAGAATGAACTTTACTTTAGTGGTTCTTTCAGTTGAGTGCTTCTTGTTTAGCGGGCGCTACAGCGGGGTTTTTGTAGATGAACCTTTCATTTTCTTGCCAAGTGTTATGGAATCGTACGGCTCGCTCGTCCCTTTTACAACAGTATATATGTGATACATGGCTTATGATTATCCGGGTACATAGGTAGCCAGGTAACAGGTACGACTCGAGGAGCCGATATATCACCGAGTGCCTCCTCATCAAAGTACATAGGTATGCACGACCTCAAAATTGTCACGGATACATCCATGCAGAACACCACCAGAGCGATCTCGGGGCAGTCTACCGACCCTCCGAATCCTCATCCGCTTCCGTGGTATCGCCCCATTCACTGGCCTCTCAAGATCCCGTCTTGCCACCATTGCTCTGTTCATCCATCATCACCCTGACCTTTTCGGGTGTAAGAAAGCTGCTCTCCCAAAAAGCCTCTTTCGGCATCCACTGCGACTTCAGGACATCAAAACACTTGGCTAGCTTTACCTGGACTTCTGGAGGAAACCTCTGGAGGTCTACTGTGGTCCGCGCCATGAACCTCATATTGCATCTCGCAATATCAAAATGCCGCGTTTGGTCTGTCGGTCGAGCGACCGTGAACCCAAGACGGGGAGGCTGGTGGTTCGGTATTGCAAAGCTGGGGCTGAACATACTGTTCTTCCAGAATACACACTCCAGCCCCATATCGTCCAGCGCGAGAAGCAGGGGACGCCCATCGAGCTCGGTTGCCGGACGCTATGGAAGTATGCCAAGGTCAACAGATGCAACGAGTTTCAAACCCAAGGGAGGGAGACTCACATTCTCTTTGTACTGTCCAAAAGCGATGAAGCGCTGGTGAAGAGCTAGGAACATCAACCTGGATACGAATTCTGCGCCTAAACCAGCCCCCTAAGCAATATTGGTAAAGGCGGCTTCGCAGTACTTCTCGTCGAAGCACTCCTCTGCGAGTGGCTGAGCGAAGATCGAGAAAGGGTGAAACACCTTCTTACCGCTGGCCCGGTGTGTAATGGTCCAGAGGTATTCATGATCCTCGCCGCCAAAACCGTACATGGCTGCGATCTGATGGAACTGCTCCCATCGGTAAGCCATCTCGCGCTGGTCCACTGCACGTGATGAAAGCGCTGTGCCGTCGGCAGACAAGATCGTTCTCCAATGCGTGCCGACCACTTCGGCCAATCTCGCCGGCTTGACGAGGCCCTCTGCGCATGCAGCATGCATCTCATCGATGAGGGCGACCGTCTGGTCTACGTCCAGGTCTTCTGGGTGGTCTAGTTCTGACTGCATCGCTGTCTGTACCGCAGTAATGACGGACGCGTTGATAACTCCGCGAAATGCCTTTTGGTAGTCGAGCGTGGTGCTGGCTGTGTGGAACGCGTGGATGGCCGCAAACACGAGGATTGGCTTATCGTTGTGGAGCATGTTCAGACCGTAAAACGTCAGGACCACGTTCCCAGGTATATGTGCGCCAACCTGCAACTCGCCGTCTGGCAGGCGCTGATATGCGAGTCGATGTACGGCGTCAACACTAGGGTGTACACCATTCTTGCGCCATGACTCCAACGGAGTTAACGTGGCTGGACGCTCCATGTCGTGGTCATCTGATATCTCGAACCCAGAATATGCATCAACGTAGTTGCGTATGCCGTCTCTGTCTTTGGTGGAGAAGTTTGCGTCAATATATGACCGGACGTCTTCACGTCTCTGTAAGTACTTGGTCTTGGGTGGCCTGCCTTTCAGTCCGGACCACGCCTCGTCGAGGCGCGAGAACGCGTAGCCCTGCGTGGCTATCGAGACTGCCGAGCTTGGGGCTTGACCCCGTGGTACTCGGGCTTTTGTACGCCCAGAAGCACAGCTGTGGCAGAGATGCTCCCGAAGCCTTTCGCAGGCAAAATGGAGGAAGCATCCCGCACAGGGATGGAGCGGTAGGTGGTCAACGACAGACTCCTCAAATATGTCGCGGTTCCTCTTTCTGCCTCGCGCAGGGCATCTGGGTATAACGAGCGGAGGGGCTTCCACGTGGAACTGGTTTTTGTGCTTGTATTGTCCCGCCAGTTGGGCCCCGAGCTGCCAACCTCCTTCGAAGTCCTTGTCTTTCTGCCAAACCTTGGACATACGGTCGATGATCGGCCAGATCCAAAAGGGGTCTCGCGTGTACAGTGTGATATCAGGCAGGTCAGGATAGTCGGCCAAGAATCGCCTGGCGGGGAACGATGTTAGAGATGGAGTGCGCTTCCCCGAGTGTGGTGGTGTACTTACAGGCCCGGTCTGAATATAGTCAGGCTTTCACCGGTGACTTCATATAGAGACTCCCCGAAATACAAGTTGTTGCTCAGGTCGTAGCTCATCGGGCTGCAATATTTAGCGCGCTCGCTGAATACTTCCTCTGCAACGCAGGTCATACTGGCGAACCTTTTACTATGCGACCTAGCCATGAGGAAACGTAGCAACCGACGAGCTCTTGCATGCCTGTCCCTAGCACCTTGCCCTTCCTTTTCCAACTGCGCGTCAGTGGGCATGTCGGTCTTTTTCGTGCGGTACCAGGACACCTTTTTCTCGTCGCTAGGGGGCGGCGGGTCACCGCTCATCTTCGTAACAGAAGGGTATACCGAGATATCAAACTCGACGGCATGATCCTCGATGAGAGCAGTTATTGTGCCTTTGTAGAAGGAACCGAAGTTTCCTAACCTCGTTCCCACTGGCTGATGGTAGAACAATGGCATTCGAAGCTGCGGCAAACCGTCAGTAGCATTGACGGGCCCGGCCTGTTCTTCGTGTTGGGCGCTGGTGCAATCCATGTTTGCAATCAATTGCTATGTGATGTAGAAAAGAGTCTAGACAAACTGGTAAGAGATAGAGGCTGGGTGGGTGTAGTATGGAAAGGAAGCCGAGGAAATCGTATTTTGTATGAAGCAAGTTGCAGCCTACTAAGGCGTCTGCGGTGACGAGTGGTTGCCTGAGTGAGTAGTTGCTCGGTATGCCGCACTCTTTGTGCCCAAGAGAAATCTACCACTTTGAAGAGTCGGAAGAGAAGCTTCCACTCCAACAACTTTCTCATCTCTTCATCCCGTCCCGCCCCAAAACACAAGCGCAGCTGAAATCTACGACGTTCGCCTGCCAATATACCAACCAGTACGCCGCGTTGAAATCGCTGAACTCATGCGCAACTATCCGAATCGTCTGTACAATACGCCTTGGACCACGGTACCTCTTGGCCACATCCGTCGTTAACATGGATAAGAATCTCTTTAGCTGTCCCCTGTGCGGATCCGACGACTTCCCTAACTCTACAAGGGTCAACAAGCACTTGCAGACCTGTACAGGCACCAAGTCTCAACCCATTGTGTGTAGTTACTGCAAGCTCAGATTTGCCACCAGGAAAACCTTGTTGCATCACGAATATCAACACAAGCCCCGCAAATCAACACCAAAACCATGTCCTCACTGTGGCCGCCTCCTGCGCAAGGGTGGTCTGCAGTTGCATCTGCGAGTTTGTGGCCCGGGCAAACACATCCCCAAAGCGAGGACCTTTAGCTGTCACCTATGCGGATCTAGCAATTTCACGTCCCCTGCAGCACTCAGTTCACACTTACAGACCTGTACGGGCACCAACTCCCAACCCATTGTGTGTCCTCACTGCAGCCGCGTCCTGGCCAAAAAGTCTGCGCTGGGAACGCATCTGAGAGTTTGTGACAATGGCGCCCCGGTAGCATCTAAGATCACATTCGAATGTCAAGGATGTGGTGGAACATTGATCGGTCCAAAGGCCTACCACGAACACCAGAAAGACACCAGCTTGCCGTGTTGCCCGGAGTACATTGCGCCCGCGATTCTGCAGCCGATGGACGTTGTTGTTTCTTCTGTCGCTGTTGATGTTCGGAAAAATGCACTCCTGCGTGCCTCCGTCAAAGCGGACGGCGGAACCCTAACATCCAACCATGCAGGCCCGCTTGTGCCACCGGGTCTAGAGCGGACCCTTGACGAGGTGCTTTACCGCACGCATATGTGTGCAGAGACAAGCGCAGGCATAACCGAGTTGCGTGCCTATCTTGGGGAGGGCGCGGCGCACCTGCTCCTCGCCCTCACGTTGGATATCCCCTTGGTTGAGCAGTGCAAAGCAGCGACCCGAGCAGACGATTTCCGAGACATCCCGAAGATCACGCCAACTGAGTGTGAGCTGGCGGCAAGTGACCACGCTGGAGACTGGATTTTGTCTTTGTCCCTGATTATGGGCGCCAACAAGTCTGAGTATGTACGTCTATGCGTGGACCAATCGCAGTCCACGTTGGCGCAGAGCGCGTGGCATCATGAGGTGCAAAGGATATCGTTCCCAGACGACTCCCTCTGGTACAACGTGTGGAACGGTAACGCGTTTTACTGTCAGGTGTACTTCATTCAGCTGGGCAAGATTAGCCAGCGCTGGTTCAACAATTCGCACGCCTGCAAAGCCTGGGCTAACATACTCAAGGAGATGCTTTGCGTACATCTCCAGACGTACCAGCATTTCAGTATGGCAGATTACGACTCAGCAGTTGTCGCCTCGCCTTGGGGTCTGAACATGCCCACGTCACAATTTGAGAGACTGTTGCATATAGATGGCATAGACGCGACAAACCTGACGTCGTCGGAGGACCTCGAGAAGCAGGCATACGGGTTCAAGCTGTACCAGAACAACGCGGCTGGCCGATACCAAGCAAGCGAATCGTTCATCGCCTTGGTGCGGAAGCGCTTGGTCAGACGCGCAAACCCGCATTTGGGCGATCCGGCGTCTGTTCGTCTGCAGTGCGCGAGATGTCTGAATATTCGCACCGACTACGAACCTTTTTACGAGGACCACACCGGGTTCTACGTGATGCAGTCGATGATTTGCAGGTATTGTGCGATGGACTCCAAGTCCCGCATGCCGGAAACACCCAGCAAAGAACCAATGCACGGACTGAAGGGAACGGTATCAAAAGAAACTTTGCTGCAAAGAATTCAGCGAAAATATCAAAGAACGTATCAGTGATGCAAACAACGCTACACATCAACTGCATACAGCCTCCTCTTCCCTCGAGACGCGCCGATGACACTTGCCTGCGGTAATCGACGCTCCTCCAATCGTTCTGAGGCAAGAATTGTTTTCACACATACACACGCCTGCTTTTCTCCGATATGTTAACGAACGTGAATACCCACATGCACTGCTTTTATCCGAACAGACATAAGAACAAGAAATCGGGACTGGGGCATTATTAGTCTGAAGCGACTCACATTATTATCATTAATACATAGTGGCGATGATAGCTCTTGGTTCAAGAAACAAGAAAAAAAATCAAAAAAGATAATTTGACAAGGACGGGATTCGAACCCGCGGTACTTGCGTAAATGGTGGAATAGCCTTTCGGCGCTTAAAACCTAGAGGGGTATTAGTGTGATAGAAACAACGCGGAATCAGCGGGGTTACTCAACATCGCCATAACCACTCGGCCACCTTGCCATGACGATGGTTTTGCTTTTTTGAGCTTATATTAGTAGGCAGTCTCCACGGGGTATGGAGGTCCTGACAAAAGCCTTGCTAACCCCCCTGTCCGCCATGAGCCGCTTAGTGGTGGACAGTGACTGGAGTTAGAAAAACAGGTACCTGGTCTATAGCTGATAGCTATTATAAGCATAGCCGGCCAGTCGCTGGTGGAATTAGCTACATATATTACAAAGGGACCTCTGTACACTTTGAATCAATCACTGACTAATGCCAATGGCCTGGGATTTTATTTATTATCAACAGAACTATTCCTACATTACAGTCGGCAATTGGCAATATTATAGTGGATTGTTTTATATTGTTTTTTGGGGGGCCCTTTTTCGCGGTGCACTGCTGTAGCTAGCATAGCCAGAACGTCTATATAATGCTTGCAGACGACAAACTGACTCTCGTTATCATTATGTGAGGTGGGTTTTTTTTTGGTTTTGTTTTGTTTTTCAGCTGGCTAGTGGCGGCCGCACACTAGCCAGTGAGTATCACAGTGTTTAGCAATTGCAGTGGTTATGCTAACGACGAGATGCTGAACAGTGCTCAAGAGCCAACCTCTGGCGCCGCTGTAAGGCTTGATGAATACAGTTCAATCATCACTTTCTGACCCTCGGCCTCCAGGCTCCTGCCCCCTGTGTTGTTTTATATCCTGCTCACCAGAACGGTCGGGGGTTGCCTGATCCTAAATGGAGCTCAATGTGGTGCCTGTTATTTTGCGAAGCGATGCGGTGGAAGAGGAGCTGCCAGTCGAATGGGGCAAGCGGACAGGGCCAGTTTGTTTCGGTGTAGTAGTATAATAGCCATAAAGGATTGCGCATGGCTATTCCAATTAGAAAAGGGAAAGAGAGATAGGAGATGGAGGATGCGGAGCGTATGGCGCACTCTCATGCATGTACGACCTAGGATCATACTTCGTGAGAGAGCTCTACGTGGGGCCTGGCTTGGCTGGACAGTCGCAATGTGGTTGAGCCCCCCCGGGTAGGGTTATCAACGATTGACAGACTGTGTCGCACGAGCCATGCCCAGCGATCATTGAGCTGGCCTGGCATGGTATAGGAGAAGAGGATAAAAAAAAACCCTAGATCACTTACGGCATGTCCATTTATAGTCAGAATGCATACGCCAAGATGTAGATGACATGTGCGGTGACACGCCTGTGTCTTGGCTTGGCGGTGTAGTGGGGACCAGCGTCGAAGAGCCTAGTTGGTTTCCATCCTCAAACAAGCGCCTCTTGAAGTGATGAGACGGCGCCCAGGAGCGATCGGCGTAGCTCATCGATGTTCTTGGCGAGCGATAGGGCATAGCATTCCTGGCGGATCCACTCTCTGTGAACCCGAAGAACTTTGTCAATTGCCATTTGTTCCCTGAGCGAGCTCTCGCGATATGGCGTCCCCGACCAGGTGCTGATCAAGCTTCTGGCCCCGAACGTGGTCAGCCATTTGTCCGTGAGTTTTTGTCGCTCCGCCACCAACGACGCTTCCTGTCCGTCACCGCTTCGTGGTGACGCGGCGAACAAGGGCCCAGCAGCAACGGCTGTGCCCTTCTCGCCATCCGCAGTCTCCTGGGCGGAAGGAGTCGGTCGCTGCGGTGCCTTTTGTCGCTTTGGATATGGAACGACAGCCTCCCTTCCCTCTTCCACTGTCGTAGGATCGGCCTTGCGCTTCGGGGCTGAGGGAGGCTCAGAAACCACCGAGCGCTGCGCAAAATATCTCTGTAACATTATAAACATCTAATTCTGCCCACCTTCGATGGGATGACTCACTGAGAGCGCCGCTTTGATGACGGGGAAGCGCATAACGCCTTCACGGGGCACGAAACCAGCGTTATTCCTGTATAGCTTCTGGATCTCCTCGGCTGTGCCGTCCCAGCAAAGCTGGACCAAGTCTTCCAGATCCTTGTCATCACGCCCTCGTTGCCGAAGAGCGGCCACGGCGACTCTTGTCCCTGATATGCGACTAGCTCCCGGCATCATCATGTTCGACCCGACTCTATATTTGAACCCATATTTTGAGGTCATCACGTCGTCCCTGGCAGCTAGGACAATGCTGGCATCTTCAAGGCCGACTGGGCTGGGATGGGTGGAGGTCTCCTGGGCAGCCATGGTCTTTTCGTGCTTGACCAGTGCGAGTGGGCAGTGATTAGGAAGTAGGGACGTCTACACTGCATAAAGACATGCTGGACTGTCCTTCTTTCTGTGCATGTCAGCTCGAGGTCGGAAATTGCATAGGCCCCCAGACTGTGGTCTAGAATGTATGTTTGTGTGTGCGCGCGTGGCAGGTGTGGCTAGATTACCTTCGGTGCACAAGTAAAAGCTGACCTGAACCCCCGCAACCCTTCGCGTGACAAAGAGTAGACAATTTTTGGAACGTGTTTGGGCATATCCAGCGCGGCATGGAGAGCAGAGCCACCAGGTCAAAGGCTGCTGCCTTGTCAAGCATATAGAAAGTAGCATTAACCCAATTGCGAGACTATTTACAATCCCGCTCCCGTTATCGTCACGTCTAGCATCTTCCTCCTACCCCGCTACGAGCGTCGCAGGGCGTGGCGTTCCTGTTCCGGCTTCTTTTGCACGTCGCCCTCGTTGGCTTTTGCTCTGCCCACACGAGCATTCAGTACCTTACTCGAGAACGACAAGCTCGACTTCGTCTGGAGGAAGTTGGCCGCCAGCGGCGACGCTGTAACAAGAAAGAGCGAGCGGGCCCCGTTTCCCAGGGAGTACTTGAGCAGTTTGGTCAGCACGTGGTCGTTGTAAGGGATATGGGCATTGCGACCGCCCAGGGCGCCGATCACCCTACCCAGCGTCAGGAGACAGCTGTTGATGGCCGCGGTCTCCTTCTTGAGTGCAGGGTCGCCCTCTGCAGACTCGGGAATGCCCTCGGACCCTGCTAGATCCACCAGGTCCATCTGCGCCCTGCTTTTCTTGCCGTCTTTGACTCCCTCCATTATAATGGTGAGGATCAAGCTGGATCGACTTGACCGGTGGGAGATTGAGTGGCCCTTGGGAACGAGCGATGCAGTCCTCCGGGATCGCTCTACTTGTTGGAGAATAGACTCCCAATCCTCTTCGGACGCCACGGACTGGTACGTGCACCCTTCCACCGTGACGAGCCCACGGGCTACGTCGTCTCTGACTTGAAGCTTGCCCGCCGCACCGCTGTTTGCGCCATTGCCACCCGACAGGAGATCGTAGGCGCTTTCGAGGTAAACCTCGACGCAGCGAGCCTTCAGAGTGTAGGTACCGGCCCGGTCCCCCGTCAAAACGTTTCGGAACAGTTCCGCCACAATCTCTCGGGACATGTACGACATCATGTAGGTCTTCCCCGAACCCGTCTGGCCGTATGCCGCTATGCAGACGCCGCGCCCGTCCAGTAAAGACCATGGGTGGCGCACGATCTCCAAGTAGATGTCTTCGTTCGTGGCGGTGTGGTCGAATATGCTGTCGGCTTCGGCGGCGGCGTCAGCCAAGCTTGGCTCCGAGGGGCATGACACCTCCAACCGGCCGGGCCGGCTCTGCTGTGTCGAGATGACCGGCTGTTCCTTTTCCTCTTCCCTGAGCGGTCTGATGCGGATCATGACCTCCATGTGTTTCCGGTGCGACGAGTACTGATGGAAGAGAAGGCGACGGCTTTCTTGCAACTCCCCGATTTTTCTAGCAAGGGCCGAGTTGTGCGTGAGGAGTTCTGCGTTGTCACGTATGCTGTCCCCCAACTTCTGCTGAAGGGATTGGATTTCGGCGTCTCGCTCGTCTCTCTTGCTGTCATGTTGTGTCGCTTCGGCCGCCAGTTCACCTTCAGGCCTCGAAGCGTCGCGTGCGAAGCTCCCCCCGGTCGCTGCTTGCCCTCCTTGCGCTTCAAGGGACGCTAGTCTGCTCTCGAGATCCAGCTCCGCAAGCCGCTGCCGCTGCTCTCGTTCTTGGAGCTCGGTCCGCTGGGCTTGCAGGTCATCATGGTCATCTTGGCCATCTTGTTGAGCATGGGCAGGGCCCATCCAGCTTCTCAAGATACGCACTTGGCCCTGCGCCGTGTCCGATGCGTTATTTGGCAATACCATCTTGGCATTGACTGGTGTGCAGTAGAAAACACAAAGGCTGCGCTACGAGCTTCTCCCTACCAAGACTAGGCTACCATGCTTGACGGGAGGCTGCATAATCAGAGATAGGGGTTGGCATCAAAGCACAAGCCCTCGCATTCAATCAATTTTCCCGTCCCCTTCTTTCCAAACAGCAAAGTTACGCACTGATCTGGCCCTTTTTTACCTCGAGAGCTTCCCAGTTTCCCATGGTTTCACGAAACCCGAAAGAGCAACACCTAGCCTTGTGCCTGCCGCCGACAGATTGCCTTGGGTCGTCATGTGCCACGACAACTCCGTCACGGTAAGTTCCAGCGACTTCTACTACGAGGGTCGACTAACATTACGTTAGAAGGTATGCGGCCGCCCTGCCGGTGATTACTACGCGGAGCAGCCACAGTCCCACACCGACCTGAACCTGTGCGGTGCCATCAACGTCTACATTGTGCAGAAGCTCTTCCTGAATGACATCACCCCCACGAGCAGCGAGCGTGATTACGACATCACGTCGCCTTTCCTCGACAGCATCCTTGAAGGCGTCAATCTCAAACAGAATGGTTCCCGAATGTTTCAACAGACCTTCTACCCCCTGGTCCAGCAGCGGGTGGCTTACTACCTCTCGATGCTTGACCGACACGAAGCGTTTGTACCTGGCACGGATAACCGCAAGGGGCCCAAGAAGGATTGGAGACTGTTCCGAGACTGGGATAAAGATATGACCGTCATTGCCGTGTGGATGCAGGCCCGGTCTATATTGCACGACGATCGGCTAGAGCCTATCGGAACCAGCTTCGACGAAATTTGCAAGGCTGCCCGGGATAGCTCGGAAGAAGTGGACGACTTCGTGGAAACCGACTTGGCGACTCAGAACGACGCGCAGTTGAAAGCACTGCGTGTCCAGGTCACGTTGGAATTCCACCGTGTCGCCGGCCGTGCGGCGAAGTTTCAGATGAAACTTGAAGAAGCATTGGCTGTCGGGGCAACCGGCGAGCATGGCATTTTGGACGCGCCTGTGGATTTGGCCTACCGGGAGGATGTTGTGTTGCAGGTCGACTTGGCCAGCCTCTCTCGAGATGGCCTAGACGAGGTATTCAGACAAACGGGTAAGATGTATCTAGACAATACCTTGCGGGCTGGGGAGATCAAGAAGCGGCTGGACATCGTGGGTGAGGAAGTGGAACATAGATCTCGCCGCCCTGGTTGGAGATAAGGGGTGTAGGGTTTTGGGGGCGAGGTGATAGGTGTTGGTGGAATAAACCAGCGAAACCGAATGTCCCAACGCCTGTTTGCAAGCGTCTCGGCCGGGCCGATCGCTGCGGCTTCGTATCAATGAACAGATTGTTTCCCACATAGAGCCCATCAATGCGACGCAGCTGTGAAACAGTCGTAGCCAGGAGATGTAGAAACTCTGGACGGGACAGCTTGAGAAGTTTCCACTGGCGCGTGCTCCGAACAGCCGCGCCATTTATAACGGCCACCAGTCGCCAACTTAGCGGCACCCTTTCCTGCGGCCCACGACACTGCTGCAGGACTCCAATTCTCCCCAAGATACAAATCTCCTAAGTGCACCAAGCCGCAGCCATGTGCCTAGCCAACTCGAAGACGGCAAGTCTACCTATTCCATGACACGTCAAGACTCAACTAACATAACCGGCCCGCAGATGGTCGAGGGCGTTCCCCTCGCCGTCATAACACAGAACACCAGAAAAAAGATACCCTGGTGCCAACAAGCCAGAAAGACTATGATGCGGCACATCGTCCGCTATGAGCTGGGCAGATATGTGGCAAGCGGTAAACACTACAAGTCGCACAAGTTCGAGAAGTTGTTGAAGGCGCTCAACGTGAATGTTTCGGATGACGCTGGTCTATTTAGCAGGTACGTGTGGCCCAAGGTCGAGTCGGCACTCAAGTACCAGATCGAGAAGCTCTGGAAGATGGACGCCATCTACTACGATACACGCGGGCGCGAGACCTACAAACCGTGGCTCAAGGACTGCCTCAAATCCTCCTGGGATGGCGATATTGAAATCCTCGCCGCGATGAATACAGAGACCCAGGATGACGACACCGACGACAGCAGCGACAACCACACCGAGGCTAGCGACGTCGCCGATGACGCTACGGCGTATGACTCGGACGCCTCGAACGCCTCGAAAGCCCACGACGATGCCTTTGACGAAAAGGACGCCCGCCCCTCTCACAGAACGAGTCGGGTTCCGGCGGACCATAGCCGGCGCCAACCAGCCAACCTCCGCTCGGACACCCGACGTGCATCCCATGCCGATGCCCGCCAGCCAAGATTGGAACAGCGCAACCGGGAGCCGGTCAGCCCGCGCGGTCGCCGTTCGGACGAGGTTCGAACATCTGGCGCCTTTTTCGGGCGACAGCGTGGGGATCTCGCCTCCGCTCTGAACGCCGCCCAGCATGCCTTCAAAGAGTGCGTAGATAATTACGTGTACATAGCCACCATCGACTACTATATCAGTGCGGAGAGGCTCGGGCTGCCGGTGCCGGAGTTCGCCAGCGAGATGCGGCAGGTTGCGGAGACGGAGGGCGGGTTGGACAGATACAAAGAGAAGCAGTATAAAGACAGTTATGCTTCACTGGACCTGTTGGAAAAGAGCATCTGGAACCCCAGAAATAAGAACTACTTCACCCAGGATGGAGATAAGCTGGAGGAAAAATTCCAGGCGCGAATCCTGGGCCGCCTGGCGAAGAGTCCTGAGTCCCCGCATGATTAGCGTGATAGAAGATCGTTGGAAAGGGGTTGGAGGAGTCCGGGAAGTTCTCCTACGAGCAGAGTCGAGAACCAATTTGCTGTATCTCAAGTCATTAATTTAGTTTACCAGCGTAAGCTCTTATCTGGAATAGCTGCGTGCAATACACCAAGCTGGTGCTACTCTAGCAGATCGAAGATGTGTCCCGCTTAGCCACCTCGCAGATTGCCACGATCCCTGGCATACGTAGCATGGCGACTCTGCGGTAGCGAAATACCACCATGCTCGGCAAAATTGCAGTAGCCGGCACTCCCCAGGATCTTGTGGTCTGACCCAGCGCCTCCTGGTCGTTGTCGGTACAAGAGGGCGCTTGATCGACGCACGGGGCGTGGCTCTGCATTTCCGGCTCCAATGGCTGGGACGCGAAACAAAGGACAGAAGTTCGAGTATACCGGAGCGCCCAGAGAGTCTTTACGGAACGAACGTCCCGCTCGATTTTGCAACACAGTGGCCCTGCCTCACAACGCAGGAGACTGGGACGATCCTGAGGAGCACCCTGTCCATCCTCCGTATGGCCCAGCAACAAGGCACCTGAACAGCGCAACACCATGGTTGAAACACATTGCGTTGCCATGTCGGATTTTCCTATAAAGCGAACCGGTAGGCGGTTTTCCCAGGCTGTAACTCGTTCTAGCACCGCTTACACTCTGTTCCCCATTTTGACATCTTCTCCTCTGCCAGATCATCTCGTCTTCTTAATTTCGTGTAGCGAATTCAGATACCAACACCTCTTCCAGACTTCATACTCCCGTATACTGCTCTTTTGTTCCTCCTTCGAGATTATTCCTTGCAGGCTCCTCTGGTTCAGCATGACGGCCGAGGGCAAATATGTTGCGCCTACGGCTGCTCAGGTCAAGCAAGCCAGCGCTCTGCTGGCATTGGAGAGCGTGACCAGCGTGAAGACTCAGGCTAAACGATTCAGGCTTTCTACGATGACTGTGACCGCTGACAACATCACGGAGGTTAAGGTGCAGTTAGCCCTCTGCGCACTGGGATCTCGTAAAGGGGCGCAAGAGGCCAGCGACAATGAGACTCTTGACGATGATCACGTGCAACTGGTCGGTCTCCTGGAGAGCTGCGCTACTTGCGCGAGCAAAGAGCTGAGGGGGCTTTATTGGGTCCCAGCGATGAAAAAGCTGAAGGATAGCCAGCATGCAGAAATCGTGGAGGAGATCCTCAAGGTTTGTCGTCAACTTCGGGCAGACTGACTTCATGCTAACAACTGTGCGTTTTACGCAGGATCACTACGCCAAAGCAGAACCCACGTCCCAGAATAGCCCAATGACCACGCTATCTTCAGAAAGCGACCAGCCCAAGCCGTCTACATCCTCCCCACCAACCGTCCCCAAGAAGCGGGGAGCGGCTGGAAGCCATGCTTCCCAACCGGGTCCCAAGAGAGCCAAGAGCAAGAGCAAGAGCAAGAGCAAGAGCAAGAGCAAGAGCAAGAGCAACCCAAGCAAAAGCCAGGCAGACAAGAAGCTTTCGAAGACGCCCCCGACCCAAGACGACTTGAAAGACGGCGACCAAGGCAAAGGCAAGACGGGCAAGAAGCCTGAGAAGACGCTACCAACCCAAGACGACTTGGAACATAGCGACCTAGATGAATCGCACACCCAAAAGCGCATTTACCAGAATTTGGTGAAGTACTGGCGTCAACACGTTTTGTTAAATTCGTTGTACTTCCTATTTTCAGAAGAGCGCTATACGGATCTTCCCGCAGAAGAACAGGTCCATGTGGATGAGTTTCTAGACAAAAACAAGCGATACATCAAACGTTACTCTGTCCCGATGAACATGGACAAAGACCGCGCGATCTTACGACAGTCGCTTATGGACGCTGTCCACGTTGCGAGAAGAAATCTCGGTGCAGCTTCTGCAGCGGTTGAGCTCGATGGACGCAAGGGGGATGCTATGGGCAAAGGCCGCGCAAGCTTGCAAGAGCCGGCTATGGATGCTGTCAAAGCTACGAGACGCAAGATCGCTGCAACATCCAGAGCTGCGAAGTTCCATGTACGCGACGAGTATGAGGAAGAAGTAGACGAAGACGAGGAGGAGGAAGAGGAAGAGGAAGAGGAGGACGAAGAAGAAGAAGAAGAAGAAGAAGAGAATGACGAAGGAGAAGAGGACGAAGACCAAGAAGGGGGCTCCTCTGACGACTTTTCTGCCGCAGCCACTTTAGGTCGGACGTATCGGCAGGATCCCCATGACTTGAGGAATGTTGGCCTTGATGACCACGCCGATGGTGACCAGGAAGAGGACGATGGATACCAATCGCCGCATGCTGAGTTCAGAGATCTAGAATCCTGGAAGGGTGAGGATGATTGAGGGTGTTTTAAAAAACCTTCTCATCAGGCATAACATCAGCAGAAGCGTCGTGTGTAGCAGATGTATCTTGTTCAGCAGACATGAAGGGATGAGGCAAGCTACGTAACCTATCTAGGCCGTATGCAATGGAATGAAATGTGTTAGGCATGCGCCTGGTCCATCAGAGGCATACACGGCGTTTGTGAAAGACGATGCCATCGACAGAGTCTCTCATACGGCCCCCAGGTTCGTAACTGAATGCCAAAGGGACACAAGACGCGCCCTTACCGCCACTTGACCGGCGCGGGAAGAGGTTTCATAGTAACGAGCTCGGACCGGCTCACACAGCAGTCACCTTGCCAGGCTCGATCTGATATGAAGAGTGTAGAAGGTATACCAGAGTCATTTGCGTGAATCAACGTGTTGGGCGAAACCCCGCGAACTCTATAGTAAGGAAAACACGACGATGCCGCGTTGGTAGTCCGCTGGACTATTTAGATAAGACCAATATGAACAGGTTCTTGCCTGTGCCAAATTCGTTCATCTGGCGAACATGGAAAGCAAGAAGCAATTCACATGCGAATTCGTCAAGCGCAATGGCCGGACGTGTGGCCAGCAGTTCACGCGAGCTTGGAACCTACAGAGACACATCCGAAAACAGCATGCTCGGAAGGCCATACCCTTAGGGCAAGCCCCGCCCTCTGTACCTGGAGCGCTTCCTCCCGTCGCCCCACAGGAACATGAACTTGGCCTACCAGCCCTACCCGTAGCGTGGGTCCCTGCTGAATCCTCCCCGCCCAGCTCCCTGATTCCTCCCAACCAGCCGTGCGACGTTCCTCCGCCCGTCGGTACCGACCTCCCTCTCGACCTCCCTCCCGACCTCCCTCCCGACAGCCCCAATAGCCGGCAACTTGTCGGCCAAACGAGGTCAAGCGTAATTTGTCCAGATGCGCACCTCAGCGGTATCGGCGCGGATGGCGACAGCGCCAGTGGAGGAGGACGCAACAGCGACGAGAATAGCAAGAGACACACTTCCTGGCGAGGGCGGTCGGCGGCCTTGGAAAGATTCCCTTCTTACGACGTTCGGACCTCTCGCAAGTACCCGCTGCAAGAGAGGGCCATTTCGTGGCTCACACACTCGGCCTATGAGCACTTTCACGAGTACTGGGAGCGGACCCTGAACAGCTGGGGCGTCAGAGCAGGACGCTTTTCGACGTGTGTTCTTGTCCCGGCAGACTGGATCGCCCTCGACCCAGTGGAGCTCATCCCCAAGTTTAATCAGCGCACATGCCCGAAAGCCCGCATGGATCGACCCTGCTTCCACTACGAAGATCACCATACCAGCATATCGCGAGCCGTCGCATGGTTCTCGCGGTGGCCGCGGTCGGGCGGGGAGCTCGACGTCTTCTTGGGCTGTGGGCCGTTCAAGTCGATGCACGGCTCCCACACCTGCCACCACGAGAACTGCATCGTGCACATATGTTACGAACCCTCTGATATGAATCTAGACAGGATCCGTTGCCACGATCGCGCCCGCTTCCTGAGATCCGAGGGCAGAGCCATCCCCGAGTACTGCGACATACATGACCCACCATGTCACTTACCGGTTGGTAACATTATACGGTGGGCCTGCAGGCTAGCAATTGCTAATTAGATAATGTAGCTCGCATCCCTAACGACATTCGAGGCCTACCTTATACAATTCGCGGTCCTGCGTAGGAGCCGCGGCCTTCCCCAGCCGCCTCCGCCGCCGAGGCCGCGTCGGCACCCGTATAGGACCTTTGAGACCAAGCTCCCTTTGAGTGCGGGCTTCGGTGGCGGGTCGAGCCTTCGATACGACGATGAACCCCTCACAGGATACGACGTCCGCGTAGGTCGACCGACCTTGATCTGCAAATTCTGCCCGGGCATCAAGTCTTTCGCACGGGTCACCCCGCTCTGGTCGCATCTCGTACACGCCCACGACGACGTGAGCACTGCGGACCGGTTAGAGGAAGTATCATGGTCTGCCTCGCTGTGGAGGGAGTATTGGGAGAAGGTCTCAGATGGGGGAAAGAGAGACGGCTTGACAATGCAGCGCCTTGCCCAGGCCGTTGCGGGTGGGTTTACTTGGAAGCATGTACTGGATTGGGGCCTGCGTTAGGGTGGAGTCGTCCGGGACTGGGAGATAGTTGTTTCCTCAGCTGCGTCATCTGGGCATCGGCGACGTCGTCGTTTTTTCTGCCGGCGCCATGTGCTCGATGTTCTGTCTCGGTGTCCGCACATGGCCACATGATGGACAGCATCGGGTAGTCGTGAGGCTAGATGGGTTTGTGGTTAGACTCGACACGGGTTCAGTATGCAATAAACCCTCCTTTGTTCTGAAGGGCTCAGATTGTCTAGTCCACTTTGCAGGTGATACGGTGGTGTTCCAGTGTACGATCATGGCCCTATTTTTCTGGCGTCTATGGAACTATGGCCGGTTTCTTCGCTAGCCAGAATCAGAAGAGAGTGAACGAGTTGGTCGTTCTGACGCTGCAGTCAGACAAGTTCCGTCGCACCCATGAGCCATACAGTATTCAGTATCCTTACTGCAAACCCGAAGCCCTCGCCGGGCGGGCGCCGATTCCCAATTCGCCACGCCTATCATGGCGCTGCCCCTGGATGCTCATGCGTTATCCCCGGCCTCCTTTGCAGCTCCGTCCTCACGACGCTTCAACTCGGCCTAGATGATGTAAGCGCCACGTTCCTGGGGCGATTGCGGAGAGACGTACCGTGATGTAGCGGTCTACCATGTCACGCTTCGTCCAGTAACCTCCAACATCCACAAAGTCCTTCATCTGTTCGGCGCTCATTCCCATCATGTTCACGAGACTGGCTCTCATCGGGTCGTCGCGCGGGAGGTCGTACTCCCACAAGGCCAGGATGGCTTGAAGGGTAGCGTTGCTGACATTATTCGGCTCGATGTCGCGCTCCGCGGCTCGCTGCTCCAGGAAAGAGTAAGACAAGTTCTTGAGGTCCCAATATTTGACGTAACCGGAAGGGCGCACCTCCGCTTCCTTCGATTGCTGATCTCGCATGATGATGATGATGACGATGATGTCGGTGCAACAGCTCGTGGTTGATGAGGGTAGTAGATAGGCTTGTAGTCCACAATCCCAGAGTGTCCGTGGTATTTGAGCATGCCTGTCTGGGGGCATAAATATAGACACAACTGGATGCTATCTTGGCGATTTATGGCCTTTGCAACTGACGATTGCCCGGCCTACGCGTCACTGCTTGCTGCCAGCTTTTAGGAAGACACTGTTTTCTTGATCGCGACTAGCCCTTGCTTTGACAAGTTTGGTTTTGATACATATCTCCTGGTAATCCTTACCGGAAACAAGCATGCCAACCTAGTATAAAGGGTGCCATCATTGATGTTCATGAACTGCATCAGTTGCTGCAGTGACAGGGCAACCTACCCAAGCTTCCCTTTTTTTAGATGTTTTCTATGATTCCCCAGGTAAAGACAACCGCTTGACTATGGAATAATACATACGAAGGTGGTCAGTCTATTTGCAAACAGAACGCAGTGGCGGAGCAACCTACCTAAGTTTCCCCTTTTACATGTTTTTGATAATTGGCCAGGTGAAGACAACAGCTTGCCCATATGCGAAGGTGGCTGATTTGCTCTTTGGCTTGACACCAACCGCTTCGTTTACATGGACTGGCACACTTCTCACAGCGCATACTAACATCACACCCACCATATGCGAATAGTCCTTGCTGGAACCTTCCTACCGGCGAAACTTACTCTAGCGTAGGCACGGTTGTCGTGAAGGATCGACTCATTGATCTTGACACCACGATACCGCCCTTCTCTCTGCACCACGTACCTTGGACCGCATTCCCGCTCCTGGCTCATCGCGCCACGGCGGATTACCAAGGCGCGAAAGAATGGCACAAGAACTGCCTCGTCACATGTGGCGCAAAGCCTTCGTCGTTGAAAAGGGAAGACGGGCGGCTCGTTGGCAGCAGGCCCGAGAGGTTGCTGAGCGCAGGGGCATCGACACGAAGGGCAAGAGCCTACTAGGCCTTGAGGTGGAGATCACCCTGTCTAACTTTGGGTTAACCGTCTCCGACGAGCCCGAATTCACGGCCGAGCTAACGGAGCTATGGCAACTCCCTAAGCAGGCGCTAGTCAACAGAACACAACTCCCGCCTTACGTAAACAAAAAGACGAGAGAAAAAGTGCTCACAGCCTTTATCCAGGTAAGCAGTTGGGGCCTCGGACAAGTGGATTAGGGGGCTCCAGCTGACCTAAGTACGCACATGCTTAAGGGACGGATCGAACTGCCGCCCGGCCCATTGCGCGCGCCGAAGTTTTCTCCCTCGGAAGGCCCTCGGCGCGAACCAGAGTCTTCTACCTCGCAAGGCCCTCACATTCCCGCGCCGGTGCAGCCACCACAAAGCCTACGGGAGCGTCTTGAGTATTGGTATGTCGCGAATAATCTTCGAGGCGGCAGTGATTATGGCCCCTCTTTCGAGGGCCCCATCACTCTCTACATTGGTGCCGCACGTTCTCCATGTACCTTCACCGTCCGCGTACTCGTCCCAGCAGCCACTGAACACATTACAATCCCTACGGACGACCGCAGCGGAGATTACGATTGGGCCCCGGCGCTTCAGCGTCAAGGGTTCCCGTCAGAGGAGCAGCTTCGACGCGCCGTGACCTCTGGCCGATTTGCGGACGCCGACGTGGCCGGGGATGCCCACAAGAAGTGCCTCGGCGCTCTGAAGCACGTCATGGCTACATATAACGGCATGGGCCATGAAAGCCAGTACAAGCTCGAGAATCTGATCAGGCGTTGTCGGGATAAATGGGTAGACCCCGCATCCGACCTGGATTTGCCCCGCCTCACCGGGCCTCCCATGTTCAACATATCTACTCGCAACGACGGCGTCGTGGAAATCGAGCCATCGCGGTGAGTGCCATTCTGATCAACGATGCGCGGCCGATCTGACTTGCAAACTATGCAGCGCCATGTGGTTCGACTTTTCCGACCTGGAACCGATCACTTACAAGCAGGCCGCGTCCGACGATAGACCTATTGTGACCATTCTGGACCGTATCCTGCAGAGCTTTAGCGCCAAGAGACAGGTTCTCGAAGCTTGGAAGCGGGGCCGCGAGCTGGCCGAGGGCAGGGAGGATCTTCGAGGGGCGATGTGGCCTCGCTGCGAACATGCGGGAGGTGACGGCTTCCACATCTGCTGCGGTTGCATGGGCATTGTGAAGTGTCAGGATTCAACCCAGGCTGTGGACGGACGGATTCTCTGTGAGTTATGCGCAGAAGATTAGTGTTCGGCGAAGAAGGAGCAGTGCGCATAGACTTGTATTGGGTATAGCTCAGCTATGTATTCACTTGACGGGCACTGTACTCCTCGATCAAAAAGCATGCGCGCACTAGAAGACATACCTCGTGCACCTAGGCGGATGGCTGCGTGAGAGCTCTGCACCCGACTGAGTTGTAGAAGCGTAAATCGAAACGCGTTTTTCATGTGGTTGTCGTGGGTTGAAGGAGTCCTTGGACCCAAGTTGTTGCTTGCGCAGGCAGATTGGCCGACCGTGTCCAAACTAAAAAGCCGGGTTCGGCAATACGCGACGCGCCCAATAAACTGCAAACACCATCGCCCACCGTAGAAAACGCCTTTGACAGCAAAGCAGAGCATGACACTCGGACAGCGGATCAAGTGAGGACACCGTCCATCCCGCAACATCCCCTACACAACCTGGCACACCACGACATCATGGCTTCTCCCCCACAGAGCCCCCCCACAGAGCCTGAGCCCTCCCGACGGGCTTCGAAACGAAAGCGAGACGTGACCTGCTCCCTCCTAAGCCCTGATGGAAACGACATTGTCGAACTCGTCATGAAGCGGGCGGTCCGTGAGAGAAGGAAGACAGATGGGAGGAGGGCCGAGATGGACCGAGAGAGGTGGCTTGATTTCGCCAATGCATACAGCTTGCAGGAGATACGAGACCTTCTCGACCAGTGCCTCCATGGAGACGTTGTCGAGGCTTGCCGGACTATGCGGTCGGCCCGTGACTTGGATGGGTTGCCGGTCGCTCATTTGCACGACCTCAAAAACCCAGATACGATCAAAGCCCTGGCGCACGGCGACCATTCGGGGTGGTATTTGATCATCCTTTTCGACGAAAGAGATGAAGTCGAGTCCATGTTCTATGTTGGACAAGCCATAGTCTTGTTTGGCCGAGTGGATGGACACAGAAAATGCGCTCTACAAGGCCAAGATATAGACTCCATGATATATTACATGTGGTCTCGTCCCGGTAAACACGCCAAAGCCGTCTACCTCGGGCACATTGAACCTGGCCTGTTCGGGCTGCTCCTTCATAAGCAATGTCTGCTGACTCTCGGAGAGGAGATACTCAGCGTGTACCTGCAATCGCTCCACCCGTCCATACTGACTCGGTACCTGAAGAAAACCGAAATTCAACACCGGCACAGGGGCCTGCAGCGCAAGTTCCCTTTGGAAGGAGGTTATCGAGGTCAGGTAGCGGACATTGCTTACTTACAGATCTCGGGCCATGAGGAATACGCGGACTTCGCCCGCCAGCGCCTACTTGACAGGCCCCTCTTTCATATTCGGCAGGCTCTCGAGTGTGGGTTCCTCAGTACAGCTCGATCGGGTCAGAAGGAAACGGTGGAGCTTATGTGTGAAAACTGCGGATTTGTTTATGTCGATGTCGTCCCGTACTATGTTACCGAGGGGAGTTACAAAGGATATTATCGTCAAACTGTGTGGAATTGCCTGATGAAATGTGGCAGCGGTCGTCGCTCCATGGCAATGACGCCAACGGATCCCCAGTGCCAGGTACTCAGCCGAGGTCATTGGAGGGAGCTGTCATCTTTGTATCTCGATCCCCAGGGACTTAGTCCTGAGACTTCCCGCAACAAGCCGTATAGCCGCGACCCTCAGGGTGACGAACCCCGGGAGGTTGTTCTCCATTGCGGCTGTTGCAAATCCGCCGAAACAATATGGAGGGACCTCGAGCCAACATATTCTCGCCTTTCCCGACAGACTATGTATATCAACAGCAAGATGCCCTGCGCAGCACTATGCTGTGGTGTGGGTCCCTCGAGCTTACATTACCACGAACCTGTCGACCCGAAGTTACCTTGCGTTCGAAACCTTGTCGTGGCGCACTTTTGGGCGAAGCATATCAAGACAATCACTACGAATCACTCGATGGAGAAGTTTATCACGGCCAGTAAGACGGTCGAAGCGGAGGCGACGGTTTCACAGCCTAGAAGTACCGAAGCGGAGGTGACGTTCTCACGGCATAGCCTCTGGGAGTTTTTGGACTCGGCATTGGACGATTCCGACAGTATCGGGGCTGAAACTGGGGGGCCGAAGCAACGGCAGCACGAAACCGCATGCAGCGACGGCGTTTACCAACACAACAGCATCTGGCATTTCCTGGGGCCGGAGGCGGACGCGACGTAGCCAAGGATTCGCGGGACCAGCTCGCAGTGTCATAGGACGATACATATGTACAGAAGGGTTAGCAATGGATTTATTAGTCTACCTGCAGTCGAATCACCCGAAAGAAGGGCGTGTAGCGAAAACTATGTATAGCTTTGTGCCCTCCGTGTCCCCCTTTACAGAACTCGATGGAGGTTAGCTCTCCAAGCCCACACCGCCCCGGCAAAAGTGTAAATGCCGTTGAGCCACCACGTGACGGCGCGCTGGAGGTCGTCGTCGCCCCCCTTCTGTGGCAGTTGGTTGGTGTCGTTGCCATGTGGGAAGGGATCGGGGTCGTGGCCTCCCTCGTGCGAGAGGGCGTTGTTGCCTGCGAACTCTTGGAAGTGGATGTCGCAGAGTCCGATCCGACTTGGCGCGTGTAGCTCGATGGCCCGTTTGACGATCTCGGGTCGAAGGTAGGTGGTTGGATGCGCAGAGGAGAATGCCCGCTGGTTCTCTAGGAGGGGAATGAGGATCCCCCCGTCCTTGGGCGCGGCCCAGATCCTGTGGAGAGGGATTTTCTCCACGGACAGGGCCAAGACTAAGATACCAAAGTCTCCAGTGAGCTCCGCACTGGTGGTCTGGGGCCTGTATCGGGTCGGGATAAACTCACCCGGCTCGTCGGGGAGGAGGTTGATCTGCCCCAGGACGACGAGCGAGTAGGGGTTGAGTCGAGGCATGATGGTTGGTGCAAGGTAAGCTGTGAGATGGTAGGAGTTTGGCTGGCTGTTTTGGGTGAAGGGAGAAGAGCGGGAGGATTTCTGCGGCGTGGACGACGGCTTATGAACAGGCTGCGGGAGCGACGGTGTCTTGATGCCAGGGCGATGGTCCGCGCGTCTGGAACCCCCTGGACAAAGGACGAGACTGCCACGTAGCTCGTGTGATGTGTCGAATCCAACTGTGCTGGCTCGAACCTAGGGTCAAAGGGCGCCTGCCGGAGAGGTAGAACAGGCACCGTGGCTCTTTGTGTTCATGAGACAGGTCCTCTGGATTTAAAGAGCTCTGCGCCTGACCTGTCGATATCCTCCCCCCCTCTTCCATGCAGACACGACTCCTCACGAGACACGAGTGCGAGAGAACCAATTTCACAGTCTGCAAACAGCTAAGAAGATCGCGACAATGCTGGTCCTGCGGGTCGTTCCCGTCCTGGCCTTCCCTCTGATGTGGTACCTTTGGGGCGCGTCGTCGCCGCCCTTCCTCCTTTACGCAGTCTGTTGCGCTTTTTACGTTTGGGCACTACGCGTGAGACTACGGACGGGACGGATGCATGTGATATCTGTCATTTTTTGTTCTATTTACCTGTATAGCGTCGTGAAATACTACCGCGTCGGCATCCGTGGTATGCGCCCCTGGGTTGTGACACAAAGTAGAGCGGCCAGAAGACTGACACCCGTCTTGACAGACCGATACCGCAATGACCTGGAGACCGCAATCGTGGAGCACACACTCCGTCATTCGGCGACTCCGCTGGGGACGGTGGAGCGTGGCGACGGGATATTGTGGGAGTTTCTCGACCTGCCGGCCCCGGGCGCGGAAGTCGAGGGGGATTGCCGACGGCTGGTGGAGTACCTGCACGCCCACCAACAGGCTGTGATGCGAGATCTGAGGAACCCCGTGATGAACGGCGACGAGGCGGCGCGGGAGCGGGACGCGCTCGTCGGTCGGGTGGTCGAGTTCCTGATGGGGGACTGTGGGGACGCCGGCGCTACCCGCACTGGTCGCAGCAGCCCCGCAGCACGGTGGTGACTCGGGTGAGCAGGGCCAGGGCGTTCTCCAGTGCGGGGCGCGGGAGCTTGCTGTCCTCGATCAGGTAGGCGAGGGTGTCAGTGTGGAGGGCCGTCAGCGTGGTGCGGCACGCCTCTTTGCCGGAGACGCAGGAGTTTCGGACGTCGTGGAAGCGGTCGCCGAAGAGACGCCCCAGGTCGGGGGTGCTGGGCGGGCAGAGCGGCGCGCTGTCGACGGGGTGGCTGGTGGGGGGGAGGAGGCGCCGGTGGTTGTGGAGCAGTGTCTCGACCGCGTGGTCGAGGTCGTTCAGGTAGACGTCTGTAGAGAATGAGATTGTGAACCCGGTTGGGTCGGCCGGATACGTACCGTTGGCGCGGAGGGGGGTCCAGCCCCAGCGCCGCTGGAGCGCGGGGACGATGTTTGACCAGTGGACGAAGCCGGAAACCAGTAGCAGGATGTAGAGGCGCGTGGGCCTGGCATGCCAGCCGCGCCGGCCGCAAGAGACCCATGTGGCCAGGCCGACGAGCAGTAGAAACGAGAGGCTGGTGGGGAGCGCGGCCAGGACGAGGGTGAGAACGCATAAGAGTAGGGCGGCCGGGAGGTCCATGGTGGCGCGTGGTGGAGGACGGACGGAGAAAAGGGGATGGGACCCGCCGGCTGGTGGGATGTTAGGGGGGGCGCGGTTCTTGTAGGGGCGGCTTCCCGGCTGCGCTTTGTAGGGCTTGAAAGGCTGGGCCTGGGCGGCGCGGCGGTTTGTGCTGCCAGGGAGGCTCTTTGTGGGCGCCGTGGGTGTGGAGGGGGTGCTGGCTGCTACTGGCGTATGGCCGCCAGTATGTGAGCACGCGTTTTCTTGTGGGCGGCGGACGATGCCGGGACGTTGTCGGACCGTGTTCCTTGGTCTTGCTGAGACTTGTACTGGCGGGGCGGGGCGGGTCCTGGATGGGCGGAGAAGAGGTGCCCGGGGCGGTCTGGGGCTCTGGTATGGGGCCGAGGATCCCGCGGTGCCGAGCCGTGGAGGGGGGCGTAGGGTGTCTGGGGGCCGTTGGCTTCGCCGATGAGCAGTCGCTCCCACCAGGTGGCCAGCTGCTGGTCCGCGATGTGGTGGGGGGGAAGCCGCTCTAGGATGTCGCCGAGTCCGAGCTTGTCCGAGAGGGCCGCTTCAACTTCGTAAAGTTGGTTCCAGTGGCCGGCGCTGATAGGGCTGTCTAGATGGGCGGCGAGGTGGAACAGGGAGGCGGCGATCCGGCGGAGCCCGATGGGGATCTGGGCCGGCCTGTCGGCGCCGTCTCCGGGGAGTGGGGTGTGGAGCTGCAAGCCGAGGCCGGATGGTGGCTGGAAGGCAACAGGTGGCTGGGGAGACTCGTTGTCCGAGTTCCAAGGATTGGTATAGACCGATGGATCCATGGAGATAGAGATAGGCAATCAACGATGTGGTGAAAGAAGATGAGGTATGGTGAGAAAGGCGATGAGGTGTCCAGGGATACTTCCAGGAATCAATAGATTTAACTCCTCAGGATGCCGTTTGCTGCCTTGTCTACCGCTGTAATTACCGCCTGGTTCAAGGCTCTTTGTCGCTGTCTTACAATAGAGGGGAAGATACTAGAATTCTCAAGGAACATCGGCTTCCCCGTGATTCGGTTCCCCGTGTCTCGGTTCCCCGTGTCTCGGTTCCCCGTGTTTCGGTTCCCCATGTTTCGGCTTCCCCGCGATTCCGGAGTAATTCTCTCCTTTTCTACACCAGACTACTCCTTAAATAAGGAATAGTTGCCCCCGAGTGTTCCATAACCCACGCCTCTTTCGAGAGCGGTGAAAATATAGCCTTACGGCACTTAAAACCGCCGCCTTGGACCACTCGGCCAAATCTGCCGCTTCTGCTGCTCTTGCTGTGCCGAAAACTCCAAAAACGAAGTCTATATCGCCGACATACGAGCCAGGAGAAGAAAAAGAAGTTTCGGCCCCCGGGAGCGGACAGGAGTTGCTACCCTGGAGCGAGAACATTTTCCCCCTTGCTGTCATTCTGCGTCGCATGCAACTGCAAGACATGTACTCCGTAGGTTGCTCATCGATGAGACGAAAAAATACAAGACCTCTTCTTCCTCTATCCTATCCCCCAATCCCCAATCCCTCAGCAAACCTCTCCAACGCCCCATTCACCTCCTCCCTCTTCTCGAGGTGCACCCAATGCCCCGACCGCACCGTCACCACCCCCTCCAGCCCCAGCCCCGGCACCCACGCTCGCAACATCCCAATCTGCATCTCTCGCGCCGCAGCGGGCTCCTCCGGCACAATGAGCAGCGACGGCAGCGCAATCTTCCCCTTCCCTTCTTTGCCCTCATTATCATCCTTCTCCTGGCCAAAGTCCACTTCCTCATCGCGGACCGATAGATTTCGATCCAGCATCCTGTAGTACTGCGCCGCCCCCTCATACCCCCCCTCCCGCCCAAACGTCTCCAGATGTCGCCGCCGCAGCTCAGGCGGGAACCAATCCCCGACCCTCTGCCGCCGTCCTCCTTCGACGAAACTCTTGAAGCCCTGTAGGGGGTGGAAATACAAATCCCACGTCGCGGGGTCGTCCGTAAACAGAATGTCCATGACGGACGCCGCGTGCCTCTCCATCATCTCCCGAGACCCCGCGTCGCGCGCAATGTAGGAAATGTACCCCAACATCTCCGTCCCGCCCGTCGCCTCCCGCGTCATCTTGTTGATGGCGTCCAAGTCGAATCCGGTCCCGGGGCCTGCCGGCCCGATGCCCAGGAACGCGGCGCCCTGGAGACGGTCCGGGTAGTACAGCGCGAAGCGCGAGAGGACGTTGGCGCCCCAATCGTGTCCCACGCCCACGGCCTTCTTTCCGACGCCGAGGGCATGGTCGAGCAGCTCGGCGAGGTCCCGGCTCAGCGGCTTGAGGCGGTAGTCGCTCGTCTCCGCAGGACAGCTGCTGTCGCCGTACCCGAGCATGTCGGGGACGAGCAGGCCGTAGCCCTGGGCCTGGAAGTGGCGGATCTGGTAGATCCAGTCGTCGAGGTGAGAGGGCCATCCGTGCAGGAGGAGCAACGTCGGTTTCTCGTTATTGCCATCTCCTCCTGCTGCCGCTGTGCTGGCCGCTGCTATATGCACGTAGGAGTACTTGTACCCCCTGGACACAGTGAACTCTTGCCGACGTAGGTTGAAGTCCATGTTTGTTGAAATGCCGGCTGTAGTTTTTCCTTCTTTCCTTCCTATCGAGTGTTCGGCCTCTACGGGTATTGTGCTTCACAACAAGTGGAATATCAGAAGCATGTGACTTTATACATGTAGTTCCAAGGTTACTTAGGTGAATTGGTACGTCAGCCAAATAATCAGCCTAAGTGAAAGTCTCCGAGAACTCGCCGTCGACTGGAGGCTCACGCCACTCTAGACGATCGCCATCAAATAACAGGTGCGACTTACTAGAAGTGTACAACAGTCGCTAGAGCAGGATATGGTCAAGAGGTCCAAGAATCATACCCATCCACTAAAACCAAGAAGGGGGAATAAAACATCAACATATCATCAGAAGAACTTAGGAATTGAACTTTCACATATGTATTCACACAGAAACCGCTGTCTGTTGAGGCCATGTTCGCCCAAGACCAAGAGTAACGCAACCTCTATAAACGTCTCTCTCTCTCTCTCTCTTCTTCTTCTCTCTCCCCTCCCACGGTCAATGGAGAAGAATAATTGCAAAATGGGGTATGCATCAGACGCCGTAGAAAATGCACTCAACAAAGCCAGATACTCGCTTTTTCTCTCTCATGTCCCTTGCCATCCAATCCTTGGCGTCTCCCTTCCATTCATCCACCCAGTTTCCTGTCATCATAATATTATAGAAGTGAATACAGACAATATAGCAACACAGACAGACAAGCTGGATTGAACGCGGAGGAGCATGAAAAGCTCACGACGCAATCCTGCTTGGTCTTGGCTCAACTCCAGCGGCAACTTTGCTCGAGGAGTCGGATTGAAGCGGAACCTCATGAACACGGCGAGCCCGCAATAAGTCGCTACCCTAAGGTCGATTGAAGCCTTGCCTCGCCTGTGTATTGTGTTAGCCTCCATGAAAAACATATTGTAGACAAGTAGGGAAATCTTACCTTCATCTGCTCGATTCTGGCCTTGAGCTGACTTGTGACTTCGGCCGCGCGCTTCCAGCTCTCAACCCCGTTACCACCTGGGCCGCCGGCCGCGCCACCACCTGCGTTCGGGTTCGCCGCCGCCTGCTGTTGCGGCGGTGGTGGCTGGTAGCCATTTCCGGTATGCTCGTCAATGGGTGTGCTCCGGAAGCCTCGTGCGGGACTGCCGCGGCCGCTGGAGCCGCTGCCGACTCGCAAGTCAGGGCTCATCATCTTCTTGCGAGCCTGTTGATGCGGGGCCTCGCCGTTCTCCTTCTCCTCAGAGTGGTTGCTGGTGAAGCTCATGCGATCGAACCGGCCGCCGGCGGGGTTAGGGGGGTTGTCGCGGTAGATGCCCGCGTCCTCGTTAGTTGGGCTGCCGAGCGCGGGACTGCCGCTGCCGCCTCGCGACTGCAGCGCCTCAGCTTTACTGAGCGCGCGCTTAAGCCGTTCCAATTCGCGTTTGAGTCGCTCGTTGTTCTGCTCGGCCGCCTCGGCGTCGCTGCGCGCGCGCACCAGCTGCGTCTCCTTGGCCTTGATGCTCAGGACATCCCGCGTGTGGTCCTCGATGAGCTGGGCGTTCTGGTTCTTGAGCTCCTGGATCTCCGAGTTCATCTTAGACCGCTCGTGTCGCATGTCATCTGCCTGCTTGAGCAGCCGGTAGTTGGTCGCGCGGATCTCCTCCAGCTCGGCACGCTCCATGGCAGTAAGCCCACTCGAAGGCGTCGGCGAAGTTGGGGCCGCGGGTGCTGCGGCTGGAGCGGCGGGCTTTGCCAACGAACGCCCGGCGAGGCCACCTCGGCCAACACCTACACGGGGACGTGGCGGCGGCGAAGCAGGCAGGACCTCATCCTCTTCCTCTTCTTCGTAGTATTCCTCCGGCGGTGGTGCAGCAACTCTGCGGGGTGAAGCAAGGCCGGCCGGAGCGCCGATCCGTTTTTGAGGGGCCTTGAGCCCTGTCAAGCCAGATGGCTTCGTAAGACCAGGTTTGGCGGCGGCTGGAGCAGCGGCCGGGACAGCTCGCGCCGTCGGTTGAGCAGCAAGTGGTGCTGCACCGGCGGGCTTCTTGGTACCAGGCGGTACCTTCTTGACCATCTTCTTCGCTCCGGCAGGCGGGGCGCGAGCAGCAGGGGCAGCAGCGGGTTTTGGCTTTGGCTTCTCCTTTGCCTTGACTTCGGCCGTCTCGAAATATTCCTTGATCTTGGTCTTGCGAATGTCGTCAAGTCCCTCGAGATGCGGGTTCATAGCACGCTCGCCGACAATCTTCATGATCGTTCCCAGAATCTCGGCACCGCCGGATCGCAGACCCTCACTTCCCTCTGCCAACAGCTTCTTTGCCGCCTCCACCAAGCTTGTAATCTCTTGTTTGCTCGGGACATCGCGGGTGGTGCGAAGACACCGGACAAGGAATTTCAGAGAACCTTCCTTGACCTGTGGGTTCTTGTGAACGAGGAATCCCAGAGTCTCCTCATAGCACTCGCTGAAACTTGTTGCCAGAAAGACTTGGTCTAATGCGGCCCCGAGAGCGTCTGCTACCGCTGCCTTCTTCTCCTTCAAGCGTTCCATGATGGGCGCCTGGACAATGGATCGGTATTTGCCGTAGGATTTGCGTAAACCTTTAGCGAGCGCCTCGATACATTGTGCCGCTTGAACCACAACCGCAATGTTGGCGTCCTTCATGGATTTGGCCAGGCCACGGTTGATCTCGTCATAGTGGCCATCCTTGATGCGCGGTACGTTGATGAGGGCGTATAGCGCCTCGAGCGCCTCTTTACGCTCTTTCCATTTCGAGGAGGCCAGGTTGTCGTGGAAGTTGGCTGGTACTTTGGATAGCACGTCCTGCGGCTCGGCTAGATCGAAGGCATCCACTTCCGCAGGCTCATCTCCGCCGTCGTCCTCGGCATACTCGTCTTCGCCGGCAGCACCTGGCGGTGGTGCCCGGGCCATGGCCGCTTGCTGTGATCGCAGGAAGCGCTCCTGCTTTGCGGGGCCCTCCTCCTTGATTTTCTCGAACTGTCCCTCTAAATCGGTCTGCTGAGTAGGCTTGAGATCGTTCCAGAACATGGGCTTCATGGCCTCTCGGAGCCATCGGTAGAACTCGACGGCGAGGTTGGTCGCTTCGGCTCGAACATTCTTGTCGGCATGGCCAAATACTTTGGGGAGGATTTTGAGCACCGGCTTGGGATCTACTGTCTTGCAACCGTAGTTGTGGTAAATAGATGTGAGCGCAGCCAGGGCGGCGGCAATGACTTTGGGCTGTTTGGCTGATAGTGCAGGTAAGATATCTTCCACTACAGGCGCCGCTACGTCCAGCTCGATAAGCAGAAGCAGTGCCTCAGAACATGATGCCTTGGTGGCAGGCCTTGTGGAAACCAGACCTTTTTCGCAAATGGGACCGACTGTGTGGCCCCTGGACCGTACGCTATTCTCTTTGCCACCGAACTTGAGGAATGCGACGTAGGCGGCAGTGCCGTCTGTCTGGGCGGCGACATTAGAGTCAGCTACCGCCCCTTTCCAGAGACTAGGATCTTGGTTGAAGGGTCTGAAAGCTGGGTCGTACTCGTCGGGTGTGATCTCGAATGCCTTGGCAGCCTCTTCGTATGCTTCCTTTCGCACCTTCCATTGCTTATGGACCCATCGGTCTGTCAGCGGCAGAGAGCTGTAATCAGGCTCTCCCTCCGCCATCTCGTTAGGTGGGGTATTGGGAGGTTGTACGGGTGGTGGTCTGTATAAATCCTGGGCGAGGGGTGACCGGGGGGTTGTTGCGCCTTGGCTTGTAACGGTCGATGGGGTTGGCGGCGGAGACTGTAAGTCTTGCTGTTGCCTCTTATTACTCTTGAACAAGGAGGTGAAGTCTCTCGACGATGTTGTGCCGTGGTGGGCGGATTTGGGAGGCGAGGATACGGAGTCTGCTACTTTCTGTATCAGCTTATGCAATGACGGTCTCCTAAGATGGTTAAAAGGCATTTTGGCACGGAGGTAGGATGGCGCGAAAGGGCTTAAGCAAGCACAGCGGAAGCCATAGGCAACCGAACGTCTCTGCGATGTGTGGTGGGATGCCGCAACATCAAGTTTACAGAGCCAGTGAGGGAGGCATGTGATTGCTGAGGAAACACTGGTGGTATCTGGGCTCGGGACGATATCAAGGTGCAACGGACAGAAGGGTTGAGGTGGAGGTTGAAGCAGTGGCAGCAGCAGCAAGCAGGCACGGCTGGCAGGCAGGCCCGATGCTGTTGCGGTTTCCTTGTCCACGGTCTTTTCTTCCACCGCCTTTCTCGTCTTGATGTTTCTTCTGGCCGTTGCTCCCCGCCGTGGGGAGGCTTGGTGGGCGAGTGGAAGCAAGCGAGAGACATACCCTATTGTTCTTTTTTATAAAATCCAAAGTTCGAGGCCTTGTCAACTGATGAGTCTTTGGAGGGTGTCGCAAATCGAGCTTGTTCGTCGGGGTTGCGCGGCAGCAGGTGATGGTGGTTGCTCTCTCAAGGAAGAAATTCTAGGTTTATCGGAATGCGCGCCTGTAGTCAGAGCTTGGTTGGCGGTTACGGTATTAGATTAGAGGCTTTAGCGAATGGCCTGAATCGATGAATAAAAAGCTGTGTGCTTGGGTGGAAAAAGCATCAGCAAGGCGCAATGGTGGTAAAGCGCGTGATGATGTACTTTTGGTTTTATTTGTTTGGCGGCCAGTTTCTGTCTGTCCGACCGGATTCAAGCACGACAAGACAATAGTGTCACGGTCAATTGTGGGATGGCAGGCTCTTAGCACCAGGGGTCGCAACGGCAACGGGCAGACGGGCTTCGGTCGCTCATTGCAGCAAAGAGCAAATGCCCTCTACCATTGGGTAGCGGCAGCTGGTCGTGGCCGGTGGAGTTCCTGTCATCGATTTTAATCAATTCCTGCTCAATTTGGCGGGTTGGCGGGGTTCAATGTTGACATGTACGCCCAGCCCGCTGTTCTCCAGGGCAGTGTCCAGGGGGGTTTGCCAGATCAAGCCCCCTGTGGGTGATGATGTTGCTACATACCACACATAAGGCTACGAGAGGGAGCATCTTTAGACATTGTATCATTTCTATATTCACTACGTACTTAGGTTACACAAGTGTAAGTATTGGAATGAATATATGAGGTTCACTTTGTTCTCGAACGGTGCATTTGTCAAGCTGGCTGGAGAAAAGATAATGTATACAGTATTTGCGCTTAATCTTTGACAAAGCAGATCTTGCCTTTCTGAAATGTCCGTCGTTCTTTGGTGATGGACGACCAGCAAGTTACTGGGTGGAGCCCCCTGAGCTTAGCCTCGCAGCCCAATTCGGACGGCCCTGCTGGCCAAGCTAGCTGCTGGCTGCTGGCCTGTGTTGACACAACGTCCCGACCTGTAGACATCAACACACCTCCCCTATTGCCACAGGAACCAGAGCCAATCCTACATATGTAATCCTACCTGCGTGTATAATCTCCTGGGGTACAGCCTGTAATTGATTGATATTGATTGCTTATAATACCAAAAGTAAAATATACTGTTACTTTCTTTACTTGATACAATTATTAGGACACCGGAAATGATTTCTTGATGATGCTCGTGTAGCAAACCGGTATTTGGTAGACGCGGTGCAAGAGCCCAACTGGAGTAGCGGCAAGTTATGGTCCAACTCTTGTTTGCAACCACTTTGAAGTCTGCCCTCAGATTTGCAAATTGCAACCTAACCTAGGTCAAGCACTTCCTCATGCATCATCGATTATCATGATTATGACAGCCTCAAGCTCAGCAACAATAGGATCACTTATGATGAAATCCTCCCCCTGAGTTATGCGCCGCTCAGTATGATAGGGCTGCAAGTCAAGTCCCATCTGGTCAAGTCCCATCTGGTTGCCACCCCCCTACAAGTGCCCCATTCCGCAATACGGCCAGAAGCAGGCGGCCGATACCTGCAGATTTACACAGAAGGCGAGGGACTAGACCCTGGTTTTCAACTTGTCAAGACGTCTATGATCGCGGCTGCATGCGTTGAGCAAGCGGGGCAGGCAGACAGACTGCTATACTTCGACCCGCACCTACATAGCTCAGTCAGCTGCCGCATATACTCTTGGCCACAGAAGATCCGTTGTGGGGTTTACGAGGCTGATGCGAGCCGAGAAGATTATAGGTATAATAGCAAATCACTAGCAACAGACAGGGCTGTCTTTTCCAAGAGCCTGGCCTCAGCAGATGCACTTGATCCTTGAGTGTCCGGAAGATGTAAGGGTTCGGGATGAAGTGAGCACCAGAACCGACCGCTTGCTAAGGCCTTTTCTCCTAACCCCTTGGCCTGTTGTTGTCAGACCTGGCCGAAGTGTCGACCGCGCAAGGGAAGGTAATGGACTAGAAGCCTCGAACTACTCATGCATACTTATCTACAATCGAAGATTCTGATCATAGTCTTGGCACTGGCAAGGCTGTTAGAGGTATATGACGATATATGCATGCACCTTATCTATATCCTGACAAAGACGCAGATACGGGTTTGCAGCTCACCGATACAGCAGAGGCATTGCTGTGAGCAGAACTAGTAGCGCTGCTAATGGGATAAGCCGATTGTTCCTGCCTCTTCCAGACACCATCGCATCGTGCAATCATATACCGAGTTGGGGCCTGACTAAGTTTTATTTCTCAGAGTGGAGAATCCACAACTCCCGCCTCGGTCTTCGTGTTGTTTACGATATGTGTCATACCGCTCACACGAGGTCACATATTTCTACTGAATAGTCGAGTTTCGATAACTTGGAGCTAGTTGAGTACCAAATATATGGAATCAAGCAGAGTTGTGGACATCAGCACCTACCTCTGTCAACGCCTTAAAGAAAGCCCCAACTACATACTTTAGACGTGATTCTGAGTCCGCCCAAAAGCTCAAGTCTAACACAGGATGTCTGGAGACGTCCCTTTGGGTGTCAGGGTTGACACTTATGCCGCTGGGGAGCCTCAGCGGCTGACGATTGACGGTACATATGCCAAATTGGAACCGCTTCACGAATCTCACTCAAAAGATCTATACAAATACCTGTGCGATGGATCGAAAACCTCGACCTTTGCCTACCTAGGCACCGGTCCCTTCGACGACGAGGACGACTTCACGCAGCAAATCGCCATGATCGCCCCCTCGGAGGACCCCTTTTACTTCACCGTCATCACCAAGCAGGCCCTGGCCGGGGGCGAGGTGCCGGCTGGCGCCGCCGTGGGCTACTTTTCGCTGCTCAACATCGACCGGGCGCACCGCAGCGTCGAAATCGGCTGGGTGACGTTCTCGCCCAAGCTGCAGCGCACGACGGTGGCGACCGAGGCGCTGTTCCTCCTCATGCGCTATTGCATGGAGGACCTGGGCAACCGGCGGCTCGAGTGGAAGTGCGACACGCTCAACGCCAAGAGCTGCCGCGCCGCCGAGCGCCTGGGCTTCACGTACGAGGGCACGTTCCGCAAGCACCGCATCGCGCGGGGCCGCAACCGCGACACCGCGTGGTTCTCCGTCGTGGACGACGAGTGGGAGGCGCGGAAGCGGGCGCTACTCGCCTGGCTGGCTTCGGAGAACTTCCAGGAGGGGAGGCAGGTTCGGAGCTTAGATACGATACGGCAAGGGATGGGTGAGTGATCCCCGTCCCGTATCTACACAACAATTACAATACAGCTGTTATTCAAATTGCTCAAAGGATCAGGCTTACTACGCAGTCAGTTTTCATCATATGATGCTATTCGCTAGCTTCATTGTTGTACGTTCTCTTGCATATTGGCCGTTTTCTGCAAACGGATACTTCGGATCACCTATTTCCAATGCCAAATGGAATAGGTAATCATTTCCCTCTCGCTTTAGGTACTCTAAGCCTAGGAGTTTCCGGTTTATCGTCTTTGTGTCAATCCGCCTCTCACTAAGCGGATTGCATGAATCTGCGAAAGGTTCAGACTCGGGCCGGACTCCAGCTGGTTCGTGAACCACCATGTACCTAATGTCACGAGCTTGTCACGAGCTTGGCCTGTTTCGGCTAGTGTCACGTCATTTTCAGAGCTGTCCCTTTTTCTCCTGCCGGCTGGACACAGGACAGTACTTGGCCGCACCCAAGATGGTACTTGCGCGGAGTACCTGCTTCAAGTATTGACCTTACCCGCTGTTAGGCTTGGGGCTTGGACCAGGTGCACCAGGCGCAACCAGGTGCACGCACCAAGCAAGACACGTGTGAGAGTCGCACTTTGAGTCTAAATGTAGCACCCCCAGCCCAGAACCTTAGAAACCAGCACTGCCAGCCGCAATCGCCTGCTGCCGCTCACGCATGAATTGGTCCCTGCCCGATTCCTGGGCATCTACGACCTGGCTCCAGTTTGCGAGGGTAATAGGCCGAGATGTGTGATGTGTGTGCGCGTGCCACTGATGGCTGACTGACTGCTCTTGAAGTTGTGTCGCGATAGTAACCTACTGCTTGCTATAATTGATTATTATTGCATGTAGTCAGTGTATGAAAATGTATTTTCCTGTCAAACTGACAGTTCTAGTAATAAATAGAATTGGATTGCTTAGCTGCAAATTGACTCCTCACAAAGGCATCCAAAGCCCCTCCAACGTCATCTGCCACCCAGTGCAGTCACCTTGCTTACCCGCTGCCCGCGCACTTACTCGCCAAGTGAGTCGAGTTGCGCGTTAGGCACATGCGGGCCATAGGTACAGGAGGAGGAGGTAGGAGTAGGACTGGATGCAGGTTAGGTTATGTACATCAACACAGACAGGCATCAATGGCGGCGGGTTTGCTCGAGCAGCAGGAAAACCCATTCCGATTTGACTGCACGATCAGGGAGACTCCATCCACCAAACCCTCTCTCCCCTCTTTGCTCACTGTCGGTCATTTGGTGTACGTATGTACAAAGTTGTTCCCCTCTACGAACCCACACGAGCATTTGGAGAACAGAGACAGACAGACAGACAAGAAGAAGGCGCGAGGAGACACATTGCAACACCTTCAATTTTGGGGGAGCACCGCAAAGAAAGTACTCGCTCAGGCTCAAACCACCTGCTGCTACCTACTTGCCTACCCGCAACTTGCAGCGCCACCCCAGGTTGTTTGAGTGGTTTGAGTTCACGTAGTAGCGTGCTGGTAGTCGATTTGCTTGCTACGAGCCGGTGAACTAGACCCTTCCCTTCCCTTATCCAGCCCAGCGCAGCCTATCTCGCTACTACTGGACTGGCCTTGCTCAGCCGGGACATCCCCAACACCTTCGTTTCCGCCGGATTTTTGTTTCACAGCCTTTACCACATCCGCATACCCTCTACACTGGCATTGGCATTTCTGCATCAATAGACGGATCGGCGCCGAAAGAAAACCACCAAATATACCCTGTCTGTCCGACGGTTACGCTGGCCTGGATCGACTTCGGCGCAATCTGATTAAGGCATTTGCATACCCTGTCTACCCCAGGAGAATACCCAGTCTTCAGTGTTGGTTGCACAACCACCACCTGTCGCCCCAAAGGAAATCTGAGAAGTCAGTCAGCCAGTCTTCCCGTCTTCTTGACCTGCGCCGCGTACCAATTCCCCCCCACGATAGACAGCCCAGCCTTGTCTCCAACTCTAGAAAGGCACCTACACAAAGCCTAGACCTTATTACAAATTGCGACCGCAACATCCCCAAAACACCGCTATCTGTAGCCCTAGTGCATCACAGCGCCCTGTTGGCTTTGTTTCCGATACCCTCCGAACCGCTCTATCCTTTCTGACCGGAACTTTCCCGACCAATCGCAAATCATCCAGGTGACGGTGACGACAAGGCATCTCCGTATGCTGACCTCCGAGCTCTCGTAACAGACAGAGCCCATCGACATCCTTAATTTTCGCATGTCTGGCACCGGTGATTATCTGCCGGTTCATTTGTCTACGCCAACAATCCCCCGGACGAAAGGGCATTGAGCCCGCCCAATACCCTCACCATGTTTTGGAGATTTGGCGGCTACGCCAACATCTCCACCATCGATACCATCCTCGACAAACAAGACTTCCAACTCGAGGACTTGCTCGATGAAAGCGATTTAATCCAAGAGCTGAAGCAGCACAACACAAAACTGATCGAATACCTCCGAGAAGAGAAGGTCCTGGAGAAACTACTCGAATATGTCGTCGCGCCCAAATTAGAGCCGGTAGAGAATCCCGACGTGGATGATAAAGAAGAGGAAGAGAAGAAGGGCAAGTCTCGCCTGTCCTTCAGCCGGCCGCGAGCATCGTCAAGCGCTACCAACGACGGCGAGGTTCATGAGGATGAAGTAGAAAAGAAGCGAAATCGGTATGCTTATGTGGCTGCCGAGGTCCTGTCTTCGGACAATTGGTCCATCTATGAAGCTCTTATGGAGAGCACGTCGCTGCTTCGCAACTTCTGGAACTTCTTGAAGCTTTCCGCGCCCCTCGATCCTCTGCAGGCCAGCTATTTCACCAAGGTGAACGAATCTCTGTTCGATAAAAAGACGGAGGAGATGCTGGATCTGCTCAAGTCTCTGGATGGCGCTGTTGCAGACATGCTGCGCCATGTCGATTGCCCTATGGTCATGGATCTTCTACTCAAAATCATCAGCCTGGAGCGAACGGACAGTGGCCAAGGTGTGGTTGAGGTAAGACAACACATATTCACACATGATCAATCTGATGCTAATCAAAGCAATGCAGTGGCTTTATACTAAAGATGTCATGCCGACTTTGCTCTCCTTCCTGGGTCCTGAACACAGCTGGGCTACTCAAACATCAGCAGGGGATTTCATCAAGGCCATCATTACGGTCTCGGCCAACGCCTCTCAGAATGAGCAGGCTTGCATCGGCCCCAACGAGCTCACGAGGCAGCTGGTCTCCAGGGACTGCGTGGAAAAGCTGATTAGTTACATGCTGGGCGGCGGAAATCCCTTGACTGTAGGCGTAGGCATCATCATCGAGGTCATCCGCAAGAATAATTCGGACTACGACCCCGACGTTGGCTCTGACAACAATGCGCAACCCTCCAGCCGGGATCCAATTTACTTGGGCAACCTCTTGCGCATGTTTGCCGAGCACGTGCCCGATTTCATGAACCTCATCATGCATACCCCTGCGCAGAAACAGCGTCTGGAATCGACTTTCGGGGACAAGATTGAACCTCTGGGTTTCGATCGCTTCAAGACATGCGAGCTCATGGCAGAGCTTTTGCACTGCAGCAACATGGCCTTGTTGAACGAGGTCGGGTCCGAGCAAGTCATCGCCGTGCGAGACGAGGAGAGGCAGCGGTTGCGGGCCGAGGGCAAGCTGGTGATGAACCGTGGCGACGATGCGCAATCCTCGGCAGAGGATCTCACTATGCGCGGCCGACACTCGTCTCCTGATGACGGTCGTCGCCTGGAAGTGACCAATGCGTCAGATGATGATGGCTTTGAAGAGGTCGCTCCATCTGGCGAAATGACTGAAGACACATCCCATGAGTTTGTCAAGGCCGAGGATGAAATTCTTCCTCCTCCTGGTACTTCCGCCTCATTCCTCGATAAGGATGATGAAGATTTCGTGGACGAGCCTCTGAGCTCCCCCCGGCTCAATGTTCACGATCATACAGTCCACGAACAGGAAGTTCCCGAATTCGAGAACCCGGAGTTGGTTGTAGCGCCCCTATCTCCCAAGAAGGCACATGCCACGCTTGCTGCTTCCTCAACTGATGATGTCAACAAATCGGCCGCGGAAGCGCAAGCCTCGCCCGCAATTGCAGAAACAACGACACAGACTACTTCCGTGGAGAAGTCCAAATCCGAAGATGTTTCTGACACTAAAGAAATCAACAGCTCAACTTCAGATAACACTACTTCAGCACCGGAAGCTGCTGCCGATCAGCCGAAGACTGAGACCCTCTCATCAAGCTCGGAGCCAGCCCCTAACGACAAGGCCGGCGAAGATAAGCCAGCTGAGGTTGCCCCCTTGGTAATTAGGAGTGCAGAGGCTCGAGAAGCCGAGACCGCCAAGGAAGAGGCAGCGGCAGACACCACGACTACAGAAGCTCCTGCCGCTTCAAGCAAGACTGACGAGGAGTCCATTGTTGTTGGCCACAAAGCTGACTCGAGCGAAGCGCCGGCTACCGCTGCGGCCCCCGAAGAACCAGTGGAGCCTGTTGTTGGTGATTTCTTGAAGATGCAATTTGTCAAGCATCAAGTTGTCCCTACCATACTGGTAAGTGTTGGAACCCCCCTTGTTTACGACCCGAAGTGCTATCATTCTGACTATACATAGACATTTTTCTTTAAATACCCCTGGAATAACTTCCTGCATAACGTTGTATATGACATTGTTCAACAAGTATTCAATGGACCTATGGATCGTGGATACAACCCCACCCTGGCCATCTCGCTATTCGAGGCAGCCGACGTCACAAATGCCATCATCAAAGGCCAAGTCGCCAGTGAGACCTCACAGGCCCAGAACAAGACGCGCATGGGTTACATGGGTCACCTCACTCTAATCGCCGAGGAAGTGGTCAAGTTTACCGAGCGCAACCCTCCCGAACTCTTGTCGGAGCTGGTGCTGGATCGCGTCATGAGTCAAGACTGGATCAACTACGTCGAGGGTGCTTTGGCCGAAACTAGGGAGAGAGACAATGCAATTCTCGGCGGTGTGCGACCTGAGGTCGCCATGAGTAACCGGGCCGCCATGGCCGGCAATGGTCTCGGTGGCATGGGCCTGTCCAGCCTTGGTCTTGGGAACGCCCAGGGCGGATCCAATGCTCTGGCCGAGGCAGGTCTGAACGGCGGAGCCAGCGCGGAATTGCCGGACAATGGTAGTGGAAGCAGTCTAGGTCCTTTCAGCATCAGCTCTGGCCTTTTGGGCTCAGGCTTCGGTAGCTCAAGCGACGAGGAGGAAGATGAGTCGGAGGAGAACGAAGAGGACGTGAATAACGAGGTTAGTGATCCATCAGGCCCCGCGGCCAGCGAAACTGGCGGTGGCGGTCTGGAAGATGTTCCTTTGCCACCAGCCCCTTCCCCTTCTCATGCCACATTATCCCCACCTCCATCCGAAGAAGCAGAAGAAGGGACACCAAGGAGCACTTCAGGCGCAGCGGCTGCGACCTTAGCGCTTAACTCCATCTTGAGCGGGCCATCCACTTCAACCTAGAAGAGAGGAGTTGGAGAACCGCCGCGAGCGAGCAACTTTGGCGGCGAGCCTCATGCGAAGCGCCGGAGGAAATCTTCCTAGCTGTGTATTTTCTTGCCTGCCGCTTTGAGGTGTTGCTTAGGCAACTGTGGATAATCCCCAGTCTCATATTCTTTGGATTCGGACATTTGAAAACAGGACGGCCATATCGCGCACGCTACACACTCGGTATTCTTACTCCCTTGGTGGCCATTCTGAACAGCTCCTGGAAGCCTCTAGCGGCAGTCATGTCAGCATATAGGATATCAAAAGCGATCAGATAGCAGCAACAGCGAAGGATGACATCACTCACAGTCTGATCAGGTCACCCACCTCGCCTTGCGTGACAATATGAGACTGTGACGTCGAACCCTGTTGTTGCTATCGCTGCTATGAGCCCTGTCGCATCTCCACTGCCCTTTCCCTATTGCCCGAGCATTTTATCTCTATTAGCTTGAACGTATTGCGATTGTATGCTAACTATTTCTTTAGTTCCGTGCCTATACCGATCCTCTGAATTCGGCATCATCACTGGATCCACCTTCTATCCCACCGCCACCTCCACCACCGCCGCCACTGAATATCCCGCCTTCTCGTGCCCGCTTGCAACTCGCTGCGCGCCTCGCCATGCACCAAAAAAGCTCAGTGACCGCCTCATCGCAATCAGCCGAAATCGAGAACGGCGATGATGACGACGACGAACTGAAGCTCACGCGGGAACCTGACAGCATATTACGGGACCCATTTGGGGATGAGAACGAGGACGATGACAGCGACGACGATGGCATGGGCGGCGAGGGCGGCGAGGGCGGCGAGGGCGGATCCTGGAACCAGCAAGCCCGCGGCAGCTGGTGGCGGGGCGCCTTGTCCCGTCGATCTAACGAGAAATTCGGCGACGGCCGCGATGACGACTCGGACTCGGAGAAGGATGAGGCGGCGGATGACGACGACGAAGAGTTTGGTGACTTCGCCATGCCCGAGGTGGAAAAGGAGGGCGGCAACGGCGAAAAGGCCAATGTGATCGTCAAGCCCCTGCCCCTTCACCCTCCCAGCCAGAACCAGAAGAGCTCGGCGTTCACCAGCCTCTGGCCCTTCAGCGGACCGGGTTTCGGAACCAAAGAGAAGGAAAAGGAGAAGGGCAAGGGAGAGGAAGGAAGCACCAGCACTAGCGGCACCAGCAATGAGAAGGTGGCGGCGGCATCGTCAAGTGAGATTACGGGCGAGGATGGGGAGAAGATCAAGCGCACGCACGAGGCGACTTCGCGGACTAGTATTGAGGACCCCGATGATGAGGAGGTCGTAGTTTAGGAAACGGCCAGTGATGACGATGTGTGGAGTAGGGCTACGGACGATGACAATGATGTAGCGGGGCGTCTTGCTAGGCTCAAGTGGCTGAAAAGCTTGGGCAGGAGTTGGAAAGGTTGAGAGAGGAATGAGGTATGGAATAGGCTGGGGTGTAGGGTGAAGTGCCGCCGCCGCCGCCGGTCTATGGGCGCGGTGTTGATTGACGATGACGACCTGGAATGTCTGTCGTGTTTGTGTTTGTAATATATATGTGGCTTTGTAACCCCCGCGAAAGGGGGGTCTGGAACGAGATTCTTGGCGGTTGCTGACGTTGCATGTTGTTGTGGCTGCTTGTACAGTATCATGGAAACGCTGAAACGGTTCTTCTTGTTTGTTTTGTTTTCCTCTTCTCGAAACGATACAATCGCTGTTTATGATGATGATGATGATGATCCGGGTAATCAATCTGAGTAGTCATGGGGATATATGTATGGACGGATGGGACGTGGTTTGTTCTTATTATCTATGGATGTGTGTGTGTAAGTTGCTTTGGCATACATGATACATGAATGGTAATAATTGATAACAGGTTAAAAAATTGAAAGAGAAGATCTAGGCTCTTAAGGGGAGGAAACATTGCTTTCCCAGACCCCCGGAAGTTCTAATGGAAATTAGCCGGCCTCGAGCTGCTTCAGGCTCTGCATCTTGGCCGCGGCCTCGGCCATGGCCTTCTCGTGCTCGAGCTGCTGGAGCTTGGCCTGGGCGTCGCGCAGCGCCTGCTCGTGCTGCCGCGTCGTCTCTCGCATGGCGGCCTGCGCCCGCTGCATGGCGCCCTCGTGGCCGGCGGTGTAGCGCTTCAGCTGGCGCCGGGCTTCGGCCATGGATTCTTCGTGGCGGAGTTGGCGCACTTTTTTGAGGGGGTGGGAGGGGTTAGTACAGTAGGTGTGGGTGGTGATAGAGAAAGGGGGCCAGGGATAGGCAGGGACTTACTGTTGATTTCGGCTTCGGCCATGTTCTTTTCGTGGTCAAGTTGCTGAACTCGATGAATGTCAACAACATGGAATCATCAAAACTTGTCGATCGTGGGAGCACGGGACAGGAGAAGAGACGGCAAGGGGGGCAACTCACTTCGCTGGGTAGCCTCGTACATGGCGTCGTCGTAGGTGCGGCTGAGGCGGCGCATCTTCTCCTCGCCCTCGGCCATGGCCTTCTGGTGCTCCTCGGCTAGGGCCCGGAGGCGGAGGTCGCTCTCGGACATGGTGGACTCCTCCGCCGCCGGGGGACCCGTACTGGTCCTCTTCTCGCTCTTTGTCCGCATGAGTGACGGTGTTTGTTACTCCCTATCTTAGGGGGTATGTGGGTGGGTTCCAAGCTCGGTTAGGTAACGCTATAAGAAGACCCTTTTTTGGCTTCTTGTGTGTTTGGTCATAACGAGTGGTTGATGTTTGTTGTCGTTCTGGCTGTGTAAGTAGGAATGTATGTGGTTTGAACGGCCCAACCACACAGGCAGCAAAGCAAAGCAAAGCAAAGCAAAGCAAAGCAGAACCCAATTTGCTATTGGCTGTTTGTCTACTTCAAGGAGCAACTTGTCCTGTCAGTCATGCGTAGAGAAAGTATGTTGTCCCCGATCGAACGGACATAGCATTCATCTCATCATTTGATTGCTGATTGATGCCCTTCTTGCCTCCAGGCAACAAATCAGACGGTTGCTGGATCTGGACCTGGATGGCTGGAAACCCGTGGGAAATCAAGAATAACAGAATAACAAGAAACCCAAAAAGCTTATTACCGGTTCCTGGCGGTGGCCCGGTGGGGCTGCCAACGTTTGGCTTGAGACGACGGGGGGTTTGGGTATGACGTCATCGTGGACGCCATGCTTGTCTTGCTTCTGCTGATGGGACAGGCAAGTGTTGCTTGCTGTCTATTTCTCTGCATATACTGGGAGATTCGCGGTATTGATAAATTGGACGGAACGCCCGGCAAAGGTCTTGTTGTTTTGAGTGATACATAGCCAGAATACTAGATGGAGCAAGTGTCGGCTGGTCCCGGGGGTTACTTCACGATCATCCTCTCCACCGAGCATTAGTTGAGACACGCATCTACCATTGTTCCGAGGAAACCATTACTCGTATAAATGTAGGTTATCAGTTGATAGATCTGACGGATCAATCTGAAGTGCTGCCAACAGAAATGGCTAGCCAGAGGAAACGTCTGATCTCGCCTGGAGTTACGACATTGCTCGGATATTCACCCGAACACGGGCCCGCTGTAATTTACTCCTTGTCGAGTATCGTGGAGACACCCCGCCAGGATCCGCGTGCGGAGAGCCCAGCTCTGCTCATCTCAAGCCATACTGCCATGGCTACAGGAAGGGCTGAGGACATGATCCGCGACCGCCGGGTTATGTCTCCAGAGCAAGACAGCGGTGTTGGACTTTACGTAGATATGTGATTGCTAAGGAAAAGAGATCATGAGCACGTCTTGTGTTGGCCGCATCTAGGCATATACAGGTAGTTATATCAGCCTGCTCTAAATAGCTGTATTGCTGACGTATCTCGTCTTTTACTAGTTGCTATTAACCGAGGGCTTGTTCTTGCCTTATCAAAGTCGATCGCCGTGTCTGCCGCCCCGGCCATACACTGTCCTTCAATAGGCCAGCCTCCCTGTCACCCTTTGACGAAGACACCAACTTACATACTGGGAGCGAGTCTGGAAGCGAGCAACTACGAGACCCCCTAGCAGCCCTTTATTCCCGAAATGTACGGCGGAATATGTATGGAGCACTAGTGACCGGCTGTAGGCCCTGCGAAACATCACCGGTGAGATGACATGGTCCGTAACAAAGACGTTCAGGACCTATTCAACGTCGTCATTGAATATATATACTCTAGCTCCCCTTTGAACTCCCTTTCACAGGCTCCTGCCGTAGTCGTGGATTTATTTAATACCAATTTCTGCCAAGGAAAGAACGGCCACATCGACAGCGTGTTGCTTATAAATAGCAGCGTCTGGGATAGTCACGGCAAGCCTCTTCTCACATCAACATCAACTCATTACTTCTTTCTCGATCAACGGCATCATGACATTTTCCCAGATATCATTGCTCGAGACCGGATTCGAGCCCGTGGAACTGTTGAGGCTACTACTATCGGCGGCACAGGAAGGAGTCGGTGGCACTGAGAGGGGTCGTCGGTCTCCGTGCTGTACTGCTGCTTTGAACAGGGTAGGCTGAAATTGTTTGCGAAACAGCAGGTTCGGTTTGTTCGACCATTGATCATGGGGGGAAGCTCAGGGGAGTTGGCGGCGGCATGCCAGGTGCGTACCATCGCAGTGGCTGGTCGTGAGGAGGGGGGGGGGGGGTTAAGCCGTGTCAGTTGCGACCCCCACCCCAAATCACTTTGTTGTGNNNTATAATTTCCTCGTTGCAAAAAAAAAAAAAAAAAAAAAAAGGAAAAGAAAAGAAAAGAAAAAACCCGGGCATACATACACATACTTGGCCAACTTGCATTCTATCAAAGCCCACCGCAGCACATTTGCACCTTTCCTTCGGCTGCAAGTCATCTCGACCTTGCTTGCCCTCTTGGTCAAGCATAGTCCTCAGCAGATCCATTCATTTTGTCATTCTTCTGCATAACTCTCTGATGCCGAGACAGATAATCTAGGTTCAACATTGTTAGCCATGGAGACTGACAACATCTACACCGCTTACAAGCGGGACACCAAACACCTGTTGTATTGGTTAATCAGAGTCTCTAACAGCATCATCGAATCTTTGACGGATGGTTCAGCAGGTATCAAGCCCAACACCACTGGCCAAACCACTGTCGCTGGCATTCTTTCCATGGCCAAGCTTATTGCCAAACACATCCAGCCATCTGAAGTTCCCGATCTCATCTCTCACCTGTTCAAGACTGTCATCCGAGCCAGAACCATCACCTACGAAGCGTTCATGCAGCTCGAAGCCCACGAGACCGAGCCAGATCCCGAGCTGAAGAAGAGCAATTCTATGCACAAGCACTTCATCGACATCCTCGCCGAAGCCTATGAAACCCTCGGTGGCTCGGACAAACTTCCCGAGTACAAGAATGGCGCCGATTCCACCCAACAACCGGGACGAGACGACCTGGAGGAACTCCTGCAGTTTGCTAATAAGTTCAGTGCGTTGAATGTTGATGGTGCTGCAGATGGCCAACATAGCTCCGACGCCGATGTTGAAGATACAGATCGCCGAGCTTCCAAGAAGCTGCCGAACAAAGCGAGGGGCAACAAGGGAAAAGGAAAGGGAAAAGGAAAGGGGAAGAAGGGCAGGCCGCAGAAGAAGAACAAGCGGCATAAGCAGGCATCTGCTACACGATCTCTCAACCAAGTTCCTTTCGACAGCTACTGCATCATTGAAGACGGCGATGGCCTCAATGCCAACTATCTGATGGCTGTTCATGCTTTGGCTCGAGAATGGATACATCTGAGAGAATATGTCCAATTCACTTGGTACGAAGTCGCCTACGAAGGCCTCAACAGTGCTGTTGCAGCCGCTGTTTCTAACATTGCCATCGCTATGATCAAGCGATCTGAGCTTGCCTTGGCTATCGAATTCCCAAGCCACGATGACTACCCAACCATCATGAGGACACTAACACGTGGCAGAGACTCCGCGGATGGGGGCGAACTCATGGGAGCTTTGGGGCCCAAAACGGAAGATGGGAAAGATGTCGACGTCAAGGAGCAGCTCTTGATCCACGCATACAACGATCTACTCGACTTCATCGGTGATTATCAAAAGACGCGTGGCACCTGTAAGTCGACTGAGCGGATGGCGGCCCAGATCGACAACTGGGACCTGAGATATGACCTTGAGCAGGCGGCTGACAAACAGAGGGTCAAATGGCGCCGAGCCTATACAATCAATTGGCTCTATGACCTTGTCAATCTCTTCGCCTCCCCCGTGATATTCAGCAATCATGCGCGTGATGGAAACCATACCTATGAAAAGGTGGACTGGGGCGCTGATGGTCGTTGGGGCAGCCGAGTGCGGACGCTTCTTGGACTCAATGACTTCGCCACCGCCATCACCGGTTTTGCTATGCAGAGGCCAGGCACCGACGTTCGTGGCAAGATCATGACACACCACGTATTCCAGTTGCAATGCATCGTGGATGCATTCACTGCCTCTCGTGGGTGGTTTGTTTCGTTCTCGCTCGGCCACGGTGTTTACAGTCCGCCAGCTTCATTCTGCCCACGGCGTGATGTCGACCTTTTCCTCAACAGAAGGGATGGTCTATTCGATCGTGGCTGGCTGGCGTCGGCCCAGATACTGGGGCCACTCTTCGAAGGGGAGCACACTCACGGGGGTGATCTACACCCTCATACACCGAATCGTCTTGCGCCATTCTGGGTATACCTCAAGCAAGTTGGAATCAACTTCATTAAATGGCTAGGAGAAGCCAAGAACATGCGTGAGCCTGGCCCCACGCAACCCGTGCGCTTCCATCGTGTCAAAAGCAATGGGTTCTGGGATTTCTCTCCCTACGCCTGCGGTGCGGGCCTGATGGAGGCGTTGGACATATCCTACTCCCTTGGGCTTGTACTACTCGACAAGATAGCAGAGCCTATCTTGTTAGTACACTTGCACAATCTGCTGGTCCAAAAGCGCTATCTCAAGGAGCCCATCCCTCTGTGGGAAGACCTGTCCACCAAGTTGTTTCCTCGAGCCTTCTTCGCAGATGGCAAGCGACCAACTTCTCAATTTATAGAAGCATACGACAGCCATCTAAGGGCTTTACACAGTCGCAAGAACTTATCCCAGTTTCACCAAGGCAGACGATCAGTCGCCGGCTCGTCCAAGGCATCTGGAAGCATCCAGACCATGTTCGACCCAAACTACAATCTACTGTTCAAGAGTGACTCCGTATTGACGGCGCTCCGCCGCGCCAATTGGAACCACGACCGCATACCCGACGAAGCAGTGATTGTTGGCTCCCAGCTGTCCATACTTCGGATCTCACAGACGAAGCACACAGTTGATCCGATCACAGGCGAATGGAGACTGCAAGATACGCCGCTCGTGTCAAAGACTAGGTTGGCAGGTATCCCTGAGAACATCTTGCTTCTCATGTCAAAGGATATTCGGGAGAAGTATGGGCCCATCAATAAACATGCACCCGACGCAAGACACGACGGGCACGACAAGCCCAAGAGCACCAAGCCCCGATTCGATGGACCAGCACTTGGAGAGAGGTTCGGGTTTCTCCCGCCGGATGCCCAAAAAGTCGAGTATCCTACGAGAGTCTTGCTCAGTACGCTGAAGGAGGACCTCCACAATGACATTGCTGCCCGCATGCCCAGGTCGGGCCTCAACATCCCGGGGATCATCGTACGGTCTGTCAGCATGTTCCAGATGATCGAGGAGCGCCTGAAGGAGAAGAGGAACTATGTCTACACCTGGTTCTACGAGGCCAAGACCGGCCTCCGCCTCGAGCAAAGGCGGGCATACATGTCGACGAACGTGCTCACGGAACAAGACGACGAGTGCATGCGGGTCATGGCCGAGACGTTCGAGGGCCTCGGGTCGGGCGTCAATCAATACATCTACTGGGACCCTTCGACGTACGATCCGGATTACATTTACGCGCGTGAGGATGGATCGGGTGGAGGAGACACGGACGAAGAAGAGAGGAGCGAGGAGGGAAGAGACGGTGCCGAGATCAAAGATCCCGACCACAGTGATCTGCAGTCAGTCCAGCAGCTATACTTCTGGAATGAGCTCGTTGAATCGACATTGGCTAGCATGTAGCTTTTCTGGATTCTGCAGGTGTTGCATACTCTCTCTGGGTTGTGCCGATGGCTTTGGAATTGGCTGCCAGTAGTAGCTTTTGGTATATTGGTTCCCCTTGGAACCGAGACATATGGGAGGTAGATGGAAATTGGTGTTGTGGCTTTGCTGGCGAATGCAGAACGAAGATGAATCACAACCGAGCGTCTCCATGCCCCTTAATTCATGATGGGGGAGACAAGTCCCCTCTCGGATAGAGTAGCCAATAACGATGTCATAGAGACTGAATCTCAAGCACAGGTCATGACCTGGCCAGCCATAACCAGTGGCAGTAGCTTGGAATCTAGCTTTACCCGTTGCGTGTGTTCTTTTTCTGAATTGCCGAACGCCATTTGATCGATTGAACTGTGGTCGCCGTTTACGCATATTAGTGCCCGCGGCTTACTAAATGCCACTACGATGGCCGTTTTGGTGCACATTCAGCTTTCCAGCTAATTGCCCTAGTGTTTACTAACCTTACAGTACTGTCCACTTGGAACTTTGTCTAATTTTGAACACAAGATGCGAGGCAGACACAGCTGGGTTGATCTTTTCCTGCTTCTTCTCGCCATCAACTAATGCTAGCACCATTACTTCCTTACTTACTCAGTGACGACTTGCTTGTACTGGTTGGTATCAGGTCGATCGGGGGGCGAGCGATGACGACCCCACCATTGACTGACTGGCTGACTTAGATACTGCTGCCCCCGCGTACTAAGCGCGGCATCTAGCCTACAAAAGGTGCGTAGCACCGGGGGCCATGCTGATTGCCGCGATGACTGTGCGCCGCAAGACATGAGCCAATGGCAATGGGGTGGGCAACTAACTGACGTGTCTCCTGTAGACTGATAACCTAAGTAGGTTAATGTAGGTTGATGATGAAAGAGCAAGATCGGCACGGGAGATGACTTCTGAGGCCGGGAAACCCAGGAATGATCATCGCTCGATCCGGAGAGTCCGGGGAAATCAAGTGCGGCGTGCAGTGCATATCCATGATGGTGACGATGATAGGCCAGCCATGCTGCTGTTGCTGCCATCATCATCGGTTGTTTCGCATTGGGGTGAGGTTAGCTGCTAGCTGGACATCAGATCTCGTACGACACACGCGACGACGGCAGCTGCGGCATTGTCGGTAATATGCGCAGGCCGAACGGTGGGAATTTGAAATCGGCGAAGAGGACGAGGTCAAGTAGGACAGGCAGGAGACGAAAGAAAGAAAAGGGTGTAGAGCTGGCCTTAAGTGCCCCCCTTCGGACTTTGCGCAAGATGGGCTTGGCGCCCCCGTGTGCATTCCCAGTCGACCTACCACGGATTTGCTGGGTGGGATTACACGGGAAAAGGCATGCGAGTTGGAGGGGGGGGGGAGGGCACGGATCCAACAACAAAAGACTAATTGGACTTGGCCGATGTCTCATTATCTGATTGATCTTTGTTGCAGTTGGGGGCTCTGGAATGGGGCTTTCTCATTTCCCTTGCTGACGTTGTTGGCGGTTTGGCCTTTTCCAGGCATATATCGCGAGCCAACAGCAGCAGACGTCTTGTTGAAATTGCACTGGCGTCTAGCTATGTGCATGTACTTGGGTTATCTCATTTCGCTCTCTTATTGAGCCCATCTCGTGGCTGGAATTCCCACATGGGTTCGGGTTGCCGGGATAGGCGCAAGAACCAGATCGGGAGCTCGGAGTTATTTGTCTGTTCGTGGTTACGCTTGGTAGTAGCCGCGCCCAACCAAGCACACGGACTCTTCCTGCCTCTTTTCTCTCGGCCGACGCGGAGAGGTCTGCTAGTAAAGATCCAAAACCACCACTCACATGGGTCCGGATGTCCAACGTCGTAACCTGAGCATATCTGCAAACTGCCTACACTGCAACGTGGAGGCCCGGGGGTGTCAACCTAATTCATCTGAAACAGACGCACGCCAAGCCGTCGGCCGAGGTGGTGGGATGGGATCGTCAGCAGCAGCAACCGCAGCTGAAGAACCGATGAGCTGACTTTGCCAATCTTCTTCTTTGCACTTCAGATAGGTAGTAAGTCGCTCTGGCTGGCTGGCTGGCTGACTGGCTGCCGTTGTTTGGGTGTCGTCACAACACCCCCCGCAGGCGCAATCAAAGGCAACGCTTCTTGGCACTGGCTGGCTGTGTTTCCTCGGTAGGGGTGTCGCGGGTTCGCCGTTGATTGGCCGCATTAGACGGCCGGCAGACGCACACACATGATGGAAGGGATTGGGTAAGCTGAAGTTGGGTGGTCAGCCTGTCAGCATTTTTCTGTAGTAGGTAGTAGGATGGGATGGGCGGGGGGGGGGTTGAGGGGGGGGGGGGGCCCCCCCCCCCCCCCCCCCCCAGCAGCTGAGGATGAGGAGGATCGTCCTGGTGCTGACGCGAGGCGAACAAGTGAAATTGGATGCAGTGCACGCACGCAATGGGGGGCAGCTGGCTGACAGACCCAGACCCCCCGGAGCAGAGCATGTCAAATTTGCAGATATGTATGTTGTGTACTGCTGTTCAATGTTTCATCATCCGTCAAACTGATGTTGTTCAACCCGAGCTGGGGTCGCATGATGGCAGATGAGACTTCTTAAGTGAGCCTTTGGGCCAATAAGGGGGAGGAGTATGTCTGCTACCTAGTCGGAGGTCAAGAAGGATGCACACTCGGTGGCGGCCATGCAATGCACCTTCCGGCCGTTCCTGTCCTCGAGTCCGTCCTCGATGGGTTGCAGCATTTGTAATAGTGAAAAATGCAACAAGATTGTTTTTGCGGCGGCGACGTCAAATCCACCGACGAAGGATTCATCCCTGTGACTCCACGTTGTGGGTGGATGCGGGTAACAAACCGCATCGCATGCCGTAGAAGCCACCTTACAGTAGCCGTTCAACGCCATGGATGCTGTTGGATCTGTGCCCTGGCAAATAGACTAGGTATGTAGAAGCACCCGTTCCTTCTCGAAGGGTGCCACTAAGGTATTGATTTGCATTCCTTTTTTCTCTCTTGGGCCGGTTGGTTGTCGTCGAGTGGCTCATGTCGGTCGGTTGGCAGCTCATACCCTGGAAGATGCTCAAGATCATCGCTCGGCTTATGAAGTCTAATACAATACCGACCGTGGATGGAAAGAAAGGATCCCCTTGCAGAGCAAAGACACTGTGGGGAGAGAACACGCTGTCTTTCCTCCGGCAAGGAGGTGGGAAAACCCCCGGTATGATTGGACCGGACGACCGAAGCAGCCACATCGGAACCGGCCTGGGTGAGCCAATCTGCTTGCATATCATCAGACTCGGAGGCCCGGAGGGGTTCGATCGTATGTATACCTGTTAATATGCATAAACGCATCTGTCCTAGGCCGCTTATGATATAACTATGATGCTTGGATGCCATGTGGTTCGAAGACGGCGGGCAGGTAACGTGGGTAATCATCCTGATGTTTCCCAGGAGGATAGATGAGAGATACCATCAGCCAAGCCGAGCCAGAATCCTTTGATATACTGATGCACAGTCACCGCGCCTGCCACCCGTCTTCTAGTTGCGATGACGTCCCAACTCTATTTGCACGAATCCCTCCTACGCGGTACGGCAGCGTTGCAGGACGGACACATACGAAGACGGACACGCCATGAATGATTCCATACACTGACTCAGAAGACTGGCCGGGTTTGATAATGCATCGTTCAATCAATGGATGTAGAAACAAGTTTTGGTTCCTTCTTCTGCTCTGATTCTCCAGCATGCATTCCTATGCCTCCATTTGTAAGTAATACTGATCTGCTGATGGTCACGCTTAGGTGGGTGGTGGATGGTGGGGTTGGAATGGAATGCTATAAGTAATACTCTCTGCCCCGCCGCAAAGCAACCCTGAAAGTTCAACAACCCTTCGTGCCTGCCTCAGAACAAGCACCAGACATGCTTGACTCGTGTCGCATGACGATGAGTATGCCGCTGCCAGGATGCTGTGTCGCGAAGCGAAGCCTGTTTCTTTTTCTTTCTCTTTTTCTTTGTCTTTCTCTTTCTCTATCTCTGGGTTCGTCTACTCTGGACCGTCTACTGTGCCTGTGCCGTATGCAGTCTTAGGTAAGGCAAGGAATAATTAGAAGAAAATACATAAAATAAATGACAGGTCCCAGGGTCTCAGAATAAGGATCAGAGTATTGGGGCACAGCCGCGCTACTGCCACCCTCGATACCCTCGATCGCGGTTAAAAAAGTTACCGTGTGTCTTGGTCTTACTGTCTTGGGCCTGGCGTCGATGTATTTTTAGCCAGACAGCCGGGGAGAGCCACGCGCAAAGTCCCCCGCCAGGATCCCAAAAAGCTCCCCCCAGTTCCAGCTCCAGCTCCTGCTCCAGCTCCTACTCCAGCTCTGTCGAGTCTCTTCCCTGTCATTCTGTCAATCTGTCTTTCTACTGTCTATCGCCTATGACCTCAAGCCTGGAAATCTGATTCCTTCCAACCATTTGCGCCGCCGGATTGATTTCTTTTTTTGCCGACTGCGCATAAACCAACCCGTCTAGCCCTGGAATGGCAAAGGACACACCCTCTCTCTTTTTGGTGTCGGTATAACCCAACAACTCCGAGGGGGAAGGGCTTCTTTTCTCTTTTTTCCCCTGGCTGTTCTTTCCAAAAGCTCATGGCCCTAGCTAGCCAAGCTGCTGCAAGTGCAGACATACCAGCCAGCATTGCCTATTACCGTAAGCTTAGCATGTAAGTTGTAAGGGCTAATAGACGAAGCCACGAATTTGGCTTACTACAGACCATACTTTTGCTTCGTTCACTCACCCACACTGACATCGTCTGACTGTAGCCAAGCTTGTACTGTGGTATTTTGGTATTTCGGTATTTCGTCTGCCTGGTTTCCACCTGGCACTTTTTGGCACCGTCCAAAGGAGACGCATCCCTGTCACTTGTCCCTTCCTTCCACCCTTCCACCCTTCCTACCTGCACCTGCCTGCGTGTGGTGTGTGTCGTAGAGGATAGGTACTTACTTGCCATGCCCAATACTCCGCCCAGTCGATGGGTCGGGAACCGTGCTTTTGTCTGGGCGAACCTCTACAGGAGCATGTTATAGATAGCCTCCCTACATATACAACAAGACTGCATGCATGTGGCCCGTCTGATCCTCCTGCTCTCTGAATACTGATGCGCCGTATTACTGTGATACAGACCTCATATCCTGTCCACCTCGCCCCCATTCCTTCAAGCTTGTACTTCCTACCACCTTCATCCTTTCATTTTCTATTCTTCCCCCACAGGCTCCGTCCGTCTGCACTTACACGCCTACCTCCCTTCATCTCATACTTCCTACTACCACTTACTTCCCGTGGGATCGAGTGAACATTACTATAATCTACTTTCACATTATACTCTCAACCCTGAAACCTCTATAGTTGGGTAAGACAAGAACCGAATTCAAGATTCCGACCTCTTGTGCCGCAGTTGTATGCGATATCTTACAGAATAGTGCAGAGTCACGGGGCGGCAGAAGCTCCACAACCTATCGCCATGGATATGGATTACTTACAGCTTCCCCCGCTGAACACCACTCATGGCATGTTCGGCGAGGAGGCCACAGAAAAGGCTTTGGCCAGAGGAAGGACGTTATCCGCCAAGCGGAAGCTCCTCCCCAGTATACGAACCTCTATGTCGATGACGCCCGCAAACAGACTCCAGATCCCCCAGATCCCCCAGCTTTCACCAAGGTCGGCCGCCGCCGCGCTGGCCGACGCCCTCGGGATCTCGCCCAGCGATTTGGAGCCGCCCACGCGGGCGACCGAAGAACAACGCATCGTCCGGAGAACGAGCTCGATATACACGACTACACCGGAGCACAATGCGGATATCATGACACCGATCGACTATATGATCGAGCAGAGGCTGAAATCGGCAGTGGCGGACACTTTGGGCTTACCGCTCTCGTCTATACCGCGAGACGAGTCGTTCCAAGATCTTGGGGGAGACACAAGAGCGGCAAGACTTCTCAGGGCGCGTTGTCAGCAAGTGGGCTTATCGGTAAAGACTCGAGACATTCTGGACTGCAGGACCTTGGCCGAGTTGGAGACGCGCATCACGCCCATGCACAGGTCGCCATTCCGGGAGCCTTCCTGCACCATTAGCCCTCTGAAACTGAGCTCGGCTGCGAACTCCCCCAAGGCTACAAGAGCGTCCAGCCAACAACGGCCTCTCCCGGACTTGGCCGCATTCAACAGCAAACCCATACTGCAGCCGAAAGCCTCCAAGAGATATCATAACCGGGTAGAGCAGGTACTGTCGCTAAACAGCGATGTTTCTAGGGCGTGCGTGATCAAGCCGAAGGCGGGCATGTTTGAGGGACAAACGGTGGCCTTCCTGAGCCTCGCCAGCTGCGTCATCCAAGGGCCGAACGATTGCGATCTCAAACTGCTCAACGCCTACTACACTACCCCGCTCCCCTCCATCCGGGCCGCGGTCAAGGCCAAGGTGGACGAGTTGCTCGTGCCGAGCGTCTGGGTGGTCCTCGAGCGACTGCCCCTGGACGACAACGGCGTCATCAACCGGAGGAAGATGCAAACGTGGATCCAGAATGCCAATGAGGAGCTGCATCGCCAGATCATGTCGGTTGAAACCCAAGAACTCCTGGTCGCGCCCACTACTGATATCGAGGCGCAACTGCAGAGGCTTGTTGGTACGGTTCTGCATATGGATACCGAATCCATTAGTATGAACCAGTCCTTCGCCAAGCTCGGCGGCGACTCCAAGACGGCCATGCAGCTGGTCGTCCGCTCCAAGTCCCAGGGGCTCTCGTTGAAGGTGGAAGACGTCCTCCAGACCATGTCGTTAACACAGCTCGCCGCCCTGGCCGTGGTCAGCGGCGAGATGCCACGGAGATCACTCGAAGCGACAGGCAAGGAAACCGAGCTCTCCCCAATGCAGCGCCTCTACTTCCACACCGTCATGGGAAACAAGTCGCTTCTCCGGAGCTCGCGCAACGGCACGTATAGATTCAACCAGAGTCTTTTGCTGCGGATCAACAAATCGATCGGTATTGAGGATGTGCATGCTGCCGTCGAGGCAGTTGTCGCCCATCACGCCATGCTGCGAACGCGGTTCAGGAGGAGCGGAGCTTCGTGGTCTCAGCACACCCTTTCCGAAGTTCCCTCGTCATACCACTTCGGCCACCATGCCGTCTGCACCAACGAAGAGATGCAGACGGTGATCAAGAACGCCCAGATCAACATTGATATCGAAAACGGCCCTGTATTTGCGGCTCACCATTTCCACACCAACGATGGATACCAAGTTCTCTACCTGGTAGCGCACCACCTCGTTATCGACTCCAAGTCGTGGCACATCATCACGCAGGACCTGGAGGAGTTACTCCTCAACGGTACGCTCGCCACCAACCACGTGGTCTCGTATCAGGGCTGGTCCTCACACCAGCGCCGCCGCATAAGTAGCATGGAGAATCCCGCCAAGCTGCCATTTACCATCAGCCCCGCCAACTGCGAGTACTGGGGGGTGCAGAGCAGCCGCAACACGTACGGAAGCACAGTATCGTATAGCTTCACGCTGGGATCCGACGTGACGAGCCTCCTCGAGGAAAGCAACCACGCATTCCGCACCAAGTCCTCCGACATCTTCATGGCGGCGCTCCTCCAATCCTTCTCCAAGACCTTCACGGACCGCGCTACTCCTACCATCTGGAGCCAGGAGAATGACCGGGCTGCCCTCGATTCCGAGCTGGATATTACACAAACAGTCGGATGGTTCACCTCTCTTTCCCCATTGTCGCTGTCTGTTGGCCAGGCAGAGGACATGTCGAGGGTGCTAAGCAGGGTCAAGGATTCGCGTCTCGACGTTGCCGAACGAGGCGTATCCTATTTTGCTTCCCAACTTCGCCATGCTGCATCGGCAGAGGCCTTTGCGTCCTCAACTTGCCCCATGGAGATTATCTTCACCTACGCCGGGCCGGCACCGGTCTCGGAGCGTCAAGACCATCTTCTGGAGCAGCTCCCAATCCCTACTAAGTCACTCGTATCGGATGCATCGGATATTGGCGCTAATGTCGGTCGTATCGCTCTCTTCGAGGTCTCGGCCTCAGTCGAGTACGGCGAGCTCAAGTTCAAGTTCGTCTGCAACAAAGACTCGAGCCGCCAGGACTTGATCCAGCTCTGGGTTCGGAGCTGCGAATCACACCTGCGCCAGACTGTCCACCGTCTGCACATCCAGGTGCCCGAGCTCACTCGTGCTGACATGCCTTTCATTGAGATCGAGTACGACGGGATCGCTAAGATGAACCGAGACGTGCTTCCCCAGCTCAATGTTGAGGTATCCAACATTGAATGCATCTACCCGGTAACCCCCAACCAGCAAAACCTCCTCGTCAACGAGGCGCTTGTGTCGGGTACCTCGATTATGCAGTCTATCTACACTCTGGACACTATCGGAGGTTATGTGGATGTTGGTCGCATCTGCGCCGCCTGGCAGGGTATCATTGAGAAGCACCCGGCGTTGCGAACTGTCTTCTCCGACAGCGTCTCCAACAACGGACTCTACGACCAGATTATTCTTCGACGACACTCTCCCAACATGCTCTTCATCGAGAGTTTCCTAGCCGACGAGGCTATGGAGTCTGTCGAGAAGCTCTCTCCCCCGGCCCTGATTAAGGGTACCCCTTGGCACAGGCTCGTAGTATGCCAGGCGCCGGGCAAGACGCTCCTGAAGCTGGAAATCAGCCAGGCTATCTGTGACTCTACTAGTCTGATCAAGATCTTCAACGAGTTGGACCGGGCTTACTTCCACCACGAGACCCCCACTACCACCACCGTGTCCTATCCCGAGTATCTCCAGTGCCTCAAGACGACCCCCGTCAGCACCGAGTTCTGGCGTGAGCTGCTCACCGACGTCCCCTCTTGCCAGTTCCCTACTCTCGTATCGAGAACCGTAAGCCCCAAGGACTACTTCACCGACTCCATTGCCTTGGATATTTCACCCCAAAACCTCGCCGACTTTGCCGGCAAGTACGAGATCGAAGTCACCACTGTGCTCCGTGTGGCTTGGGGTCTGGTTTTGCGCGCCTACGTCGGAAATGACACCGTGTGCTTTGGATACCGCACATCTGGCCGAGATATCCCGGCCAAGGGGCTCTCCGACGCAGTGGGCTGCTTCTCCAACATCTTGGCCTGTCGGTTCCATCTGCACCCCTCGCAGGCTATGGATGAGCTGCTCCTGATCTCGGACGAAAACCACCACGAGTCGCTGCATCACCAGCACGTGTCCGTCAACAAGATGCAGCGTGCTCTGGGAGCCAAGAGTGGCCGTTTGTTCAACACCTGCTTGTCTTTCGGGTACGAGAACACGCTCAACTCGAAGCCCGGGTCGCGAGTCTACCACATCAAGACCACCCAGCACTCTGAGTATGATCTCAACGTCGACGTCAACTTCCGCAACGGTGGGCTCTCGGTGGACTTGGGACACCGCATCCTGAACTCGGAGCAAGCTGGTCATGTGGCCCACGCCTTTGGCAAAGCCATCGAGAGCCTTATGCATGCCCCTAACAGCATGGTCAAGGAGATGAACCTCTTCAACGACCATGACCAAGAACAGGTCCTCCGCTGGAACGGGCGGTCCAAGTCGCCCGAGAAGATCAAGAATCACATTCACCGTCTGATCGCAGAGCACGCCCTCGAGAACTCGGATATTCAGGCTGTGTGCGCGTGGGACGGCGACTTGACGTACGGTGAGCTCGACGAGCTCTCCATGACGGTCGCTAGCCACCTAAGGAACCGCGGTGTGACGGCCGACAGCCCCGTGCCCGTTATTGTCGATAAGAGCCGCTGGGCCATTGTCGCCATGTTGGGCGTCCTCAACTCGGGCGGCATCCTCGTTCCCGTCGATGCCGAGCTTCCCTCCATGTTTGGCTGGGTCACTAAGAGCGTCGGGGCCCAGATCGTCCTCGCCTCGGAGAGCGTGCGCTCCCACCTCGAGGGCGTTGTATCCTGCGACGTCGTATACCTTAACGAGGAAACCGTCGACTCTATGGCTTTCCAGGACGTCGCCGTTGAGCCTCCGAACACCAAGTCTCACCAGACGGCGTGCATCCTCTTCGAGCACCAAGGGGCCGAGCAACACAAAGGCATCAAGTACACGCACGGCGCTCTTTCCACGGCCTTCATCAGCCAGGGCCCGGCCCTCCGTATCAACCCCTCCAGTCGTGTCATGCAAGTTTCGTCTTTCAGCACCGATGTGGCCTTGTCCGAGGTCTTCACTACGCTGATTAACGGCGGCTGTATCTGCGTGCCTTCTGCCGCGGAAAGGCTCAGCAACTTCACCTCGGCCGCGTGCCGCATGCAAGTGAACTGGTCCTACCTGACGCCTACCCTTTCCCGCAGCCTGCGACCGGAGGCCCTCCCGGACATGGCCATCGTTTGCTTCCGCACCCTCAACCTGGATGAGGACACCTACGCTCCTTGGGCTGACCGGGCCAAGGTTCTCCTGGCCTACGGTTCAGCCGTTTCTTGCCCCTTGGGTCTCTCAGCGTCGGAGATCAAGGATACCAACTCCCTGCGGTGTATTGGCAAGCCTGCCGTGGGCAACTTCTGGGTAGTCAGCCCTTCGAAGCTCAACCGACTCGTGCCTATCGGCGCAGTAGGTGTCCTGGTCATCGAATCCCCTACTCTGGCCGAAGGCTACGAGACGGCCGAGAAGGACGTCATGCGCTGGAACCCCGCGGCCAAGCAGCCCGGCCGGCTCCTACGAACTGGCCACTTCGTGCGCTACAAGGAAGACGGCCAGCTCGAACTGGTCGCAGGTCAAGGCGACATGACGTCCATCGAGGGCAAGACGTTCCTCAAGTCCGAGGTCGAGCCGCACCTGCGGAAGTGCCTGGGCCGCGGCGTCGACGTTTTCGTCGAGACCATCGCCTTCAACTACCACGACAGCGACTCGAAGCCGATCTTGGCCGCCTTCATCCAGATGGGCGGCGAGGAGCTCTTCGGTGAGGGTGGCGAGGAGCTGAATAGGCTCAGCCTGCACACCAAGGAGAAGCTATACCTGGCCAAGCGCACGGCGGAGATGTCGCTCCGTGACACGCTGCCGCGCCATATGATCCCGTCCACCTTCATCCCCGTCCGCAAGATCCCCCTAACGTCTTCTCTTGAAGTCAACCGCCTCGGCCTCTCGCGCCTCATCGCCGGGTTCTCCAAGACCCAGCTCCTCTCGCTCGCTAGTGTACCTAACCCCCGTGAAGTCCAGGCTGCCGGTCTCCATCCCTTGCCGCTTACCCGCGTCGAAGAACGCGTCCGATCTCTCTGGGCGTCTGTCTTGGGTATTGAGGACGAGTCCTCCATCACGGCCGAGGATGGCTTCGTTCGCCTCGGTGGCAACCACGACCTTGCCCACGAGCTTGTCGTCGTCGCCCGTCGTCAAGGCATCTCGATCTCCGTTGTCGATATCCTTCGTAACACGTCACTCACAGAAATTTGCCGCGGTATCGCTCTTCCGGCTCTCGCACCGCCGCCTCCTCCTTCGTCGAACGCCAACATCAGCATCGGCAGCAACAGCCCGAGAATCAGCAATAACAGCAACAGTACCGCACCTACGAGCCCTTCGCACAGTTCCATCGGGGAGTCCATCGCCCCGCAGCTCGGCTGCGACCGGGACGCCATCGAAGACGTCACCGAGGCGTCGTCGCTACAAAACATGTTCGTCGAATCAAGCATGCATTCCGGAGGGGAAACCAACGGTAGCAATAACAAGGGGGCCGCCATTGACTGGTTCGCCATCCACGTCCAGAACAATGGATCGTTAGACTGGGGTAAGCTCGAACACGCCTGTAACCTGGTTACGCTGGCCCACCCCATCCTTCGGACGACATTCGCTACCCATGACAGAAGACTCTGGCAAGTCGTCCTTCGCCACCCGATCCCTGGCCAGAACCGCGGCGGCCCCAGCCAGCACCAGCTCGTCGAGTTTGACCGATATCAGTGTCCTAGCTGGCGACTATCTACCGTTGCCGGGAAGCTCATCAAGCGGGACCAGGGGAGCCCGGTCGACTTCCGCAAGCCCGTTACGAAGTTCGTGTAAGTTCTTTATCTCTTCTTCTGTAATTTGTTCTCTGCCACAATACCTCTTCATTCCCCGTGTTCTCGGGCCAGTGAGATACTGATCTGTGATGGTGGCTGTGTAGTTACCTTGACGGCGGAAAAAACGCCATCCTCCTCCTGAGACTATCGCGGGCGCAGTACAACGACCTCTCCTTGCCCGTCTTAATTAAGGACCTGAGCCGGCTCTACGAACAGGGCGAGCTGACAACCAAGAGCGCCGGGTTCTGCGACGTTATGAGGGCCGCGAAGCAGGCGTCCAAGAACGGCGCTGTCGACTACTGGCGGGCTCTTCTGCGTGACTCCCAGATGCCGCAGGTGGTAGCACACACGGGCCCCAAAATGACAAGTGTTGAACCCAAGACGCTCCGTCAGCAGATCCCGACGGGCTCGCTGCAGAACCTCGGTATCCCGTTCGAGACGGTCCTCAAGGGGGCCTGGGCCCTGGTGCTCGCCAAGCTCGCCGGGCCCGATGATGTCGTCTTCGGGCACCTAGTCGAGGGCAAGCACCTCCACCTCGAGAACGTGCTGGGCCCCTGCGGCGGCATCGTCCCCGTCCGCGCCAAGATCCCCGCGGCGCCCGTGACGCCCTACGACTACTTCCGCCACCTGCAGAGCCAGCACGTGGCCAGCATCCCCTACGAGAACATGCAGTTCGTCGACATCCTGCAGAAGTGCACGCCCTGGCCCGCCTGGACGCGGTTCAGCACCGTGGTGCAGCACCAAGCCCAGACCACCCTACAAAACAGCGAGCGCGAGTTCGCCATGGGCAACGCGGCGTGTCGGCTCAGCTCCATGGTGTCGCCCCACGCCTACGGCGCGGACCTCTTCGTCAAGTCGGTCCCGGTGGCAGGCGAGGGCGGCGCGGCACCGCGCAACATGGACATCTCTCTGATGTTCTGTGAGAAGCGCATCCATCCCTTCTTTGCCGAGGAGGTGCTCAAGATGCTTTGCTCGACCATCGGGCTGCTTACTTCGGCTTTTGTCATGGAGCCGCTGGTGCTCAAGAGCTTAAACGAGGATACCATTACTTCCAACAACAACAACAACAATACCATTGAAGGTGCGGCCGTTGGGGCCTTGCGTATCCCACTGTCCCCGATCCGCTCGGAGGCCAGCGGCGCCGCCGCTTTCCCAGCGCCGGTGCAGGCGGTGCTCCCCGACCACGCCAGCGCCATCCACGCCGTCATCTCGGCGGGCTGGGAGTCGGTCCTGGGCGCGGCGGCGCTCGCGCGCGTCCGCGACGTCCGCTCCGTGCCCTTTTACGACGTCTGGGGCTCGCTGATCCCCGCGGCCGAGCTCGCCCGCTTCTACAACGAGAGCATGCCCAAGCTGGGCGTGCCCGGGCTGGGAGAACACACCATCTTCACTCTTGAGGACATAGTGGAGGCGCCCACCATGATGCTGCAGTACGAGATGATTATCGCCAAGCAGCAACAGCGAAGGGACTCCCATCACCATCAACACAGCCGAGGTCACAGCCGGAACCTCTCCGGCAGCCGGCGTAGTCCCAGCGTCGTCGTCCGCGCGAACGCTTGGGGCAAAAACTTGAAGAAGCTGACGACTTCAGCGGTTGGTGGCAGCGCAAATGTGCCGGTGCCGCAGACTATCCCTGAACAATCAAAGCTGGCGCCGACGACGCCGACGCATGCGCGCAATCGCAGTCATGGGAGCTCTATGGAGTCCATGACGACGGGCAGCAGTCAGAGCGACGAGGATGAGATGATGTCTCCTACACAGACGACGTCGCCGCAACGTCTCGCGCGCCGCCGGTCTGTGTTCAACAGGGACAGAGAGGGCGGGTCTCGCAATAGCGAGGGGCTGGGGAAGAAGAAGTCGACGCAGTTTTTGGGGAAGTTTGGGGTGATCTAGAGAAGCGACAGGCCATTTATCGTTTGATTTGCGAAAGACTATTTTCCTTTGTTTACCATTCTGGTTCTCTTCGATCTTTGGGAGAGCGTGTTTTATTTTGTTTGGGAAGAATCAAAAGCTCTCATGGGCGCAATGGCGTTTCATCTAGGAAAGGGTCCAGAAGGCAAGAAGGAGCATCGACACAGCATGGTTCTGGCGTATATAGGTGCACGTTTTGTTTACTTTAGTGTTCTAGCTTCTCTTCGTTTCGCGCGTCTGTCTGAATATGGAGGAAGATACCCAGAGTTTTAGGTGTGCATATGTAGTATACAAGAAACACGACGTTGATTTAAGATATTAATTAGCCTTTGCTTATCTCTCCTGTAACCTAATTGCTATCGCCATCGCTATGAAGTCATGCGACTTCCGCCCATGAGGGGTGCATACTCTCGGATACTGTTCTCGGGGTCCCAAGTATGCAGTTGTGGCCACCGTGAGTGACTATGCGAGCATTGACCAGACGCCAGGAACACACACACACCGTCTTCCGATTATGACGTTGTTGCTACCCGGCCTATCTGCCGGGGATGCGTAAGGAAAGCTCTAGGGGCCCAGATGGATGTGTTTGCTGTACCCAATGGGCCCCCTCCCTTGCTTCCCCAACATTGGCATATGCGGGGGTGAACAGGGGTTCCCTTGTATCCCTTCCGCATTGAGGCCGGATCTGACCTCGCCCGCTGCTAACTCCACATCTTGATTGGCCGGCTGACCCTGTGAGAAGCAGCGTAGCAGTTGAGGGGAGAGGGAGAGAGATGCGGTAGTCAAGAGTCCAGGGGTGGGGTGGTTGACCGCCTGCCCGAATATATTCATTTACATGCCGTGCATCTACCCGATAGGGGATCTCCCAGCAAGTTATAAAGCCCTTGGGTGGTGGTGAGTGAGATCTGGATCTTGGATCTGGAGATTTGCATTTGAATTTATATTATATTGCATTACATACACACTCTCTTCTTTTGACCTCATTCTATCATATTACTGTACTGCCCAATCATCATGACTCTTGGAGTCCCCAGAGCGAAAGACGGCGACGGCGACGTCGAAGCCGTGGCGCACCACGTCGAGACCACCAAGGACACGAAGCGCGATGCGGAGCGAGGAGACGTTTCCTCGGTCACGGGCGGTGCCGCGTCAGAGAAAGAGGGCGCCGTCCTCGATGGTGATGATGACGATGGTCCTCCCATCGACCCCGAGGCCGAGAAGAAGCTCCTCCGCAAGTGCGACCTCCACGTCCTGCCGCCCATCACGGTGCTCTTCTTCCTGGCCTTCATGGACCGCACCAACATCGGCAACGCGCGCATCCAGGGCATGTCCAAGGACCTGCACATGACGGGGCGGGACTACAACTTGGCGCTGTTTATCTTCTTTATTCCGGTGAGTACAGACTGGTGGTTGGGAGACGTTACGAGAGATGAATACATAACACACACCTATCCATACACACGGAGAGGGCTAGAGGGAGGGGAAAGAGCGAGAGAGAGAACCAGACTGGCTGACACTGAACCGATTACAGTATATCCTCTGCGAAGTCCCCTCGAACCTGATCATCAAGAAGGTCGCCCCGTCCACCTGGCTGAGCCTCATCATGGTCTTATGGGGTAAGCCCGCCCATCTCCCCTGGCTCAACTCTGCTGGGCCGAAGTGATAATACACCTTCTCTAACACACGGTTGACAGGCGTCGCCACCATTGGCCAGGGCCTTGTAAACAACGTGGCCGGTCTCGTGGGCTGCCGATTCGTGCTCGGCATCTTTGAGGCTGGCGTGTTCCCGGGTAAGCCATCCAACGAATTCCTCCAGCAACGTTTGTTTGCACGTCGTTGAGAAACCTGATATTAACTCGGATCAAATGTGACACACATAGGCTCTGTATACTTGATCAGCATGTAAGGATATTTATTGATTGTCCCAGCTAAAACAGCTTTCTTCAACTGGTCAATCCCACTAACTGAGGATGAAGGTACTACAACCGCTACGATCTGCAATGGCGCATGTCCATCTTCTTCAGCGCCTCCATCATGGCCGGCGCCTTCTCGGGCCTCCTTGCCTTCGCCATCGCCAACATGGCCGGCGTAGGCGGATACGGAGCATGGCGATGTACGTCTCGACCNNNTTTTGTCCCCCCCCCCCCCCCCCCCCCCCCCCTACTCCTCGCGCTCATTCCTAAGAGCCACCCAGCACCGCTATGAGAGATATGAACAGTGAACCCCCCAGCTGACCAAACCCTCCCCCCCAAAACAGGGATCTTCATCATCGAAGGCCTCATGACCGTCGTCATCGGCGTCATCGCCAAGTTCTGGGTCGCCGACTGGCCCGAAAAGGCCGCCTTCCTGACCGCGGAAGAGCGCCGCATGCTCGTACGCCGCCTCGCCGTCGACACGGGCGAGGCCCGCATGGACCGCCTGAGCCGCCGGGCCACGCGCCGCATCCTGACCGACTGGAAGATCTACGCGGGCACCCTGGCCTACCTCGGCATCGTGAACACGGGTTACGCCGGATCGGTGAGTCTTGCTCGAGAGAGGTTCGTTTCTTGATGTTTCTTTACTGACGTGAATTGGTATGGATAGTTCTTCATCCCCACCATCCTGAGCCAAATGGGCCTCACGGCCGAAGCCGCCCAAGTCCGCACCATCCCCATCTACGTCGCCGCCACCCTCGTCTGCCTCAGCGTCTCGGTCCTGACGGACCGCCTGCGCCACCGCTACAGCTTCGCCATGGCCGGCATCTTCGTCGCCACCATCGGCTTCGTCCTGCTGCTGTGCCAGTCCCACGTCGCCGTCGGCGTCCGCTACTTCGCCCTGTTCCTCGTCGTCTGCGGCGGCTACACGACGCAGCCCGTGACGCTGGCCTGGCTGTCCAACAACGAGAGCGGCCACTACAAGCGCGCCGTCTCGTCGGCGGTGCAGGTCGGCTTCGGCAACCTGGGCGGCATCGTGGCCTCCAACGTCTTCTTCGACGCCGAGCAACCCAATTACTGGACCGGCTTCGGCGTCAGCCTGGCCATGCTGTGGGTCTGCGCCGGCGCCTGCACCTGGCTCTACCTCGGCGCCCGGCGCGAGAACCGGAAGCGCGACCGCGGCGAGCGTGACTGGCGCCTGGCCGAGCCCGACGCCGACAACCTGGGAGACGACCACCCGAGCTGGAGACTGGCGACGTAAAGTTAAAAAGGGGCCGCGGCCAATCGTGGAAACATCAGCACATACATGAAAACACATAGTAGCGAGATACCGTAGAAATCAAGATATCCAATATGTAGACGTATAGATCAAAACGTAAAATCGTACGCTTGGCGCTCTATGAGCTCTATTATTCAAGCGTTGTCTATAATTGGTAACTCGCATTAAGCTGAGATGACATACCCCGTGTGAACGAGAGATATTTTCAAGTCATCAACTAAAGCAGCCTCTTGTGTTCTACTACCCGCCATTGCCGCAAGTAATTGCTCTTCCCATCAACTATCCGGATGGCAGGCAGACCAACGTTTCGTTGAAAAAGGAGTATACACATTGCAAACCAACTTCAAATGCGAAAAAGCCATAAGCACGAGTGCGCTTGGCAAACCACCACGGGTGCCCTTTTCCAACGTTGCATTCCGCTCCAGGGAATGAAAAACCGGTCGTCGAGCCGACAAATGTCTGCTAGATGTCAGACTGATACTGACACGGCCTACATGCCTCCTTGCAAACCTCCTTAGGCGGCCTTGGTCGACATGTCGCGGCGCGGCACTTATTTGCTGATCCGGAAACCATTATATAGTCCTCGGTAACAACTAGGCCCAGCACTGAAGCACCGATGGGCTTTGGCTGGTGTAGTAGTACGACGGATCGCCGTGGTGTCGTGGGAACTTCGCGGGGCATGATTTGGCCCATGGTCCTTGTTTATCCTGAGTACGAGTCGCTGATCAAGAGAATTCGCCAAGTCGTGGGCCGAAGTAGCTCCCCTCGGGAACCTTAACCAGTGCACATGGTGTCGCTTCGCATCCCGTCTGGTTGACCACGGTATTGCCCCACCAATTCAATTCGACCATGGGCCATTGCAGGGTGAAGAAGATAATAATACCGGCAATCGCAATCGCGCTGCTGAATGATGCCGAGAGAACAAAATTGTACTTGGACCAGAAGCCGACGTACTTCCGCTTCAGAAAGACCCACGAGAACCAAGCAATCGGCACTGACGGCCAGATGTACGAGATGTTGTATGGACTCCAGGTCAGAGCGCCGTAGAACATGGCGATGGGATGGATCTGTCGCAACCACGACCTCTTAGTTTTCTTTTGGATGTAGTAGAAGATGACCGGAATAATGAGACCGATGGGGAAACCAAGCAGGAGTAGCGGGTAGAGGCCATCCTTGCCAAACATCCGATTCGGGCCGACGGTACCCCAGACGATAGACGCGGCAAAGAACGTGTTGATGCCCGGGCAAGTAAATCGATACGGCGCTCCGGGTGTGCAGACGTCCGGGATCTGCTTCATCTGGAAGTTAAGCACGGCTACGCAGATGACCGTCGAGATCAAGATCCCCATAACTTGCGCGGCGAACGTCTGTCGTGGGGGCAGCTTGGCGTAATGGGCGATTTTCAGGTCGTTCGAGAAGAAGATGGCATGTAGGACAGTGACGTAGCCAAATGACTTGAAATAATTCATGGCGAGAGCGTTTCCTTGTACCCAGCTACCTCCAATGAACTCAGCGATGACATTAAGGGTCACCTCGACACCAGTCATGGCCTTGACGATACCGATAGGTATGATGAAGAGAGCACAGAGGGCCAATCCGTAGAAGACAACCCCTGGGCTGCTGAAGGTCTCCCAGGCACCAATGGCAGCACAGCCAAACCCGATGGCGATACAAAGGACCAGTATATTCCACCACTCCGGTATGTCCGGGTAATAGGCCATGAGGCGGTTGTGGACATCTTGGTAATGAACCTCTTCCTGGTTGACGTCTTGACGAAAGCTCCTGAAGAGGTTGCGGAACCCCATCATGATCTCGTGGCGATGATAGAGGTAGGCGTAGGATAGCGTCGCAGTGTAGATGCCGAAGAAAAAGACATAAACTACCAGGTTGCCGGCGGATAGGAACGGGGGCGAATAGTTGGCGTATTTGACCGGATCGAATAGACCGGTGCTCCAATCTACAGCTTTACTAATGTTGTAGAGAGAGCCGGTGTTGTCAAAGATACGGTTGCTGTTGATGGGAATATAACCCGTGTAATAGGCGTTGGTGTACCAGAAAATGGCAATGATGACGCCGGATATGGCGGCACCGATGAACTTGTTGAAGGTACTGAAGAAGGGTAGCATGAGAGGGTCCGTGGCATCAAACAGCAGAGTGTTCCAGTCCCAGGTGGGCCAAGGATTGAAGCCAAGCCCATTATTGAAGCCGGTAACGGTGTTGAGGTTGACGTTTTCTGGGGCGATCCAGGACATCCAGCTGAAGACACTCAAGGCGGTGAAAATATAACCTGGGAACCAGAAGTAGACGAACATGGCACCGAAGGTGAGGCCAAAGAACTTCATGCGCGACATGGTGAAGACCTTACCGAAGGGGCTCTTGACAGGCGTGTTCTTGTCGTTGTGGAAGGCCGAATTGAGAGCAATGGTGACGAGGGAACCAGGCCAGACGCAGTAGGATGGGTAGACCAAAAACCTCCGGACCATGCCGGCCATACCGTAGCCCAGGAAGTTGGTGCAGAGAGCGATCAGGAGCTGGTAGGCGAATTCGCCGGCATAACCCTGGTGGAAATAATGGTACTGAGTCCAGATAATGTTGTTGGAATAAGGAGTGTTCCAGCTGACGTTGGCCATGATGGTGATGAGCATGTGTTCCTTCCTAGTAAACTTGCCGGGGTTCAGGGAGTGCCGAATGCCCCAGAGAGTAAAGCCGACATCCGGAAGGACGTTCTCAAAGAACTTGCCGATGGGATAGGCCAACAGCTGAGCGACGTTGGCCTGGACGGTGATGGCGGGTTGGCGAATGGAAAAAAGCTGATTGACGAAGGACAAGAGGACGGCAAATCCCATGCCGATAATCCAAGCCCGGATGGTGCTGCAGGGAATGGTGGGATCGTCATGGTTGTCTACGACAGCGCGCACTTCCGGGTACGGGCTGTTGACGGTGATTAGAGCGGCTTCCAGTTTCAATTCCTCAATTAGCATCTCATATTTCTCGGGCTCGGCGAAAATGGCGAGGTTTTCGAGAAATAGGCGGATCTTCTCAATGATGGCGAAAGGAAAATTGGGATCCGTCTCATGGATGCGCAAGACGTCTTCCAGCATGGGCCTGATGTCATCGAGAGTGAGAGTCTTGGCCAGTAACCTGGCCTCGAGCAGATCGCTCTCGGTGACATTGTGGTAGGTCTGGATCTGGACCTCGGAGGGAGGAGGACCAGCATCTAGACTACCGTGGAAGTTGTTGGCATGCGGCTTCTCGTTGTCGACGCCGGCGGAGGACGACGACGTCGGAGCGTCTGGTTTCTCCTCGACGACGCGTGCCATGGCCTCGGAAGTCACATGGGATTGAAAGTTAAATGTCGCAGGCCTTGGTATGGCTTGCGATAATGATCGTGATTGTCGCAAAGCCGGGGTATTGACGTGAAAGATCAATCAATCAATGGACTGATTGATTGACGATGAGTGAGCAGCTGAGCTGATTGAGCTGGGCTGGGCAGTGCAGGAAAGAATGGACGTCGCTAAAACTGGGGGTAAATGGGAATTGCAGGAAAGCGGTAGCCTTAGTACGGTTCAATGCGACCCTGACATTTCTGGAGGTAGAGAGGCAGTCGTAACTTAACCCAGAGGCAGCAGACAGACAGGCAGAGGCAGAGAGCCATCTGGACTGACTTGAGACTGAGGTGGGCGGGCAGGCAGAGAGATAGGCGGGCTGCGGGTTGCGGGCTGCGGGCACTTCTAAGGCGCGAGAGTGCTAGTTTAGACACCCTGACACCTAGACCAATTGCTAGCAGTGCCTAGCAAAGCAAACGTCAAAGAGACCGACTCCCCGCCGCCTCTCTTGGCACGCTAGAGCCAGATTTGGCTTACGGCGGCTGCGGTCTGGTGCGTACTAGGTAGCACAACCACGACCGTGTACTGCGTACCGTACCTACTCGGTTACTCCAGCTAGGTATTCTGCTCCTACAGTTACAGTCTTGTCAATCATCAATGCCGTACCGATCGTCACTTGTCACACACACACACGCATACACATAGACAGTTGTTCGTACGTAGATTGGGCACAATACTTTGCTTACTTCAGCGCTCATCGAGTACGGACTGCAATGGCAATATCTATTTTTGTTAGACGGCCTTCTTATACCATTCATCCCCCAAAGGCCAGTGCAATAGTAGAATACCACGTCGTCGTGCCTGCCCAATCTCTCCTGGAAAATGGCAGATGAAGAAAAGATGCCGACAATCCGGGTGTCCATCTGGCCTGGCTTGGCTCTCTCCAGTCCGTGCTACAATGGATTCTACACAATGGATTCTACAGGGACTAGGCAGAGGGGGGGGGGCAAGGGGGGCAGGGGGTTTTTCACGCTTTTTCAGTGGCTTCTGTGGCACAGGTGGCTCAACCTGACGCCCGATTAACCTTACTGGAAGAACTACCGGGGATCCCAGGGCCAAGAGCCACGGTCCATAATACTTGCAATCAAGTCAGTTAGTTCTCCCTGCATTCACATTCTACCTCCATGCTTCGCTTGGTAAGCTAGAGTCCCATATATTTCCCTTCATGACTCGGTCAGCGACTCAACAAGATGGCCGACTCTACGAGACAGACGTAAGACGTCATGTTGTAGAAAGAGAACGAACGCCTACGAATCCAACAACCTCCCTCCATTGGAGATGTTTGGACAAATTGGAGATATGAAGCGACGGACTGTAATAACTACTAATACAAATGAGCAACACGGAGAGTCTAAAGTCTAGACTCAGGAACGCATGGCTAAGCTACTGATAGACTGCCACGACCGCATCCCGTTCCTCTCTCTATCTCGCCATGCCCCGGAAGTCGGCTCTTGGCCCCAGTTGGGGATTTTAGCCCCATCCATTCCCATTCAGATCATTAGCGACCTCCCTCATGCCGTCAATCGGTTCACCCGGGATCACATACTGTGAACAAATAGGCACGCCGCCGTTGAACTAACAATGTAGTGCCATCGGGGAGGCTCGATCAGGCTTTCCGACATTCCGATGTTCGTCAAGATACTGGATTTGCAAGGTTAGGTAGGTGAAGTAGTGGTACTTGGGCCATCGGGAGCGGTCGAGGCCGCATTCCTGGCTTGAGACCTGCGAAGACCGGCCAACCGACGACTACTTCCCGGCCTCTGTCAGCACGTGCATACAGAGAGGATCATGCATGTTGTACTGCATTTACGTTAATCTTTTGATTTGTTGGAAGTTTTGAATTTCTTGAATTCCTGATTGAGTGGAAGCCATTACCGACGCCAATCATCGAACGAAGTGAGAGTTGCTTTGGTTGGCTGGCTGGCCGACGCGGTATCGCCCCTAATGGGCACACAATCCTAAACTTTACTTGTCTCCCGCCGCAAACGAAAACCCACATCTTTGGACCGCATCGTCCCCTCCAGAAGACCTGGAGTGCACCTGGCCGCCGTCGAGATCTCGCTCGATCTGTCGCTGCAGGTCGTCGTCCCTCAGCCGGTGCGGCTCGATACCCGCGCCCGCAAGCTCCAAGTTCATGGCCTCGGCCAGCGTCAGCAGCGCCCGCCAGCCCCGGAGCACCTCGGGCTGCCCGCCCGCCCGTGGTTCGTGCCGGCTCGACGTGTAGTGCATCGCGCAGAGGCCCGCCGTCCACAGGGCCACGAGTGTGGCCACGATCAGGAGCTGCGTGAGCGAGAAGCCCCATTGGTATTGCTGGAATAACACACAATGTGTCAGTATACGCGGGAAATAAACAAGGTATTAATATGGTTGAATCTGTGTATTGAGAAATGAAAGCTGTGCACTTATGTTTTGGACAAGCTGGCAGCTCGCGTTAGCGACGATTTGATCCATGTTGAACGTCTGGTTGGCCGCTGCCCACGCAACCCGTTATTTGTAGCTGAAGGGCTGTTAACCCGTCCTTGGATAGATACAGGACGGATTGCGCACCGCAGATATATCCGGGGAACTCACAGAACGAGGTCGAGTTCTTCCGCTGACAATTCGGATCTTGCTCATCTCGGCACCTCTGCATGGCGGCGCCTGCCACCACTGGCGACAGCCAGCTATCGTCGTGGTCTTCGTATTTATGGCCACCCTCTGCACCTAGGGAGATGATGTAGTCTTCTGTCAGATTCACGCGCCACCCGTCGTGTATGACATAGGCTACGAAATCCAGACTCTCGAACGGCACCATCGCCCCGCCTGCGGCCTGTACGAACCCTGTGGATACATTGATGTGTCCCGTCATGGACCCTGACAGGGTCGGGAAGAGCATAATGAAGGCCATAGTAGCCACCATGAAAGCCAAAGCGGTTGGAGGCACCATACGGCGCCGGCTCGCGATGTAGCCCTTCAATAGCCGGTATGTCGATGACAGACTCGGCTCGCTCTCGAGATACACGGCCCGAAACACTCGGTATGTGGCCGAATGAGGAGCAACATGAGCGCCGTATTTCTACACTTACCAGATCCCAAGCCACGTCAATTACTTTGGCAGCCGAGAAGGACAGCGACTTCGCAGCCACGACGTTGATGGCGAAGAACTGGGAAGGACCCCACGAACTTTTGCTCGTGTAGAATGGTATGAAAGCCCAATCTGCGCTACACGCCGCCAAGTGGTCTGGGCCGTTTAAGCCGTTGGTCGTCGTGGCGGCATACCACATCGCGACTACGGAACCGACGATCCCGCAAACGGTCAAGGTTTATACGGCGCTCCTTTTCCATTTAGAGGAAGATATGGTTCGTTGCGCATCCCGGCTATCACGCGGCGGCTGCTGATTAGTCTTGTTCCGGCTATGGAGATGATGGGAGACAAGAAGGGTAATCGCGACTGAATACTGATTGTTACCTTGGTATATCAGGATAATATGGGAGAGAGTCATACAGAGACAAGATAGTATACGGGTTGTTTAGGCACGCGTTTAGGCCAAATAAGGTCGATCCGATAAATAAGGGATTGCGGATCTCCTACCCCAGCTGAAGTCTTTTAACTGAAATGGACTCTGATGCTTACTGTATCCTGTCGTTCAGCTCCACAGGAGTAGTCTCGACCAACACCCGATTGGTTCTATTGTCAGTTCTCGAGGAGTGACATGAGCACTGCTGTCATATGCCGCGATTTGATGACTTGAAGTGAACATATATGTCGTTTTGGCAACTAGGGCAACAACTGCATCGAAACTCCACCCACTCCATGGAATGCACGACGAGAGTTTCTTGTTCTCTAAGTAGGTGGCACCAGCTACGCCCGGCAGGATGGTGCTCAGGAGGCTGGGGATGAGATTCTTAGGCGAGGCCCCTGATATATGGCCGCCGACGGGGGGGGGGGGGGGGGGGGGGGGGGGGGGGGGGGGGGGGGGGGGGGGGGGGGGGGGGGGGGGGGGGGGGGGGGNCCCCCCCCCCCCGCCCCACCCCTCCCCCCCCCCCCCCCCCCCCCCCCCCCCCCCCCTCTCGACATGCAGTGCTATGAACACGGCAGCGATGGTCCCACGGGCCATCCCATGGGCCAATTGCAGAAAAGACGGTAAACCGTCAGTCTCCATGGACTTATCTTCGACTCAACGATCCCAGTGGCACAAATCAAGCTTGCTAGCCGAGAGAAACACGAGCGACTATGTATGACTTGAGGTGAATCGCTCCCGCAGCCGGCGAGTCTTTCTCTTCTGTTAGACCGCGGAAACGCAGCGTTGCGGCATCGTTCATGTAACGACTGTTTCCTACGATAGCACGCTGTAGACACTCGTCTGAATGACCATACTTCTGTATGGAGGGAGCACTCGGTGTTGGTGTCCATTCAGGGCCATAACAGCGCCTGGTATGGCCTTCCAGGTTCGCCGGTTGTCGTAGTGCCGCTTCATCTAATCCTGTAGTCGTCCGCCAGCTTAGGGGTCATTGGACCAGGCATTATGTCCTTCCTGGGTTTCTGTAGAATACTCGAAGCATTGAACTCCCTGGGACTGGTGTGATAACCCCCTTTTGTTTGAATTTGCACCAATAAGCAATGTCTGCCCTTTTGGTAAGACTCACGCCGAAAGCCATGTTTCCTTTTGTTGTCTGTTATGGTCGTCGTTCATGTGTGTCTATTGTACATATACCATGGAGGCTATCCTAGATTCTGGTAGCCAGCGCCAGGAGCAGTTGAGTGTCGTCCCTTAAGGTCCGGAAACAATTTAAACAATGTCGCCTCCATCGGATCAGAAGGGTTGCGCACAACGAGGCGAGCACTAATCCCAATTAACCTTTCATCAACCCATGGCTCTAACCCAACACACACCAAGGTATTTTTCGAAATGCACACTATTGATCAAATATATATTACGAAGCTTAGCTGCAAACCCCCTCTGCTTTTTTCATCTGTAACTCAAAATCGAGATTTGAGAACCTAGTGCCTGACCTCATCAAGGGTTAGAAAAAAGTGGTTAAAGCCATCATCGCCTATCTTTATGGAGAAGGCGAGAGTCGGCTTTATCTAAGCAACGACACGGGGGCTCTATGGCAGGGGGGGCTAATCGATGATGATGAAGCATGTGAGGTTTGGCCATAAGAGTTACAGCAGGTCGAAAGACAGCTCGACTCGGCAGACCCTGCTCGACTGAGTCTAGTGTCGTGATTTGAACGAAAGTGACCATGTGCGTGGTGTATCTCAAGTTGCTCATTTTCCTAGCCTGCGAAGGTAGTCTTACTGTTAGCCCACATCTACCCAATACAACTTCCACAAGTCCATTGAACTCTCAAAATGGGACCGCGAAGAAGGAGACGATGTTCATCTTCGTCACTATACACGACGCCACATGGTTCTACCACCGATGGCGTACACATCCGAGTTCCCGGCATTGCTTTACAATGACCACCACAGAAGCACAGTTCACATTCAACTGTATGGTCATACGACATGAGGGATCTAACTCCTACATCCAACAACGTAATGTTGGTCGCAACAACAAGATCTATAATAAATACAACAAGTAAAACGCAGTTGAGAATCTTGTCAGACGAATGTCACCCATGGCACAACTCACTGGAAGGCGAGGTGCTATAAAACAGCTAGCTAACATTATTCGAGAAGGTATCATGGCAAGACTCTACGGACGACCTCAGAGCTGCCATTGAAGAGTCGGTGAAAGTGAACAGACAGTTGCCGTTAACTTTTAGGAACGAAATGCGGTTATTGTCGGGACGAAAGGGGCCGTTATTTTCAATATGGCTACCACTATCATCATTCCTGACCCCAGACGTACCAGAGGTGGTAATGAAACCTTTAAGCTATATTGGAAAACCCCGCGCATCGTATCTCTGGTTAAGATACTACGAGGCTATTTGCTGTAGTCTTCGGGCTGAAACTGCTGGTGTGATCAATTGCTGGTTTCGAGCGAGGGGCTACAACAGGAGAGTACTTCGCTGGCACATGCCTTTTTGCAACTGGCCAAGGGTATTGCACTCAGCTCGCAGAAAATGAGAGGCACACCGGGATGAGGATGCACGCCACCAATTGGCCGTTACATCTTGCCGGGAAATTCCGAAAGGGCCAATGGTCGGCTTGGTGGTCATGCTATCGGCGCAGACAGTTAGTTGGTGTGATACCAGAGTCGGGGTCGGATGCTCAAACATACCCTTATATAAATTCCTCATCCGAGCTATAATCCACTAAGGATCTCCGGGGTTCGTCCCGCGCTACTCGGGGCTTAATAGAGCTGCTCTGCCGCTGGTAAACCGATATGCCTTTCTTCTTAATACCCTTAAGAACCGGCCTTGCCCTCGTAGGTCCCTCGGATATGGAAAAAAGGAGGGGCGGCGTAAAGAGTCCATAATCATCCCATCGGCTTCTTGGTACGATGGTGTCTTGTAACTGTGAAAGCGCGTCTCGCCACGTCCGCATCTTGTCCGTCAATCCTGTCCTTCTTCTCATCATCTCCGAGCATGGTGGCAGTACCAAGATGAACATTTCCACTACCCAGGCGTTCAATGCGCGAGTTCCGTATCCTGATTTCGTCTGGAGAATCGGCAACGGCCATCCAGCGTTTATAAATCCCAGGGATGCAATTACTCTCTCTATAGACCAAGACCATATATTCAGCTTGAGGTCAAAGTTATTGTTGATGGCATGCCTGCATTGCGTTTCCAAATCCGAATCACCCCCTGCCTCCGTGAGTACCAGATCGTAGATGGCCAGCACCCGCCAAACGCCTTTCAGGTATTCGGCCAAAGCCTCGCGGTCCGCCAGCACGTCCTTTGGGTTCTTACTATCCCACCAGTACTCGACACGCGGGTAGTACAAGTCCTAGTGAGGCAGATTCTGGGCATCTCCGTCATAGGTGCCAGCCACCAAGTCGAGCATTCGCTCGAAGCTGACAGGGTTCATGCAGTTCTTTCGGTTGGGAATGTCGAAGCCCTTCTCGTCCTTGGCCGGGTCGCAGACATCCGACCTGTTCTCTTACATAGCCACCAGCATATTGAGATACAAATAGGACTGTATCCCTTCCTTGGCCACTCTAACTAGCCCAAAGTGGTGACCATGGTGCAAATTGAGGAGCGAGACGAGGTTCGGTCCAATCACGGGGTGATTCGCTAACAGGAGCATCGATTCCATGACGTCCTTTTGGAAGCTTGTGGTTTCCGGAGCGGGCGATGCCGAAAGAGCCGGTGGCATCCCAGCCGCCTCCATCATTATGAGCTTCAACGTGTCGGCGTAGTTGATGCGGGAGTCGTTGCGTTTAGTCCATGTGGACACATGTTGGAGGTCTCGTCCGCCCCAAAGGTAATTCCGGAACCGGTCATCGTCATTCCCGTCTTGCTTGCCAAAGTAGCGATTGTGCATGACATCAGGGTACACCAGTCGTGTTCAAGGCCTGGACTGTCCGCCGTCGGCTTCGGCAGTTTTTACCCAGGCCTCGGCGCGCTTCCGGGAAACGTCGCCAGAATCATACTTGGCCCGTTCAGTCTGCGAGAACACGCACCCGTTCGGCAAAAGCGCGACAGAAGTAGGCGATTTCCTTGGCCTCACTCTCCTCCTTTCCCCACTCCTTCTGTTTGAAAGTGACATCCTTGCATTGGGGCTCAATGTGGTAAGAGAACTTGTATAGGAAGAGAGAGGCGAGGGAGTGCCACGGCAATGCGTGCGCTTGATGTGTCATGATTGCCGTCGTTTTTAATTCTCCTGGTTGGAATGGGGTCAAGATTTCTAGTTTACCATTGGTTCCGTAATGCATAAGGTCTACCGTTTATAAATAATAATAATAATAATAATAATAATAATAATAATAATAATAATAAGCTACAATGAATATTTAAAAGTTATTTAAAAAAAATAAACCTCTACTAGCATATTATTTTAATTATTAAATCTATTTAAGCTTTAATATAATATAAATATAATCTTTAATGGTTGAAATTATTATATTTAAGCGATTTTTATATATAATTAATAACGAAATTAATTAATATTATTTAAAGTACTTTAATATATTATTAAAACTAAAGAAATGATATTTAATAATACCTTTAATATATTAATAATTTATTTAATATTTTTTAATATTTTTATTATACTATTTTTAATACAGTTCTATTATAATATAAAGGGTTAATCTTTTAAATTTTGTAAAAGTTATTAAAATAGTTGAAAAAAAGTGGTATATATTATTAAAGTAAGTGGGTAGAAAAGTGGATAAATAGAAGATGGAGAGGGGTCCCTTATTAATTTAAAAGGATTAGCTTAAATAAACTGGGATATAGGGCCCTATTATCTAATTTATTAATTTATTAATAGGGTTATATATTAATGCCGGCTTTAATAGAAAACGGAATTATCCTCGATTTTAAGTTATATTTATATATATATTATATATTATTTTAATTAATTCTATTTATTCCTTTTTAATTTTATATAATTTATTATTCTAATAGAATCCTTTTATATTCTTATTTATATCCGATAATACTTTAGCTTAAGAATAATATTTATTATCTAATAGAGGTTCTAGAGGAAGATTTTTATAAGTTTATATTTATAATTTAATTTAGGGTTTAGTTTAGGATTCACCTCCTTTTTATTATTAATATTCCTTAATTAATTCCTTTAAATTATTTAATTTTATTTTATTCTTTTATTAATTTAATTTATAGTTATAGCTTTTTTATTTAATTAAATAATTAAAGTTATTCTTTTTATATTAATATTAAATAATAATTTCTATTTTATATATTATATTAGATTCGTTATTCTATTTATTAATAATAGATCCGGAAGGTAATAAATATTAATTTTATAGGTATTTATTATTTAGCGTTAATAAGAGGTATTTAATATTTAATATTAAATAAATATTTATTTCTTTAGGTAGGTTAAATTTATATATTAAGTATCTATATTTTTTAATAATTTTAAATAGGTTAGTATATTATTATAAGAATTTCCTTCTTAATTTATTAAGGAAATTATAGTTTTTATATAAGTAAATATAGATTTTATTTTTAATTATATATTCTATTACCTTATATTTTATACTATAAAGATATTTAATTTATATAATTATAAAATTTGTAATAAATTCGGTATCTTTCTTTAAATAGCATTTTATATTTTAAACTATTTTAATATTTAACGAATTAATATTTAACGAATTAATATTTATAATAATATTTAAAGGTCCTTATAGCTTTATTTTTAAAAACTATTTATAAATTAATAATTTTATTATTATAGAATAAGTGTTATTAAAATTCTATTAAAGAGATAGGATAACTTTTAATTAATTATTTTTAGGATATTTAAAAATTTAATATTATATAGTTATTTTAGTTATTTAATTTTTTCGTTTAATTAATTAATTTATTTATAGGTATTAGGTAATTATAAATATTAACTTTATATTATAAATTTCTTAGAAATTATATTAAAAGTTTTTAATAAATTTTAGGTTTTAATTAAAGATAATATATTTAGGGAAGGATTAATTATTTATTTAGAATATATATATTATAATTAGGTATCTTTTATTAGGTATTAGTAGCTAGGATAATCGGTAAGGTAATAATAAAATCGATTAATATTATAGATATAGGCTTTATATTTTTTTATATTAATATATAATCATTTAGAGCTTTTAATTATTTAGTTTAAATAATTTTATATATTAAATAATATTTAATTTATTCCTTTACCTAATAGATTTTATAATAAATAGAGAATAATTTAAATTTTTTTAATATCCTTATTTCTTTAACATAATATTTTTTATTATAAATTATTTTAAATATATTAAAGAAATTATTTTTAGGGATATAAAGGTATCTTTATATATCTCGGCTTATATTATATAATAAATTATCGATTATTTTAAATAGGTAATTAATATATAAGGTATTTTTATTAAATTTATATATTTATTCCTCCGGTATTTATAATAATTAAGTTTTAAATAAATTATTAAATATTCCTTTATATATTCTATTATTATTATATTCTTTTTAGAATTTTATTTTAAACTTTTAATTTATAAGCATTTTATTTATAGAATATTATACCTTATCTAGAATTATATTTTTATTAAATTATTCGATAGGTTTTATTAATTTCGATATATCTTAAATAATTTATAAATAGCTTAATATATCGAGGATAAAATTAAAATATTTAAAAAGGTAATAGATATTAAATCTATATTAAAAGAGATAAATTAATATATTTATTAAATATTTATTAACTTTATTAATTAATATTATTATAAGTTTAATCTAATTTATAATTCCTTTAATAATTATATAATTTATTAAGATAATTATTAATTTAATAATCGATTAGAGAATTATTTAGAATTTCTTAACTATTTATATAAAATATATTACTTTTAATTCGGATAATCTATATTATAATTCTAATTTAAATAAATACTTATTTAAATATATAACCGGTTATACTTTAATTAATAAGATAATATCTCTAGGGTATTAACTATAACCTTCTTTTAAATAGAAGATTATTATTTTAAATCCGTATTTAAATAAAGTATTTATTTAAAGGAATGACGGTATATCCGGATTTTAATAATAAAGGGTAATTTTATTATATATTAAATTTTAAATTACTTTAAATAATATAAATTTTTATAATATTAAATTATAAATTATTATTTTATATTTTTATTTATTATTTTCCTTACTTTTCTCCCCGCCTTTAAGAGGGTGGTTTTCTTTTTTTATAACGGTTATAAGGTTTAAATATAATATAAGAAAAGGTACTTTAAAAAGCTAGCCGCTCTAAAATAAATTTCTAACGATTTTAAAATATAAAGGAATTTAATTTTCTTAAAATTTTTAAATCGGTCCTCTATAAAGGATATTCCTAATATATTAATTTAAAAATTTAAAAGTTTAATAAATAGATATTTAATATAAAACTTTTTAAAATTAATAAAGCTCTTTCTTTTAACGAATAATTTAATTTTTTTTTAAAATATTTAAAATAAAACTCTTTATTATTTAAAAAAATAATATTATTATTAATAAAGGTATAATAAAAATCCTTAAATTCCTTAAAAGCCTTATTTATAAATTATTATATATATATTAAGAAATTCTAAAATCCTATTAAAGTTATTTTAGATTTCTTTAAACTTTAATAATTAATTAAAGTAAATCGATTTTAATAATTAAAATAAATAAAGATTAAATAAAAAAATTAAATAATATTAATAATAATAATAAAGTATTTATTTTAAATTATATTAATAATATTTCCTTAAAATAATAAAGGGTAATAACTTAGGATTGTTATTTTATTAAAAGATTTTAAATTAATAATTACTTTCCCCTTTTTAATATTATAAATAATTTTCTATATTATAAATATTATATATATAAATAGTAAGGGGTTTATAAAATACTCGAATCTTCTTTAATTATAGAATTTATTATTATAATTATTTAAAAAGGCTTTATCTTTATAATTTAAAAGATATCTTTATAATATAAACTTATATTTCTCCTATCTATTTATTAATAGAATTTTTATTATTTTATTTTTTAGGATATTTATTAATTCTATATCCTTAAATATTATAATATATTTTTTAATTAATCGCTAAATTTTCTTAATAAATTTTAAATCTTTAATATATATATATACTATTATAAATAATATATTCAAATAAATTATTTAACTATTTAATATTAAATATTATATATATTAGGGTAATTTATAATTAGGTTATTTCTATTTTAATTTTATTTCCTATTTATAAATTAGAGTTAAATTTAATTCCTTTATCCTTATAAATAATATTAAAAATTAAATCTATTATAAATATATTTATTTTTATAACTTTTATTAAGGTAATTATATTAATTATTACTTTAGGTAATATTAAATATATTTTTAAGTTTTTTATTATTTTTTATATTTTATTTATTAATTTAAATACTATATTTATATTAAGGATTATATTAATCCTCTTAATTCTAAAGGAATTAAATAATTATAATATAGAGTTAATAATAGGGGTTATTATTATTATTAAATAGGCTAAAGCTTTTATAGCTCCCCTAAATAATATAATAAAATAATCGCTATTATTTATTTCTTTAATTTAATTTAGCTTCTCCTTTTTAATAATAATTATAAATTTATTTAAATTATTAATAGTAAGGACCTTAGGGATTATATTCCCGTTTATTACTAAATTTAAGGTTATTAAATTATATAAATAAAAGGTAAAATATTTATTAATAAAGAGAGGTTTCTATTAAATAATTAAATATACCTTTTCTCTTAATTATAAAGTAGCTACTTTATAATTCTAAACTTTATAAATAATTAGGATATTTTAGTATTTAATATTAAAATCTATTATTAAATTATTTAAATTTTTAAATAAAATAACATTTATTTAATAATCGATATATACTCTATATAAATATATAAAATTTATTATTTAATAAAAGGTTAGGTTAAACCTTAATATTTATAATAAATATATCCTTAATAATCTTTATAATAATATCTCTTTATTTATTAATATTAAAAAGGAAAATTTTAATTTATACTTTTTATATATAATAAATAGGTTTATTATCTAAACTATTAATTATTATATTATATATTTTAAATTTATACTTTAATTATTTAAAAAAGCTTTTATTTATATAATTTCTTTTAATATTATTATCTATATATACTTTAACCTTAAATAAATTCTAATCGATCTAGGCTTTAATTTATAGGTATATATATCGGGATTATTTTAATTTATTAAAATTATTAATAATAGGAAGTTCTAATTATTAAGGTTCCTTACTCGAGATTTTTATACTTTCTATAATATAATCTTTTAAGGATAAAGATTTAAATAATTTTATAGGTTTTTATAGAAATTATTTTTATCGATTTTATTATTAATTACCTTTTTATAAATAAATAAATAAAAAAATAAAAAATTTTAAGAAAGGAAAAGAATATAATAATATCTATAAATATATTTATCTTCTAATATCGGGGAAAGTATTTAAATATATTTATATTAAATAAAGGATATAATATTATATATATATTTATAAATTAGAAATAAAATAATTTTCCTCTCCTCTTAAATTATAATATTTAAAATTATTTTTCTTATTAGGAATAAAATAGATAGATTTACGTTTAGGATTTTTATTAAAAGAAGAATTATAAAAACCTTAATTATTATAATTATAATTTTATAAACGGTCTTAATTATAATCTCTATTATTATAATTTAATTAATATAAATTATAAATAGCAAATTAGGTTTTATTACTATTTTATAAATTATATCTAAAAATATTATTATTATTATAATTATTATTATAATAAAAACTTTTATTTTAACGGCTATAATTATTATTATATTAATTAATATAATATTCTTAAAATATATATCTATCTTAATAATAATTATAAGCTCTACTTCCCTTATTTAACTTTATATTATTTTATTTCTTAAATTTATAATTTAATAAATTAAAGAATTTATATTTAAGGTAAAAATTATATAGGGTTAACTTATTAATATAAACCTCAATAATATATCTATTTGCTATTATTATATATAAATAATACTTAAAGGCTTCTAATAATAAAATAACTTTAATTTCCTTAATAATATCTATATAATCTTGAAATAAAGTATTTCGAAAAAAGCGCGGTACTCTTAAAATTTATTTAATATCGATTAATATCTAGGATTATATAATATAAAAGATTAATATCTAATTAATATTACCTAGGATAAAGGATCCTATAATATATATATATTAAATTTTTTATTAAATAAATAAAATAAAGCGCTATTATTATATACGATATCCTTAAAAATTAAATTCCTTATTATAAAGCATTCTATAATAATAATAAGATATATTTTAAATCGTTTAATTAAGGTAATAAATATATTCTTTTAAACGCTTTATTATCTAAACTATAATTTTTTATATTAAGGTAATTTATATATTTATTAATATAATATATTATTATTAAATAAAATATAGAATATATTTATAAATTACCTATTATAATTATATTAAATATTATTATTTAATAAATATTTTTAAAGCCTTTCTTTAAAGGAATAAATATCAATAAAATAAACTTTATTACTATTATTAATAAAACCTTTTCCTTCCCGATTAGGGCAATCCGATTAGAAATAATTTATTAAACTTTATTTAAATTAAAACCGGCCGGAATATTAATTTAATATCTATCCCTTAATAGATAAGTAAAGTTAGGTTAGGTTAAATAATTAATCCGATTTTTATAATATACTTTAATTAAATAATTAATCTTAAATAGGTCGCTAGCCTAATATTTAAATACTTTAAGAATATTTATTAAAGGTATTAATACCTTAAATATATATTATTAATAAAGTTTCCTTTAAATATATTAAATTTAATAATTATAAAGGATAAATTAATTAATTAAAAAGGAATAAGATTAATAGGTTATTAAGGTCTTAAGGTTATAAATTAATTAAATATATATAATAACGGACTTTAAATATTATTTTAAAGGAATTATAAATTAGAGGAATTCTAACTAAATATAAGCTAGGTATTAAAGGTTAATTATATACCTAAAGCTTAAATAATTTAATTACCTAAGGTATTAAATAGGTTAGATAACGCTTTTTAACAAAAATTATTTGTAACCTTTAATATATTAAGGTCTCTTTAAAATTAATTATATATTTTAGGTTATTTACCTTTATTAAAGTAAATCTTAGGTCGCTATTATATATTATAAATTAAGCTATTATTATCTAAATTATATTAAGATTTAGAATTAAACTCTATATTATAGCTAATAATTAAAGTATTAAATATAAAGTTATTTAAAGTTTCTATATTTTATTTATTCCTTTATATAATATCATCTAATTTATTTAAAACGATATAAAAGTTTTAAAGAATATCGGTTAATCTTTGTTAAGGTATTTAGGTAGTCTATTAAGAGGTAAATATTTAGGATTATTATATTATAATTATTAAGTTAATTAATCTTTATATTAAAACTTAATAATCTAAAGTATATATATTTATTATATTTTTTTAGAATTTTTAAATTAAGGTATTTTAATCTATTCTATTATTATATCAAATATATAGTAATAGAATTATTTATTCTTTAATCCTATAATTAATTCGTTTTCCGGTATAAATCTATAATTTATTTTAGCTATTTAGGACTATTAGTCCTTATTATCGTTATTTTATTCTATTTAAATATCGCCTTTATAAATAGCTTTACTTTAATTATTAGATATTATTAATAAATTTATTGGATAATTATTTAGTATTTGGATTAGGAGAAATAGATACGATATACCGTTATTATTTATTTTAGTCATTTCGGGTTTTATATATTAATTCATTATATTTATAATTAAATAGTTAAAACGAGATAAAATAAAATAAAATAACAATAATCTAATTATAATATAAAAGGATAGGGGATTATACTTTTAAGGATTTAAATCTAGTTAATAGATTAAAGAAACTATAATATTTAAATAATTTAATAATATATAATAATTATAAAAAGATAATAATTATAGATTAAATTTAAATTTAGAATAATTTACTTTTTAAAATCCTTTTTATTATTACGGGGATAGGTATTATTATCTAGAATTTAGGTTTAGAACTAAAGGGTAATAGGTTAATATAATAATTAATCGTATATTCGTTTTTTATTTTAGATTTAGATAAGGAACAATTATTTAATAATTAATAATTTATACTTTATATTAATTATTTTTTAATTCAAATCTAACTTTATATAATTAATAGGAATTGTAATAGGAATATAATTTTCGGATTTAAATCTAATCCTATTAATTATAATAGATAGTTTAATTTAGTATCTCTTTAATTGAAAAGAGAGATATTATTATTAGTATATATTATTAAAGGAAATAGGTGGAAAAGTGGATAAATAGAAGATAGAGAGGGGTCCCCTATTAGTCTAAAAGGACCAGCCTAAATAGGTTGGGATATGGGGCCCCATTATTTACTCTATTA